>JAMXBB010000012.1:70282817-70449663 GCA_024138015.1 Lumnitzera littorea | reverse complement strand
CCCCCCCTTCTCTTTTCTCTCTCACTCTCTCTTTCTCTCTTTCTCTCTCTCTTCTTCCCCCTCTCCAATCTCTTGTGTGTTTTGTCGTTTTAACATAAAGGCCATATTTATAGGCCAATTTCCCACCACCTATCTAAGGCTATTTGATTTATTTATATTTATTTATTTTAAAGTTATATTATATTTTATTTAATATTCATCCTAATTTCCAAAATATGCAAAGAATGTTCCCTTTATTCACCTCCAATATTATTAGTAAAGAATAATTCATAATTACGATTTTCTTTTCTTACATATTGTTATTTTGGGTAAATTTTAACATGAATTTTAGTAAAATATTAGTAATATAATATATAAATAAATTTTATTAATTATTTGGAACTCATTCATATACATCTTATATGTAATTTTACTCATTAATATTAATTATTACAATCACGTTGTTGATTCTAAAAAATTTATTGTCAACTATTACTATATTTAAAATTACAAAACTCTATGTTACAGCAATAGGATTTGATAAACTTAATAGTTCTAAGAAAATTATCTATAAATAAGCTTAACTTGAGATATTAAAGTTATATAGTTACTTCTTTTAATTTTTATTACCTAATCATAAGGTTCAAGATAATATCAAGAACAATGTTGTAAATCATAATTTCTAGAGTATGTCTCATGCACTAAACCTTTCAATTTATTTCTTATTAACTTATGTAATTTCATATCCAAGTTTATGTGTAATTCAAACATTTTCACAATTATAAATGTTTCCAATCGATCTAATGAAGAGAAAATATTTAGCCAACTAAGTGTTATTTCCAAATGATTCAACCTGCTAATATAATCCTATTAAGTGCTAAATAAATATAAACTACTATTTCTTTTAAATCACTATTTACTACCGCTAAGGGTTGTTGCACTATATTTATGCACCATACATTGCATTTAAAGATTTACTTAATAATGATTTATTAATTATCTAACTAATATAGGTTTATTATATATATATGTATATATATTTGTGGTTTTATTAATTTATAGGTATATATTTTATTATAGTAAATGAATATAAATTAATTTTACATATTATCTCGTATCATTAGTAATATTATTATATTTATCATTTTATTGTTAAAATCCATATTTTTATGGTTATTAGTAATGTTAGTGTGGACCATTTTATACCTAGTGACATAACTTATAAGTACATATTTTTTTTATAAAACATATGAACTACTCAAAAGATAGCAAGTTGAAAGTTTGCTTTATATAGAGTATGGGTTATTGTTGTATGGTAATAGTTTGTGTGCTTCTTAAGATAAACTTTATGAGTTTCACAAATTTAGCTAAGAGCAAGTGGAGACTAATAAAGCACATTGGTTGTGATTCCCCTATGAGCTAAGTTTGGGAGCTTAAGCTTTGAGAAATGGGTATCAAGGAAGATGTGGTAATTTGTAGCAGAACCAAGTTTTAGCTTACGATGAATCAAGAAACCATGAATTACAACGTAAACTTTTGGATGTTTTACCAATAAAACTATATAACAATCCATACTATTCTTTTACTAAAATAAAGATTGAAACTTGAATGCGGAGATAGGCAATTTTCGATTATTAGCAATATATTTGTAAATTTTAGAACATGAAAACCAAACAAAGCTATGTTTGAACACAAACCCAGAAGCCATTTTCTTTCAAATTGGTAAAACAAATCAAAAGTAGAAAAACATTTAGTACCAAAATTCTGAGAGCTATTTTGAGGTTTTACTCTTGGAATGTTAAGAACAAAGAAGGCAACTAATGAAGAATGAGAAGTAAAACCCATGCAAGGTCTAGTATTTGTAGTAAGAATCCTTATACAGGCTTCTATTGTTTTGGATTTAAGCCCTTCTACTCCATCATATCAATGCCTCATTCTAATATCTATCAGAAAAGGATGCCCTTTATAGCTTGCAAAGATAGAATATGTATTTGAGCAGTCCGAATAGCAGTAGCTGATGAACACTAACTACACATCCACAATAAATTTGAATGCAACAACTATACAAGATTTGATAAGTAGCTAAACCAAGCTAATCTTCACCTCATATGAGTTATCTACTTGCCAAACATGAGAAGGCTGAGCTTTAAGCTACTAGATCCGAAGATAGGAAAATTGAATAGCTATTGAGCAGATGACTCAAGCTCCATGGTGAGCATCATAACAATAGTAGTTGAAGTAAACAAAACCATGTAGATGACATATTTGTTAAGCTACAATAGAGTTCCTTCCAAGTAAAGTCCAAGCAGAGTTGAGCATTAACTCCAACAAGAGCTAACCTAGGCAACTTTAGCAAAGCAAGTGAGCCAAGAAGGGAACTTTAGTCAATTTTTTGAAGAAGTCCCATTAGGTTCTAATATGCCATGCCAAAAACCAACAAGGGCAACGATATTAAGGAATGGATCTAAAACTAGGTATGGCTCAAAACTAAGTAGAAATGAGGTTGAAGTTAAGCAACCACAAGTTGTCTAATTGATATGACTCACTAATGAACACTGGTGGACCATTCAGTTAACTTGATATGATGCACAAAGTGGACTAGAAAAGGTACTCACCACTAAACCTTACCTAAGGATATGGATAAGAGTAAGTGAAATGAACAACTATAAAAAAAAAAAGCACAAATTACAAAAGGAGAAAAGTATATTCTATTAAGGAAGATTCATCTTATGGTTGATATTACATATGATATTTATACTTAAGAATTTAGGGCAACTACAAGCCTAGATAATTCACTAAAAGGGGGAATTTACCAAAATGTAAAAGTACTAGGAAGCAAATACATAAAAGGGGCAAATTCATAATGCACAAAAAGGAATATTCTAGTCATGTCCATACTAGTATGTTTATCAGAAGATAGGTGTCCTCAAGTGTATGGATGAGGTCAGTTTAATGGGGTAGAATCTAAATACATTTGAATGAGGGCCCTTAAGTAGTTGGGCACTAGATTTAAGTCAGTTGTCATTTCTCTCGGGTCATTGCTTAGGGTAGCTTAGTAGTTAGGAGTAGGTTGGTAAGTGGACAGATAGGTTGACATTTGATGATGTTGACTTAGAATTAGGATGGCCAAGTTTATGGTTATACTTGCTAAGTTATTTGAGGGGTTGCCCTAGCTATCCTCGAATTGGCACTTTACTAAGTCCTCAATCTTTAGTAGAGTGTAGTGCTTAAAGTAACTGGGAAGGTGGAAAAGGTCAAACTTGTGCATTAGTACATGCCCTTTAATACTTGGACAAATGGTAAGAAATTGTCTAACCATACTTTCCAGACCTCTTGCTCGAGCCCTGATGAAAGCTCCAAACGATCGATTCTTATCATCCCTTCAAGTTGGTTAGGATTTGAGAACTAATTTAGGTGGTCTTCTTGCTGTTTGTCCTCTTTAGTTTTATAGGGGTGTAGGTCGGCAATGTTAAACACATTAGATACTCTATAGTCTTCAGGTAACTCTAGTTAGTAGGTTTTGTCATTGACCCTTTAAAATATTCTAAACAGTCCTTCAACTTAAGAGGGTGTTTGTTCTTTCTTTTGTGGGAATCTTTCCTTACTCAAGTGTAGCCAAACTAGATCACTAGGTTAAAATTGCCTTCTTCTTCTCCATTGTCCTCTCTATCTTAGCTTCTATGTAGCTGGGTTACTTTATAGTAGATCTTGTGGAGAGTTTGAGCTCGACCTTTGGCTTTAGCTTCGTCTTGGTCAAATGTAGGCGAGGACATGTGATCAAGGGATAGCTTAGGATTGAAGCCATATACAACTTTGAACAGTGTTTTGCATGTGATGCTGTAGACAAATCAATCGTAAGCAAATTCAACTATAAGCAAACACAAATCCTAGTTTCTTAGGTTTCGTCCGTAATAGCTTAGTGCAAAGACCTAAGAGTTTAGTTGGCAACTTTCGTCTAGCCATCCGTTTATGAATGGTACAATGTATTAAGTAGTAACTTAGTCCCTATCTAATACCAAAGAATTCCAAAAGTGACTTAAGGACTTTAGGTCTCTATTAAACACTATGCTCCATCGTACGCCATGTAGCCAGATGATCTCTTGCAAAAAGAGAAAAGAAATAGATGAAGTGTCATTAGTCTTAGTATGGGGCACAAAAATATGCCATTTTGCTGCATCTATCCTAAAAAACCATTACAGAATCCTTGCTTTTACTGTCCTTGATAGGCTAAGGATAAAGTGCATGCTTAGTTCAACCCGAGGTCAAGTTAAGATAGGTAGAGGCAAAGCCCTTCCTTACTCAGCTTGGCTCTTTGCTCTCTTTTAGATCACACACCTCTCAATAGCTCAATATACATCTAATTGCATCTTAGGCCAATTAAACCTAGCCCTCAACAACTCAAAAGTCCTTTTCTCTCCAAAGTGACCGGAGAGTCCTCTGCTATGTGCTACTTTTACTAAAATTTCCCTCATAAAATAGGTTAGCACACATAGTTTTCCACCTCTTAAAAAAAATCCCTCTCTAACTGAAAAATCATCTATAACTCCTCCTTTTACATACCACGCATAGACTAGATTGAAAAGGGGATCTTGGGGGTACTACTCCTCAATACTTGAAAACTTTAGCAATTTTGTTTGCAAGTCAAGGAGGAATGTGTACCTCCTTAACAAAGCATTAGCTATCGCATTTGCCTTATTATGCTTATACTTAATTACAAAATGAACTAAGAATTCCACCCACTTCACTTGACATTTTAATAGTTTTGGTTAGCTCATCAAATAACTTAGTGATTCATGATTAATGTAGATGGCGAATTCTTCGAGTAACAACTAGTGCTGCCATACATAGAGAGCTTAAACAAGTATGTAGAACTCCTTGTCATATACTGAGTAGCTCAATTGGGCTCATCTAAGCTTCTTGCTATGGAATGCGACAAGTTAGCCTTCTTTCATGAGTATGGCGCCAATATAGACCCTTGAAGCATCTTACTCCAGCTTAAAGACTTTCAATTAGGTTGGGCCAAGACTAAGGTAGAGGTTAGTTTCTTTTTTACCTCAGCATAGCTCCTTTCTTCCTTCTCTCCTTATCTAAACTCCATATTCTTCTTAGTTGACTCAGTTAGAAGGCTTACAATTGTATTGAAATTTTGCACAAACCTTCTATAGAAGTATGCTAAGCCATAAAAGCTCCATATGTGAATATAGGAGGTTAGAGTCAACCACTCTACTATAACTTGGATCTTCTCTTTATCCACTTGCAATCCTCCTCCACTTAGAACACAGCTTAGAAAGACCGCTTCCTCTTGGTAGAAACATCACTTCTTCAAATTTCTAAATAGTTCTTTAGCTCAAAGTACTTCGATTATAGCTTAGAGGTGGTTCAAATGACTTGATAGGTTAGGGCTATAGATTACGATGTCATCAAAATATACTAGTATGAACTTTCCCAATTTGATTCTTGAGCACATGGTTCATCAACCTCATGGAAGTGCTTGGTGCATTAGATAGACTAATAGGTATGACTAACCATTTATAAAGGCTATGTTGGGTCTTAAAGGTGGTCTTCCATTCATTACTGAGTTTCATTCTTATTTGGTAATAGCCAGACTTGAGGTCAATATTAGAGAACACCGGTACTCTGTATAGTTAGTCTAACATGCCGTTAAGTCAGGGAGTAGAAAATCTGTACTTGATAGTGATCTTATTGATAGCTTACCTATCTACATACATCTTCCATGTCCCATCTTTCTTTGGCACCAGTACTGCTAGGATTTTACTCTGTATAGTTAGTCCAACATGCCATCAAGTCGGGGAGTAGAAAATCTATACTTGATAGTGATCTTGTTGATAGCTTAGTTGTCTACACACATCTTCCATGTCCTATCTTTCTTTGGCACCAGTAATGCTAAGATTGCATACTAACTAAAACTTTCTCTCACGTAGCTCTTTTTCACTAGCTCAATGACTTGCCTCTGCATCTTAGCAGCCTACTTAAGGTTCATCTTATAGGCTAGCTTATTAGGTAAGCCAACACCAAGCATTAAGTGAATGCAATGTTCTATCCATTGGAATGAGAGCAAACCCTTGGGTAGTTCCTTAGGGAATAGGGTATTGAATTCATCAGTTCCTCTCTCAACTTAGAGTAGCTTAAAACCAAGGCCTTATTTGAATCTCAAGCTAACTTAGCTTGCATGTTGCTAACTTGACTCGGGGTCATAAGGTTCAAGGTGATCTTCCTTCCGCCTTTCTCATATGTATAAGTATG
The DNA here is from genome assembly GCA_024138015.1 of Lumnitzera littorea. Taxonomy (NCBI): domain Eukaryota; kingdom Viridiplantae; phylum Streptophyta; class Magnoliopsida; order Myrtales; family Combretaceae; genus Lumnitzera; species Lumnitzera littorea. The sequence goes on along the minus strand of JAMXBB010000012.1, from coordinate 70,443,420 downwards.
GTAGAACCCATCTTGCATGACCCGCCTATCAAACAACCAGTGTTAGCCATGTAGTACATGCAATGCATACATAGATAGCACCTCATAGAGAATTTCATCAAAGTAGGTTTCAACGGAGATTGGTAGGAGTACCAATTGTGACACATGAAGCATGCCTTTCTCATTCAACCAACATAACTTACACAACCATAGGTGGTAAGGTTGGCAATTTCAGTTTCTATACCAAGCAAGCATATACTTGTTTGTTAAGTTTGCAAGTAAATGTGGAAAAAAATTTTTCATTGTTTATTCTTAGAGGATGTCTCAATATTCATGGTACATCAAACAACTAAACCTGTCACGAACTGAGGACGGCCTAGTCGTGGCAGACGCCGTATACTGTACAAAGGACCCCTGATTGGTTACCCTTCTAATCAAGAACTCTTCACACAATATACAAGGCTCTACAACCACTAGTTTCCAAAGAACATCCAGACTCACATGATATCATTACACAAACATATTTATATAAAATTTAAGTTACAAAGCTTACATTACACAGCGTTTAAGTATGTCTAAGTCTATAATAATAAGATAAACAAAACTACATGGGAAGAGTCTATATAAACTGTTCTCTCTCAGTACACATAACAGCTCGCTCTTGCACAAGTCCCCAAGCTAACCTGCGGCATTCCTCGTCCTGTCTCTACGAACAGGCTATCTTGCAATAAAAGTCTAAAGAGGTGTAAGCCTAAGCTTAGTGAGCAAAACCCTCGGCCACACCACAAGCAAGTTATCAGTACATTATATTCAAGCATATGAATGAATGATCAACCAGAATGCCAAAAAATACGTATAATTAACTAGTTCATATACGTAACTCAGATTTAACGCCCTCCGAAGTCAGGGTTGGAGTTTACACGGCACCAATCAGATCCGGGTATTATACTGGAACTTACTTTACTACGGAACTCCACGTTCCGTACTTATATCAAATAATTCTTTTATTTTCAGAAAAACCAAGTTCTAGTATACTTGTGAGTGGGCTCCCGCAGTCCACACTCACCCCTAAACGGAGGCCTCTAGACTTGACCCTTAGCCAGGCGGTTGGCGCCTCCAACGCCTAGTGTTCCCGCGGGCCAGGGTAAGGTCATTTTGTACGAGTGCACCGTACAGAACCAAATAAATAAATAATATCAACCCCCGAATGGCCTCTCTTTACCTCCGTGTGATGTGACGGCCGAAATAGTATCCATGCTGTGCATGTTAATGCATGTCCCAATTTCTTTTTATAGGCCGAGTATAATTAGGTTCAAATTATGCTATGACCATCCAATTGTACACACAATCATTTTCTATACTACCATGCAACAAACATAGCATTATCAATACTTCAGATAAGTTCACAACTCAAGACATGCCAACATACACAGGCATTTCCCAAACCCCACACAATAATCAATTGACAATAATATTCAAGTCCACTATCTACAATCACAAAACAAGCATGGAGTCATTAAGTAAATACTCACTTAGCCATGGTGATTTGCCCTAATCGTAGTAATCGATTGGGAGGTCCTCGTTCACCTTAGGGTCACCTGATCATTATGTGATAACAACACTAATAAGTATTTGAATTAACTAATAATTCTAAACATTTAATTACCTAATTCTACTTAGACTACTATTAACTTTTACCCGGTAAGACTTTAATTTCAATCGTATATAACTTTTTCGTTTTATTTCTGATATTTATGAATTTATAGTCATTTTTCATCGTTTTTCATCGTTTTCGGACGTATATTTATACGGTAATGTCTGTTTTGGATGTTAAGACCCCTATTTTACATTATGAACTAAATTTATAGAAATTTCTAGCTATAATACTTAAGTATTCTTATTACTTATATTTGTATCCTTTATTCCTTAAATTCTTATAATTTAGGGATTTACTTTGCTATTACTATTTCATGTACTGAATTAGGTATAATCTAATTTATAAGGTGTATTAGAATTTACTGATTTTAGTACCTAATTACCTACACTTTTCTTACTTTTCTCATTTTCTAAACCTATGCTTATGTCATCGCTTACATCATCTTTTCTTTATGTCATTGCTTATGTCATCACTTGCTTATGTAATGGCTTATGTCATCATATGCTTATGTCATCACTCACCTCATCATTTGATTACATAAGCATTACCTTATGCTTATGTCATATGTACATGTCTTATGTACATTTGTCCCTTACTTATACTTATATACATATGCCTTATACTTATACTTATGTACATATGCCTTATACATACATATACTTATACATCTACATATACTTATACCGTATTTATACATGAATTTCTACTCATATACCTATACGGTTGGATATGTATTTTATACTAAAAATTCGTATGCCAAATTTTCCCTTAAGAAAATCCTCTCAATTTCATCCTTTTGCATTTCTATGTATGTATTTAGTATAGTATACACATATATAGTTAGATATGGTCTTAAGTTAGGTTATGTACATGATAATTACTTATGTATAAAGGTTCACATACTTGTATTCCTTTGGTATTTCTTTATGTACACATACCTAAGAGTACATACACATGTATTTCTTCCATTTCCTTCATGATTCTTCATTTTCTACACTTAAAGATGGAAACTTTGTTTCCTCTTTGTCAAGACATCACTAAACACCTAACTACTTATCTAATTTACCTAATTAGCTAACTAATGAATAACATAAAGTAACATAAAACAACTTAAAGACATACCTTTAATTTTGTTGAAGTTTATGGAGACAAAAGCAAAGGAATGAAAGTGAAAGAGGAGAGGGATGTTCACGGCATGAAAGGGTAGTTTTTGCTTTGTTTCTTTTTGTTTGATTCTAATTATGGAAGACAACAAATGGTGGGGCCTAAAAGAGATAATTGTGGACGGCAACACTTAAGAGGAAGGGAAAAAGAAAAATCCAAAGAAAAAGAAAAGAAAACCATCATTAAGAAACTAAGATATTTTCCTTATCTCTTAAAACTTTTGACTTTTCAAAATGTTGACTTTAGTCAACATGTGTTGACTTGGTCAACCCTTTGACTTTGGTCAACATGCATTACCTTAGTCAGCATTCCTTAAGTATGTGTAATTTTGTACACATAATGTAGTAATTAAGGGAAATTAGAGGAAAAATGAAGGAAATGAGATATTTGATGAATTGATTAGTAAACATTGTTGATGAGATCTTACTTTAGGTCTTTATAGCTTATATATCTCATTTGATAAACTACTTTGAATAACAAATGCAAAAGGTACCAATTTGACTGTTAAGGTTCACTACATATAACCTAATCTTCAACTATTACCCTAACTCTAAGTGAAACTATCTTAATCACTTACTTAAGAAGTAAATATAATCTATGACTCATTATCTTAATTTCTAATGGATTACCTAAGGATTCAAAGCATATAAGTATGAATGAGGGTCATCTCTAACCCTTTACTAATAGTTTAGCAAAATATAAGCATTATTTTATCAATTAGGGTTTTAGGGTATATCATGTTGGATTAGTGCACATATGTCTTTAAGATAATCATTTTTAGGGCTTCTATCACTTTTGAATAAAATCTTTTGCATTTAGAAACATTTAGGGTAAAAAAAATTCTTTACGCGATTGAGTAATTCTTTTAGGATTTTCACTTTCATTAGCCTTGTTGACTCCTAAATGGTCTAACATAGTCGAGTCTATTACAAAAGCTAGGTTGATAATTTTAGGGGTTTACAAAACCTGACATATCCATTTTTCAACATTGATTTTTTCCTTAGCAGCTTCTTCCTTCAACTCATCATCATTCTCTTACTCTCCTACATTTCCCTTAGGCTCTTCATTTATGCTATCGACATCGAAGGTTAAGGCTTCTCCCTTAATGACCATAGTATGCCAATTTGGACATTGGGTGGCCATTTGCCTAAAAATCTAGTACTTAAAGCACCTTATTGCACTTGTCTTTCATCCTAAGGTTTAACCTTTCTCAAACCTATTCGATGCCTCGTTTTCAACTAGTCGGCCTTTATGTTCAGGTCAAGCATCTTCTCTCTTACTCATCTCTATGCTAGCCTAAGCTCAAGTTCTACCTTGTATAGGTTGGGTGGATGGAACAAATCAGCTCAATAAGGCCCCAAATGGCCTATTCTTCCTTTGCCCTTCTATACTTAGGCAATCTTGATGGCCTCATCGAGAATGGTGAACTATTATAGCACAAAAACATCTCTGAGCTCATATCTTAGGTTAACAAGAAACCTAGTCACTATTCTAGCCTCAGGCTCATTAACCTCACATTGGATCATGAGAATTTGGAATTCTTGTTCATACTCATCAACGATACAGTTTCCTTACTTCATCTCTTGTAGCCTAACAAAAGTGTCTTGTAGGTAAGAGTTCGAAATGAACCATGCTCTCACAATCCTCTTCATCTCTAGCCATGTTCAGACTTCTCGATATCCATTCCTCCTCTTCATGGCTTAGAAATTTCTCCATCACATAGCAACATACCTAGAAAACTTTAGGGCAGCTAACCTCACTTTATCGTAGTTCTTATATTGGTAATACTCAAAGATTCTCTCGATCTTCTCCTCTTAGTTGAGGTACTCATTAGCATCTCCTGTACCATTGAAAGTCGGTATTTGGAAGTTCACATTATTGATAACTTGTGGTGCACAAGCTCGTCCTTCTACTTCATAGTACTCGTTATCCTCTTCTTTAACAACCTCTAACTCTCCTTCTATAGGCTCTTCTATCCACTCCTTTACCTTGGACTTATCATGCTAGGAATTGTCTATGCCCTTGCTACTAGGCATAGCTTGGGGAGCATTAGGAGCAACCTCAACAAGTTGGGTAGTGGCTAACTCTCGAATTACACGAGTCAATTCTCTAATCATAGTAGCCATTTCATCAAAATGCTAACATCACTTTCATTGTCACCAACAGCCGCATTTTTACTTAGATGAGTCATTTTCTCTAATAGTAAGTCCAACTTAAACTATGAATCTAAAGCACCCACTAATAACTTGAACACATAATGCTACTACCCAACATAATTGTCAAAATTGCAATTTTGCTCACGCAATTTTACGAGTTTATGATTTTAGGAAACTCTTCAAAATTAACTCAGGTATAAATTCATTTTCTTAAAGAAACTTACATTTTTAACTTATTTTACATGTCAAACTCGATAGAAATTTACATTTTTAGCCGAATTTACCGATTATACATATATGAGTTAAAATGACCAAAAAAAACATATGTATATATATATAACTAGGCTTCTACTGGCCTATTGACTATTAGGGTATTAAATCATCTTCTCTATACTATTCCAAATTTTTTTCCACTTTCTCTCTCTCTCTCTTAATCCCTTATTTAACATTGATAATATTCATTTGGGTTTCAGCTACAATAGAAAAGTTTATAAGAAAGACTATATAATTAAGTTTATACCATTAATAATTCAAGATGAGTTGAAATATTTAATTCTCTTCAAATCATCTCTTTTCTCAAATAAAATAATGGAAAAAAATTTAGTTTCAATTCTACTTATACTTCTTTCGTAAATATTATATTATAGATTAAGAATTTCTTATGGAAAAAGAACTCAATTGCTTCATTATTTTTTATTTATGTCATGTATTTCAAGTTTTTTATCACTACTATAAACATGTTTATAGTTTTCTGAAAGCTATCTGACATAAACTATAAAAACTTGAGTTTCTATGTTTTAGTTTTACATTCCAATTCTCCAAACCCTCAGCGATTCTAAGTGGAATAGTAAGTTTGACAACCTCACTACCTACAACACCCACAAAACGAATCCTAAAGTAGTACCAAGCTTAAAGTCAAGATACTCAACCCAACACAACCCAAATGCCTTTGCAACCTCACATGATACAACTTAAGCTAAAAAATATAACCACCACTACTTGCTTTGTATTCGAACTCAAAAACAGGGTTAAACGAAGTACTATATTGTAAATCCCTTCACAACTTGAGATTCTCTCAATTCATTATATGACCTTGCACCACTTCACACAATACATACACTTTAATGCAAACACTATATAGCACACTCAAGTAATACCGAAGCTAGCACTTCATAGTACAATCTTCACACACACAACTTCCACTAAACGTATTGCATGCAATAGGAACACAGCTACTTTCCCTCGCATGCCTATACTCCAATACCAAGATGATATGCCATGCCAAGGATTGACAAGGATAGCGATATCTAGGAATGGATCGAAAACCAAGAATGCTCAAAACTAAGTGAAAACATGGTGAAAGTTAAGCAATCACAAGCTATCTAATGAATATGACTCACTAATGATATGCCAAGATGATATCCCATACCAAGATGATATGCCATGCCAAGGATTGACAAGGGTGGCAATACTTGGGAATGGATCGAAAACCCAAAATGCTCAAAACTAAGTGGAAACATGGTGAAAGTTAAGCAACCATAAGCTATCCAATGGATATGACCCGTTAATAAAAACTTATAGACTATTTAGTCAAGTTGATATGACATACAACTTAGACTAGACGGGACACTCGCTACCAAAACTTGCTTCCGAATATAGATATGAGTAAGTAAAATGAGCTTATATAAAACAAGCACAAATTATAGAAAGAGAAAAATATATTCTACTAAGGAAGATTCATGTTGCAATTGATATTACATAAGGTATTTATACCTAAGTATTTAGGCAACTATAAGCCTAGATAATTTACAAAAAGGGGCATTTACCTAAAATGTAAAAGTACTAAGAAGAAAATAGATAAAGGGGCAAATTCGTAATGTACAAAAAGGAATATTCTGACCATGTTCATATTAGTATCGTTATCAGAAGATAGGTGTCCTCATCTATATGGACAAGAGTTCATCCAATAAGGTAGAATTTAGGTGCAATTCAATAAAGGCTCCTAAACAATAGGGCACTAGATTTAGGTTGGTTATCATTTCCCCCAAGTAGTTACCTTGGCTAACTTAGTAATGAGGAGGAGTTTGGTAGGTCGACAGATAGGTTGGCACTTAATGATGTTGACTTAGAATCAATAGGACCAAGCTTCTGATTATACCTATCGAGCTATTTAAGGGGTCCCCTTAGCCATCCTCAGGTTAGCACTTTACTAGGTCTTTGATCTTCAAAGGAGTGTAAGGTTTAAAGTAGTTAGGAAGGTAAGGAAGGTCAACCTATGCAACAGCACATGCTCTTCAACACTTCGATGAAAGACGAGAACTTGTCGAGCCATACTTTCTAGACCTCTTGCTTAAGCCTTGGTGAGAAGTCTAGACGGCCAATTCCTATCAGGTTCGATAGCTAATGAGCCTCAAATTCCCATTATCCAACTACGTAAAGCTCAACTAGTTTCCAATGATGAGTATAGGGCAAGCCATAGTTATTAAGCGACTAATATGCGTAGGATTTGTCAATAGCGGTTGCTATGTGTTGAACTTTGGAAATAGTTATTAAACCTTCAACTCTTGTACATGGCATCGATAATGTTGTGCTTTAGATTATGGGCTTCATAGGTAGATGTCTAGCCTTTGCTCCTAATATTGGCTTTCCTTTTATTTGGGATGAAATTTGAAAGCACCCACATGTTGTTTTTATAGTAATGAAAAATTATGATATAAGGTTGTAGAAATATTATAATTAATGGACCTCACTTTGGTTGTTCCTTCCACTACACTAAGCCAAGGTTACCATATGTTGGAACATTATCCATAGAATTAACATGTATAAAAAAAGAAAAAAAAAATCAAAGTTGGTCTAATGGGGTCGGTTGTAGGCTTTAAGATTGAGCTCCCAAAATGTTGCACCCATTTAAAATTTGGGTCATGTAACCATAGTTTAAGGCATTCAACAATTATTTATATGTGAAGATTTCTCCTATATTTAAGAAAAATTAAGGCAATATTGATTTATGAGAGTAAGCCCAATGAGATTGCCAATACAAAGTTAACATACGAAATTCAACTCAATGGGACAAATAACTTGTTTAGATTGAATTAAAGAGGCAAATCAGCTCATAAAGAGAAAGTTGTCAATTAAAGAAGGTTTAAGGCTTCACTAATGCTTTATTAAATTTTGTAAGCCTACCATTATCTTAGGGGCAATAAAATTTCATCTAGCCAAGATGAAGCATGCAATTGAAGGGTGCTGCAAGTTTACAAACCTAGGGGAAAATCACATTAATTATGTTGTAGTACTGACACTAGGCTCCTATATTGTGAATCGGCATGGAAATAAATTCCTCAACCATGTAAACATGCTCGACAGTAGTGTAGTTGTCCTATAATGCATGTGCACTAAGTAACATCTTAGCCATTTGAAATACCAAAACCCCTTTAACTTTATCTAAAGGACTTCAATTAGAAGGTAAAATGTAGAGGGTTGAATTCAAAATTAAGCTTCAAGCCCATTAATTAATTAAGTTTGACTTTTCAAGCTAAGGTGAAAAGGACTAGGAAATGTATATTAGGGATGATTAAGGAGAGATTTGCCATGATAAGCTTGGAGTAGGGCTCGTTGGATAGACTTGTCAGATACCAACCTTTTTCAATCTTGCTCAACTAAGAATATGGCCTTATTAAGCCTAAACCCATGAAAAGAACCCATTTGAATTCCATTAAGAGAAGGGATCGATTCTAGTTGTTGATCATCATTACAATCTAACGAATGAAATGAATGGCCATCTCTTTTAAATACCTTACTCCCTTCCTCATTTGGACAAGGGAGATCTTGGCACAAACATTGTCATGTTACTAGATTTCCCTCTCAATGAATCAAAAACTTAAGCATCTTAAGAACACAACTTCATTCTCCAATTGGTTATGGAGTTCGATGCCATTGAGCTCCTCCACCTGTCACCACTTGTGTTAGTGCCTTATTAAGATTGCCTACTCTCCCCAACCATTCTTCACTTGATCATCCTACATATAAAACTTAAGTCATTCCATTTGGTTATGCATGGAGTGATTTAACATGTGATACGCAATACACAACACGCACTTGACTCTCGCATCTTTACCCTTATACCTACATAAAGTTTCTAAAGAGCCAAGATGTTGTAATTTAATTGAAGCTAGTAGAATTTATGGAAAACATTACATTTGAAGCAAATCTAACTCATATATTAGATAGTTGAGTTAAGAAATTGAGAAATTATGACTTATAAGTGTGAAAGTACAACAAAAGCAACTTAGAACCCAAAAGCTATAACAGAGAAGTGACATTTGTAGTTTTTCTAAACAATAAGTGAGTAATAACCTGTAGAACAAAAATTTAGTTCATAACAGATAAATTTAAAACAAATATTTTGTCATATTGAGGCATAATTGAGAAATACTTTAATTAGGATAGAACTTTCTTTAAGCGAGATAGAATTTAATCTCGAAAAATTTACATTAGTGACATCTGGATCTAAATTTAGGTCTTTTAAAAAGGTCCTTTGTCTTTGGCTCAAACTTTATAATGATACCACAAAAGTTAGTTGAAGTGTCCTTGCAAATTTCTATTTCTAAAATAAATTTTATAAAATAATATCTTAACTACAAACATAGAGTTTATGTTTGTATATATATGTATGTCTAAATATATATTAAATTATATATTGAATACTATAAATTTGAATTTGAAAATATAACAAGACATTAAAGACTTATTGTATGACATGTATAAATGATGCTTATGAATAGAAGTATACTAAATAACTAATTGTATTAATGTCAAGGTCGTTATAGCCTAATAGCATAGATATTAGTCTCCTAATAGGATGAACTAGTTCAAAGCCTCCATCTCCTGATGTAAACCCTAAAGCCAAGCCAAGTAACCATAGGTTTGAACTTTAAACCCAAGGTTTAGGACGATCGGCTAAAGGATCCGATCAAACCCAAATTATAAACTATTTAACAAAATACCAGTAAAAATGACCCTGTAAACTTAAATTTAAGAAAGTGAGTAGTAAAATAAGAGACTATAAAATTTTCAAATTTTAAGCATAATAACTACTAATTACTAAAAAGGCAAAAAGTGTAATATAATAACTAATAAATTAGTAGAGATAGATTATATGTATACTAAAAATTTTAGAATGACCAAAATAATATTTAGGAATGTTTACGTGTACCCTACATGTATTTACGTGTAGATAAAAATACGCGTAATTGCTAAAATAGGCCGAAAATTAAGTAAATAATTAAAGAAAAATACAAAATAATTATAAAAAAATCAGAAAAAAATCAGAAGGAGAGGTCTGCAACTGGATTAGGTCGTGACTGAAAAGAAAAAAAATTGGCCAATAAAAATGTGCCAAACTAAAAGCCTAAAATCAAGGAAATGGGCAAAATCACATCAAATTAATGCACATTAATTACTATGTTTGTCTATAAATAAGGAAAAAATTCACAGAAGACATTTGGACAGTTTGTAATCTGAGAAAAATCGAAACACAAGAAAAATCGAGAGAAATTCCAGAAAAAAAAAAAAAAGAAAACTGTGCAGATTAGCAAGGTGAACTGGAACCACCACCCACCACCACCTGGGATCGAACCACCACCACCACCCTACCCTAGGACCAGCGTCTGGACCGGCCGACAGCCTTGGGCCGGGTTTGGACGGCCAGAAATCCTTGAACCGGTTAGTCATTTACTCATCCCGATTTTTGTATAATTTTGTAAAATTAGTTATTTTGCCCAGAAAATTATGAAACTTGTTATTCTGAGGTTTTATTGTATGTAGATTTGGGGAAAAATATTGATTTAGTTTAATTATGTCTGGAAATATAGGGTTCTTAAGAAATTGATCAAAACCGAGCATGATTAAACCGGAAATTAAATAGGCTTAGGGATGTAGTTTGGGGCTCAAAATTTTTCTGTAGGATTCTCATATGATTTAGAACAGTGCTATGAAGCCTTTTTTTTTAAATTAATTTTCAAAAATTTTAAGTTAATTTTTAGCCCTAAAATGATGGTAAAATTGGGTGATTTGGGATTAATTAGGTAATTAGGATGTTAATTACTGATTTGGATCTTGATTAGATGATTAAGGAAGTTAATTTCTGCAGTGGAACCCTAATCCTAGCTTTTAGGTACTAATTATGGTTAATTAGGGAAATTAGGTAAAGAATATGAGAAATTAGGAATATGTGAAAATATAAATTACTAAATTTAAAAAAATAAAGTTATTTAGATAATATTATAATTGAAATCAGAAAAATAATAAATCGGAATTAATATTTAATTTTAAGTAAATATCTTAAAATGTAAGATTTTTACACCTCGGGAATAAATCCGATATCCCAATTAGGGTTAGTGTGTACCGAATAGTTAGAATACCAAAATTACGACCCAATAGGATATTTGAATACCCGAGCATAAGGTGATTAATGTCACATTGGGATTCGAGCCTAATTACGACCTAGGAATTAAAACTAGAATCTAGTTTAGGAACCGAACCCCGAAATAAAATACAACGAATTACTAATACGTTGTAGGTATACATGAGGAAAATGAGTTACATTATAAATTAGAATAAGAATCCATAAAAAATAAGTACTAAAAGGACCTCTTTGCATTATAGGACACCCAGAAACAAATCAGCTCGCAATTTGAGGATCGAGCGACCGAGCAAATTCAAGTAAGTTGGGTTATTGCTTATTGTAATAGAGTACTAGTTTTGTAGTGCTCGGAGACTTAGGCTTGTATATGCTTGTGATTGTAAGTAGTTTGCGCATGTGTGATGTATCTGAATTCGTGCTGGAATTTGTGCTGTGAGTGATTTTGTGACTGATTGAATTGTTGTGGACTTGTTTGAACACCCTAACCGGAATTTAATCTTAGTCGACCGTAATAACCGAAAACGTCATGCATTGCAACCCGTTAGGGGATCATAGGACTCTCCAACCAAATACCGACCCCTTCGAAAGGGATAGCGCAGGATTGCAAAATGGTCCCTTCTTCATCCTCAGTCGAACTAAGTGACAGGAGAGGAGGTCGCGGCGGGGGTGAAGTCAATGGTTCGAAGGTAGCCGTGGGAGGAGCGAGGTCTCCATTGCACAAGCTTGGGTTTGGTTGTGAGCTGCTGCATAACATGGAACTCCTCAACCCGGATCGGAGCGGGTGAAATTTCTCTGATTTCACAACGGACCGGACTACGTTGTGCGATGACACTTAATTGTTGCATTGCATGAAAATAATTGTTTGATAATCCTGTTTGTGCTTGTATGCATTCATGAGTCTCCAATTCAACTTACTGAGCTGTAGTTGCTCATACCCTTATAAATCCTTTTGCAGGTTCTGATTTGTAATCTCTTCAAGTACCATGCCGCCCTACAATTATCCAGAGGTTAGTCTTTTTGAAGCCAGGGGTGTGAGGATCAAGTTATTTAGCTTAATGTGTAACCAGACTGACCTTGTAGTTAAAGGATGAAGACTGTTAGTTATTCTGTAAATTAGTAAACTGTAGTTATTATGTAAATCTTCCTGGGAAGCTCTGTGGACTTATTTATATGATTATCTATGTTTAATAGTAATTTGAGTTACTCATCATATTTGTAGTATAATCATTAATCGAACTGTTTACTTCAAAGCGAGTGGTCGTCGACGCCTTGTGTAGATTATCTCTATGGTAGGAACTGTGAGGCCAGTTTCTATCATAGAATGGTTTACACGGCGGGACTGTTGCGACTTCGCGACTTCGGGGCGTAACACCTGATATAGCCCCAATTTGTAGAAGTTACAAAATAAAGTAAAACATGATCGAAAAGAGATTCTACAACTACAAGTTAGTTGTAGGTGATGTTGTAAGGTCGATACTTAAAATTTTGAGTAATGATATTAAAAATGTTTGGCACCAATTAATTGGCAAAAGAAATTAAGACACATACTAGTAAAAGAGATTATTAGACTATACATATTACTGCTAAGGACTTGTTTAGTAAAATTATTTTTGTTAAGTAAAAGAAAGAAGAAAATCCAAGTTATGAACGTAGAAAAATATGGTATATAATTTAGGAAATCTTAAAACTTAAAATTTGCATTTGAAATGACTTGGTTCAAACCTTTAATGAATCAAATTGCATTGACCGGTTCAAGGTTTTGAACCGAACTGCTTTAAATACAATTTGGTTGGGTTTAATCTAGTTAGAATCGCATTTAAAAACATGTTTTTCTACTTGACAATATTAATAATCATTAAAGTTTTCAACCAAATGTTGATGTTCAAATTAAGGAACACTAAGCAAGAACTAAAGACATATAACATTATATCATGGTAATATTGTATCTTAAATGATTTAAAAAGCATAGGTTTGCTTGAGGGATAAAAGATTGTTGGTCCTAGTAAGATATTAAGAGGGGATTGAATTGATATCTTTTTGTAAAAACAAAAATTTATGATTTAAAAAAAATCCCTCTTAATATCTTGAATGGCGTAAGTAGATGGAAATTGATTGTTTACTCACAGAGCAAATAGTAATAATAACAATTCAAAGAAAAAGAAGATAAAAAGTGGGAAGATCAGGCAAGCAATTTTGTAGAGCTTTGGCCTTTTGCCTATTGCTCTCTTCCAGCACTACTATTGGAGACCCGGTCCTCCTTGCCAGTGTCGTTCTACTGGTCTAAACTTTTAAATAAGCAAAAATCAATAAGAGATTACAAGGATATCCAGTATTTTTCTCTATCTTATCTCACTAGCTTCTTCCTAAGCTAAACACAGGACTCAGAGAACTTCTTAATCCTCTCATACTCAAGATACGATGTCAATAATGTTTACAACGAAATGGAAACAATACAATCAAATAGTTTTTTATAACTTTTGCACTAAAGCAATAACAATGAAATAACAAAGTTGTTTTGCTTAGTTTCTAACAAAGTTTCTAACAATCTACTCAAGAGTACTTTTAACTTTGGTTCTGATATTGAGTGTGTAGTTCCCCTTTAATCAGCAACAACTTTAAAATAAATAGACCCTCATATAACAACTAGAAACGGCTATTTCCAGATTTTTCTCCATAATATCTTTGTTTAGAAAAACAATTTTGATATTGTAGAAGTATCCCATGAAAATAGGAACTGAATATTGAAATTCAAAAAATTTCGAACCATGCTGTTCCAGATTTGTTCCTTTGCCAAGCTTATGTAATTTGTAGGTTGTTGCATGCAATGATAAGTTCTAATCCTTTATTGTCTTCATGGAAATTCAAATATTTTAAACGATAAGGATGAGAAGATAAGAACAAATCCAACACTACTTATCTTAACTGCCGTGAACAAATCCTTCTTCAATATCTTTATTTGAATTTTGTTAAAACAAATCCCATAAGAGATCAGGTTGAATTACTCAAGGACATTTAGGCTTATTTGTAAGATATCTTCAAGATTAAGAATTTGAATCCAACAAACCTTATCTTTGAGAAACTTACTTATAATCGAGCTTATTTTTTTTTAAACTGAATGTAGCTAAAAGGTTTCTGTATAAAGAGTGTATCAAAATCCTCTTCCAATTAATGTCCTTACTATATTTCAATCCTTGAACAATTTTAACCGAGGTTGTCAAAAAACTTGCTATTTAAATCTTAATCACTCAAATTTTCAAATCTAATTCTTAAGCATCCTCTTAAATTCCCATGAACTTTACCATCTTAGTGGAATGAAATTGAATATATTATCCAAATATACTCAATAAAGTGGAGCTCGGCCTTTTTGCACATTTGTCCAACTTAATTTGTTCAAGTTAATTAAAACAACTTAGAAACAGCAGTTGAACATGAAACGCACATAATGATGGTTTGATGTTTGCTGATATACATTCTGACAAGTTCAAACTTACTTTCTTCTAAACACCCTACATACTTAAAAATCTTGTTAAGTTCATATAGATCTTTTTGTTATCATCATAATATATTAAGAAAAACTCAACATTGTCTCCCTTTTTGATGATGATAAAACAACATTTACACAAAAACATGTATTAGTGCAACCATAAATAGAGGTTTGAACTTTCGAACTAAATTTTAAACTTTTTGACTTTAAGAAGTTTTTGTGCATATCATTGAAAACAATCAAATGCTCCCCCCTAAACATAATATATAAAGAAAAAGAAGAGATCCATTGACTAAAGAAACATAGTACATAAGTTCTAATAAGGCAAGAAACCTATGTAGAAAATAAAACTAACTAAAAACAAATAACATGTTGGAGAGAACAACTAACACAAAAAAAAAAACTAAAAAGATTACAACTTCTTTTGAGGTTTGGTTTTCTTATGAGTTGTTGTTTTTGTATAAGTGTACTTCTTAGCTGGACTTCCTTGAGCTGAAGAAAATTTTTGAACAAATTCAATAGGAATGGATGGAAGAACAAATAATGGTACATATGGTACCAAAGCTAGAGAAATTTCTGGAGCAACAACAATTGTTAACTTAAGTACAAGAGAGTGATCTTAAGGGATTGATTTTTCAGAGGGTATTGTTTCATGAGTTAGGGGTTGATTAAGTGAGGAATTCAGTGAAGGGTTGATCTTGTCTTGTGTCTTTTGATCACTAAACTTTTCTTCAATGATCTTGGAAATCATCTTTTCCAACTCTAGTTTATTGAAGTTCAGATGATCAGAAGATGCTTGCTTGAGGTTGATCTGAGCAGGTTCTGAGTCACTTTCTGACTCAATTTCTAACATTGCTTTATCTTTACCTTTTCCAAGGTTAAGATCTCCCCCTATCATTAACACATACTCTTTCTTTTGTTTCTTTTTGGGTGTCATAGCTTGCTTTGCTTTTCCTTTGGGATCTTTTTTTACACCTTATAACCTAATTTCTAAAATATCAAAGTCATCAATCCCCCTTAATTCCATACTCAGCAAAATTTAAATTTCTTGTCCTATTATGGGGGTAGATATAATGAGCCATATCCTTTGTAAACAACAGTTTGTTTTTCACAAAAATTCCCATATGTTTGAAAACAAGCTCTCTAATTCTTTTACTTGGTATGGCCATTTTCAAAACCTTAGGAAACTTAAATCCCTTAAAATTTAGTAACCTCATAATCATAGATCCATAAGGCTTACTATCTAGATTCCTTTACATGTGTCTCAAAATCTACCTTGGAATATCTAGATCCTTTTTCAATTTGATGCTCAATAAGACTAAAGCATCTTCAGTAGACATGGTTGTAATACTACCCCTTTTGTGTAGTATACAACATATAACCACTTTATCCAAAATTCTTACAATCAACTCAAAGTCAAATATAAAAACATTTTTGTCAAGAGTTACTTTAAGTCCGTCATTCAAACGAATGAACAACTCCCTCTCAGATAAGCCTGCTAACTCTGTATCATCTTTTACATCCTTTAGTCTAAAGCAATTGATCAAATCTTTCTTAGTTAGTTCTATTTTCTTCCCATTAACCTTAGATTTGATCACATCCTTTTTGCTGAAATCTATATTCTTATAAAACTTTACCATAAGTTCACCATACACAACTTCATTCAATTCACACAAATTCCTATACCCTAGAAAAGCTACCATTTTATCAATGTGTAACCCATTCCTAAAGAAATATGAAAGATCGAATTAATTCAATTGAATAGGTTTATCTTTAATCTTTCTAACAACTTTTTGACTCTCTTTTTGACCTTCATCAGAATCCTCAGACTACTTTCTTTTCTGATCTTATGAAGATTTTTTCTTGATTTTCTTGGACGAAACTTCAAAATCAAAGCTTGTTACCACTTTTGTTATCGATTTTCTTCTTTTAGAGGCTCTTCTTTTCTTTTCTTCTTTGGGTGTCTTTCCTTCTGAAGCCTTACTTTCTAACTCACTCTTTCTTTCCACGTTTTCCATATAATGATCAGAATCTTTATCTTGACTTGGTTTAGGTACAAAGCTTAGATGAGGGTTAGGGTTAAGGTTAGGGTTAGGGTTTGGTGAAGCCTCGATTGGATTATTATGAGGCAACTCTATGGAGTTAGAAGGTTCATCCACAAGATTCATGGTGATGGTTTTTGGATATTTCTTAAACCGATGAAACACTATTTGAAGTCTTGTTGAATTTCTAAGTTGCATGGTTCGTCAAGGAGAAATGCTAGAATTTAAAGGAGGAGAGATAGAAAGGCCCATATATGTAAGAATCGTGAGGTAGGGAGTTAGGGAAGTTATTTAACTTCTAATCATGCGTAAAGTTTGTCAAGCATGAAGAAAAAAATGTGCTTAAGATTTTGTTAAGCATGAAAAAGCAACATGTTTAATGGTCGTAAGATAAAAAATAACTCATGTATCTTATTGCACATAAAGAATAGACTTATTATAGGAGAGAGAGAGAGAGAAAAAACTTTAAGATTTTATAAAGTATTATTTTACACTTTTAAACATAGAAATTAAAATATATTTTGCAACATTAAAAAATAATTAACAAAACGGATTACAAACCCCTATTTCATTCCTAATTGATTATTAGTTGATACAAACTCTACTGATATATCTCCATTATTTACATAGTCTCTTATGAAATGATGTCTTATCTCATTATGTTTAGATCATGAATGATGAATTGGATTTTTTTTAAAGTTTATAGAACTTGTATTGTCACATTTAATAGGAATGTTCTCATAAGAAAACTCATAATCCAACAATTGTTGCTTTAACCTTAAGCGCAACAATTACCAATAGAAACATACTCAACTTTTGCTGTGGAGAAGGCAACAGAATTTTGTTTTTTAGAAGACCAAGAAACTAATTTGTCCCCTATAAACTTATATGTACCGAAAGTACTCTTCTAATCCACTTTACAACCTGCATAATCACTATCTGAATAGCTAATCAAATCAAAATTATGATTTTTAGGATACTAGATTCCTAATTTTTCAATACTATGGATATACTTAAAAATTTTCTTTACAATAGATAGGTATGTTTCTTTTGAATCACTCTAAAATCTTGTACATAAGCATACACTAAATAAAATATCAAGACGAGATGCTATCAAATATAATGAGGAGCTAATCAAACTACAATATAGTTTTTCATTTACTTTCTTAACATTGCCTTCTAAATCTAACCTGATCGATGTACTCATTGGAAATTATGAACCTTTGGAATTTTCAAAACCAAATTTCGCCAGAATTTGTTTAGTATATTTTTCTTGATGAACAAATATACCAAGGTTAGTCTGTTTAATTTGTAGTCCTAAGAAGAAATTCAATTCTCTCATGGGAGACATCTCAAACTCTACTTGCATCAACTTAGAAAATTCTTGACAAAAAGTTTCATTAATAGAATCAAACACTATATCATCTACATATATCTATATAATTAATATATCATGATCATAGAATTTCAAGAACAAGGTTGTATCTACTTTACCTATTTGAAAACCATTTCTCAGCAAAAATTCACTTAACCTTTCATACCAAGCATGTGATGCTTGTTTTGAACCATATAAAGCCTTCTTAAGCTCAATGACACAATCAGGCTTAAGTGGATCTTCAAATCCTAGGAGTTACTCAATGTATGCTTCTTCTTTGATATACCCATTTAAGAATGCACTTTTTACGTCCATTTGAAATAATTTAAAGTTTTTAAAACTAGCAAAGTCAAGCAATAATCTGATAGCTTCTAACCTTGCTACAAGTGCATATGTTTCATCGAAATCTATTCCTTCTTCTTAAGAATATCCCTTAGCTACTAATCTAGCTTTGTTTCTTACAATTTTTCCATTTTCATCTAATTTATTCTTAAACACCCACTTAATACCAATTATAGATTTATCACAAGGTCTAGGTACTAGATTCTATACTTGATTCCTTTGGAATTGATTAAGTTCATTTTGCATAGCACTAATCCAATTAATATTGCCCAAAACTTCATTAATAAAATTAGGTTCAATTTCAAAAAGCAATGCAAAATGATTTTCTATACTTTGAAGATTAGATCTAGTTCTAACACTTGACCAAACATTTCCTATTACTTGTTCAGGAGGATAATGTGGTTTAAATCTCAGAGTAGAAGGAGATATATATAAACCTTCAAGACTTTCTAACATCCTTTGAGATTGTGGTTCTGATTTAGTAGAATCTAATTAATCTTTATTGAACCGTTAGAATTTCCTTCCAACTTACCAAGAGTAGAGAAGTTTTCAGAATCACTTTCTGACACAGGTTTTGACTTAGGTTCTGATACCCCTTTACCGCTTCATTGAACTACATCTTTCTTAGTGATCATTGGTGTTTCATCATCAAAATCTTCATGTCTTGTCTCCTCAATGAATTTGACATTGATGGATTCTTCAACTACTTTGGATGCTTTATTGTAGACTAAAAAAGCTTTAAAATTAAATGAATATCCCAGAAATATTACTTCATCTACTTGTTCCTCAAACTTTCCTATTACTTTACTTGTTCTTTTCACAAAACACTTGCAACCAAACACATGAAAGAATGAAATAGTAGTTTTCCTACCTTTAAAAATTTCATATGAAGTCTTGTTCGTCAACGGTCTCACATAGACACAATTAATAATATAACACGCAGTGGATGCTACTTCGGCCCAAAAATGCTCAACTATTTTACTCTCATTTAATAGAGTCCTTGTCATTTCTTGAATAGTCCTTTTTTTACATTCTACTACCTCGTTCTGTTGTGGTGTGTATGGGACAGAGAAGTTGTGAGTTATCCCATTATTTTCAAAAAAGTTATGAAATCATTATTCCCAAATTCTTTTCCATGATTTGTCCTTAGACTAATTATAGATGCTTCTTTCTCATTCTACACTTGTTTAGCAAACACTTCAAATTTTTTAAAAGTATTACTTTTATAGTGAAGAAATAGAATCTAAGAAAATCTAGAAAAATCATCAACAACAACTAAACCATACTTATTGCTACCCAAACTTAAAGTTCTTGTAGGACCAAACAAATCTATGTGCAGTAGTTCTAAAGGTCTTTCAGTAAAGATAACATTCTTACCTTTATGAGAAACTGAACTCATCTTACTTTTCATACAAGCAACACAACGAATATCATTTCGAACCTTTATTTTTGGTAAACCTTTTACTAAATTCTTGTTTGATAGTTTCTTCATTTGATAGAAGTTCACATGACTCAACTTCTTATGCCATAGAAAAATATTATCATTCACAGACAAGAAACAACTTTCTGAACTAATTTCTACAAGTTTAATTAGATAAATGTTTTTCTTCTAATACCCTTCAAAGATTTTAGATTCATTTTTATTGAAACCTATGCATTTGTCATGTTCAAAAATTATCTTATATCCTTTGTTGCATAGTTGGCTAATACTTAACAAGTTGTGTTTTAGTCCTTTTACTAAAGATACATTTTCAATTGTATGAGGAGGAAGACTAATCATACCTGTTGCAACTATCTTACCTCTACTATTATCTTTAAATTTAACATAACCATCTTCTTTCCAAATCAAGTTTGTGAATAATGAAGTATCACCTGTCATGTGCTTCAAATAGCCACTATCAAGATACCATATTCCCTTCATTTTGGCTTTATGTTCCTACATTCATCACAAACAAATCAACTTTGCTTACAAACCCAACAAAGCTTGGGTCCTTTAAAATTGAAGCTCATATTTTGATTTTTTACTTGATGATATCTGAGCTTGGAATTTTTATAGAAGTAATGTTTTTCAATATATCCTGGCTTGTTACAAAAGAAACAAGCATAAGGTTTTTGAATTTTATACTTTTTGCTCACCATATTTCTTGAGATTAGAGTTTGATAATTTCTAACATACTTTATGATTAAGTTTCCGAAGTATCCATTTACTTGTGAACACTTTCTATTCTGATTAGAGGAGGTTCTGCTTGATTTTCTAACCTGCTCAACAGTCTTTTCTTCTTTCTTATTATCAGTTATTTCTTTACTACTTGCATCTCTAGGTCTTACAAATAATATCACCCTTTTTGAATGTGAAGATTCACTATTTTCATAACCCAATCCAACTTTAGATTGATCAATACATTGACATGAAATGAGCAGCTGGAGTTTCTTATCACTTTCATCAAATTTTTTGAAAGTTTTTTGTATTGAATTTGACAAGACATTCACATGATCTTTTAAGCCTTTTATTTCTTCTTTTAGTATCAAGTTCTCATTTACTATTGCTTCCCTAGCAATGTGTAATACTTCCACATCATTTTTTAAAATATCATTTTCATCTGCTAGTAGTTTGTTCGTTTGAATAAGAGCTACTTTTTCATCTTTTAGTATCCAATTCTCTTTATCAATTCTTACGTTCTTGTTGTTAGCTTTAGTGAGAGCTTTTAATAACTTATTTATTTCAACACATATATCTTCTAGAATTTCATCGTCAAATTCATTTTCCTATTCAAAGCTTACCTTTGAAAGAGCCATTAAACACATGTTTTCTTCTTCAGTTTCTTCTTCTGTACTTTCTACTTCAATTTCTGACTCATCAAAGTCACTCCACATGGCCATCAACAATTTGTGTTTCTTCTTGTGCTTATCTACTTTCTTGATTAATAGTAAACATTCACATTTGATATGTCCTGGTTTCTTACACTCATAGCACACAATCTATTTCTTCTCTTTGGCTTTCTTCTCTTATTTCTCTTAATCTATTTCTTCTCTTTAGCTTTCTTCTCTTATTTCTCTTTGTAGTTTTTTCCTACATCATTCTTATTTCTGTTAGTGGAAAATCTTTTTGAATTATAAACTTTCTTACCTTTCTTTTTCAATAGATGATTAAGATGCTTAGTTTCATTGATACATCTTCTTCCTCATCTTCATGAGATTCATCACTTTCGGAATATACTTCAACATCCTTAGCTTTGAAGGCCACAAACTTTCTCTTCGGATCTTTTGACATATTTTCTAACTTAAGGAATTCGACTTCATAAGCCATTAGCTTGTTGCGTAATTGACTAAGACTGAGTTTTGTCATATCACATGCTTCCTTAATAGCTGTCTTCTTTGCATTCTATACCTTAGGAAAGATCCTTAGCATTTTCCTAACAAAATCTACATCACTCATCCTTTTTCCAAAAGACGGTAATTCGTTAATGATAGCTATGAAATGACTAAATGAATCTTTTATATCTTCATTAGGAAGGATACGAAATGTCTCATATTGTTGCATCAAAGTATTGATTCTTCTCTCCTTAATGGTGTCAATTCCTTCGTATGTCTAAACTAGTGTATACTAAATCTTCTTAGCTGTATCACAAGAAGAGATTAGATAGAATTCAGAAGGAGCAATAGTAGAAAGGAGCAAATTCTTAGCCTTTGAGTTCAATTCAACTTTGGTGATTTCTTCTGTTGTAAAAGGTGTTTCTGTAACTTTAACATCTCCATTTGAAATAATTCCCTAAGCTTGATAGTTAATCACATTGACATACGTTTCCATCCTAAACTTCCAATAAAGAAAATTAGTACCATCAAAGAATGGAGCCTTACCAGGTTGAACAGTCAATAAACCACTACTTTCTATCATTGATCTTAACTCTTTATGATGTTAGAGTGAGGCTCTAATACCAATTATTGGTCTTATTAAGATATCAAGAGGGGGTGAATTGATATCTTTTTATAAAAAATAAAATTTATGATTTTAAAAAATCCCTCTTAATATCTTAAATGGCGTAAGTAGATGGAAATTGATTGTTAACTCAAGGAGCAAATAGTAATAATAACAATTAGAAGGAAGAGAAGATAAGGAGTAAGAAGATTAGGCAAGCAATTTTAAAGAGCTTTAGCTTTTTGCCTATTGCTCTCTTCTAACTCCACTACTAGAGACCTGATCCTCCTTACCGGTGTTGTTCCACTGATCCAAGCTTTTCAATAAGTAAAAATCAATGAGAGATTACAAGGATATCCAGTCTTTTTCTCTATCTTATCTTACTAGCTTCTTCCTAAGCTAAACACAAGACTTAGACAACTTCCTAATCATCTCATACTCAAGATACAATGTCAATAATGTTTACATCAAAATTGAAACAATACAATCAAATAGTTTCTTACAACTTTTGCACTAACACAATAACAAAGCTATTTTTGCTCAGTTTCTAACACAATTTTTGATAATCCGCTTAAGAGTATTTTTAACTTCGATTCTAATATTGAGTATATAGTTTCCCTTTATCAACAATGACTTTAAAATAAATAGACTCTCATATAACAACTAGAAATGGCTATTTATAGATTTTTCTCCATAATATCTTTGTTTAAAAAAATTGTTTTGATATTATAGAAGTATCCCATGAAAATAGGAACTGAATATTGAAATTCAAAAAATTTCGAACTAAGCTATTCCATATTTGTTCCTTTGCCAAGCTTGTGTAATTTGTAGGTTGCTGTATGTAATGATAAGTTTCAATCCTCTATTATCTTCGTGGAAATTCAAATATTTTAAATAATAAGGATGAGGAGATAAGAATAAATCCAACACTACTTATCTTAACTGCCGTAAACAAATCCTTCTTCAATATCTTTATTTGAATTTTGTTAAAACAAATCCCATAAGAGATTAGGTTGGATTACTCAAGCGCATTTAGGCTTGTTTGTAAGATATCTTCAAGATTAAGAATTTGAATCCAACAAACCTTATCTTCGAGAAACTTACTTATAATCAATGTTATTTTTTTTTTAACTGAACGTAGCTAAAAGGTCTTTGTATAAAGAGTATATTAAAATCCTCTTCCAATTAATATCTTTACTATATTTCAATCCTTGAACAATTCTAACCGAGATTGTCAAACAACTTGCTGTTTAAATCTTAATCACTCAAATTTTCGAATCTAATTCTTAAGCATCCTCTTAAATCCTCGTAAACTTTACCATCTTAATGGAATGAAATTGAATATATTACCCAAATATACTCAATAAAATAGAGTTAAGCCTTTTTGCACATTTATCCAACTTAATTTGTTCAAGTTAATGAAAATAACTTAGAAACAACAGCTAAACATAAATGCAAACAATAATGTTTTGATGTTTGTTAATGTACATTCTAACTGATATTCTAATGTTTGCTAATATACATTCTGACAAGTTCAAACTTACTTTCTTCTAAACACCTTACATACTTAAAAATCTTGTTAAATTCATATAGATCTTTTTATTATCATCAAAATATATTATGGAAAACTCAACAAAGATGACAATAAAAGAAAAGGAGCAGACCATGGAGATTGAAAGAAAGATTAGAGACAATAAAAAGAAAAAGGTAAATATGTTAGATTATTTTATTATATGGATTATCATTAATCAATTATTTAAAATATATCCTTTTAAATTAATAATAAATCAATTATGAAATTATTATTTAATTATATCACTTGACCAATATGGACATTATAATTGTGCTTTTATTGTGAATAGCCTCTAATGAGTAAGGCTACTCACTTTGTTACCTAACAAGAGGTTCCTAACCTCATCTGATAAGGATATAAAAACTGGTCTCCCATGAAACAGTTTTAACCTAACCTAATTTCTTGTTTAGAAGAGAGTAGTTTTCTCTCACACTTTTTCCAATTCAATACAAAAAATTACTATTACTATTACAAGGAGCATCTCTCTCTAATTCCAAGTATAAAAATCTTACTTTGAATTTATAAATATATCATGATTTACATGCTATAAATCTTGTATTTATATGCAATTTGTTCTCCATTTCTTTATACATGCTTATAGATATTCTAACAAAATAAATTCAAATTGAAATGTCAATGGAGCTTAAAATTAAAAAAAGTGGCTTATCTTTTATTTTTTAATTAGAAGTGGTTTACTTTGGTAAGGTTTGACCCCTTAAATCAAATCGTGAACTTTTTGAACCCTTTTTGAACCATACCACAAACTTAACCAAAATATTAAAAAACCATATTTTGTAGTTTGGTCTTGTTTAGTTCAATTTTTGGTTCGATTTGATGAACAACTTACATCTCAATTCTTATGAATAATTTCTAATTTAAACTAAAAATAACCATTATCATTAATATTGATTATCTCCATTTTAAATATATTAGAGCAATTAGCCATTTTGAACTCTTTTCATCTTCATTTCTTTTCAATGTAGTCAATTTTTCCTTTTATAAAACATGATAAATAATAGTGAGTTTATAAGGTATTATGAGTCATTTATTTATTTTAGGGAACTTTATTTTCTAAAATAATTTTTACTATATTTTAGACTATGCTCGCATTGGTAAAATTACATGAAATTTCTTGTATTCATAATGCTAGCACTACGTCTTTCTCTATTATTGTAATTACACTTGTTTGTTTAATTGGTACTTTACATAAAAATTTATAAAATCTAAAATGACATGATTAATATGTAAAATCAATTAACAAAATTGTTATTTTCATGAACTTTTTCTATTTGAAATTTGTAAAATCTAAAATGATATAATCACCATGTAAGATGAATTAATAAAAATTTTCATTTATGTTTATTTATTGCTTCTCCTCTTTTATGTTTATTTTATGAAACTAAACAATTTTATAAAATGAAAAATAAATATAAAATTGTCATGTATGATTGTCAAATAAAACTTATAACACCATTCTTCTAACTCAACGATTTTTTATCACATTGGTTGCATTTAAAAGGTTCACTTATAAAATCCATCAATTAAGACATGTAGATTCAGTGAAACCTATTTTACATAATGTTCCAATGGCAAAGATTGAGGGAAAAAGATATATAAAATAAAAATTTACTCTTAAATTCTTTGAATTTAAGATGTTGAACCAAAAGACTTGTTAATTCCTCCATTTTGGTTTATTTTTGGTATTGTACTCTAGAAGATTTGGGCCAATAGAAAGCTCATCCCTCATAAACATGCTCAATCAGTCACTAATGTGAATTACAATATCAGATCTTATGCTCATAATTATTGGGTTCACATTAAGAAAAGAAAAAATTAGACTTTTACAAGAAGAATCAATTTTATCGCTTCCCTCTTAAGGATGGATCTAACTCAACATAGATGGTTTTGTATACCCTTCAAAAAATCAAGTTATACTAGCAGCTATCATCCATGATCACAATGGAAAATGGATACATGGATTGGCAAGAAAGTATGGCTAAGTAGATATCCTCTCTGCTAAACTATGGGTAATCTGTTGGGGGCTATCCTTTTGTTTAAATGCAAATCTTTTAAGAGTAAAGATATGTACAGATTCAACCATTGCAGCGTCTTTACTTCAACAAAGTTCTAATCACAGGCTTGGCTATCACAATGTCTTGCATGCTTGCAGGGAAAAGCTATCATAGAGGGAGCAATGGACAGTTGAAGCTATTCCTAGGGAGCTTAACAAAGTTGCTTATTGTCTAGCTCATTAGATGTAAGATCAAGATTTGGATGATGAAGTTTTATTTTTTATGCCCTTTGCTTTTTGTCTTAATCTACTATAATATGATGTTTATAATCTTAGCTTCTATAAGGAGAAAAAGAACTCCTACTTTATCTTGTTTTCGTGGTGATGATGCATGCTTTACTGCTGACTCTTTAAAACTAAGAGATAAGGGGTAGCATCCGCTCTTTATTTTCTTATAATATAAAATATTATCTATTATCAAAAAAGAAAACTTGTTAATTATTAAATATACATTATGCTAACAAAGAAATCATCTAATAATGAATAATTTGTCTATTAAAAAACAATACATCAAAAATACCGATTTCTCAATAAACTAATAATAGGTCAGTTTCAACACAAGTTATCCCCTTTCCATCGTAAACTCCAATTGCACTAACCTTTTTGAAATACTATATAATCTTCACTTGATATTCTTTAACAAAAAGTTCTCATAATATGTTACTTATAATATTATTATTAAAATCCATTTAGTATGTTGGATTTAAAAAATCCATCAAATTAATCATAATGACCTCCATCGCTATTCCCATATAACATGTTTAGTCTATTATTTGTACTTATCTCAAGCCATTAATCTCTTTATCATTATTAACAATACCAGTGACTTTTTTATGTTTTCTTTACCGTTGCTCTCTATAATTTGGTAAAAACTTAAAAGAAAAAAAAACAACAACATGGCACTTTATGTTTTGATTGTAAGGAAATCATAAATATTTTGTCAAAATCTATTTTCTTTTAACTAAATCCAATCAAGGTAGATTCACAAGGAATCACAACTAACTCTTCTCCACATTATAGCTTTCAACTTATTATTATTCCAAAATAAAACAAAGGAAAAACTAAACCTCAAGCTCTTATATCCAATGACACATTATACTGAAAACAAACAACTATTGAATTCATAATAGAAAGTACTTGTTATTTGATGGAATCTTGTTGCTAACAACTACGTACTCCATGATAACAATTACTTGTCAATAATTAGTTGCAAAAAAAACAAGACATTAAAAATCCATAGTAATCAAATTTAAAATGCAATAATAAATTTAAAAATCATAGAGAAATCAATTTTGGTAAGAAAAATTTCTCCATTTTTCTAATAGGAAACATGATGTCAATCAAGAAATTACAAGAAAAGGAGTATATAATTCAATGAAACTTTCATACTGTTATATTAATGACTTTTCCTATTTATTTATAAAGGAATAACCAAAATCTAACAAAATGAAAATTGAAATTTTAACACAAAAACATATAACAAATTTAATCTAAAGTATTATTTAAATGAAAAAAAAAAGAAAACAAAAAGATTGTCTTTTCTACTTTAACATTACTACTGTGAGAGTAGGACAAAATTTTTCAATAGTCACTTCTTAGGACTTATATTCTTCATCAAATGGAAAACAATATATATATATGTATGTATATATATATAACTTTGAGACACTGAAAGACCAATGAGTTAAAAAATGTATAAAGAAATTTTAATAAAAGAAATAGAACCATTAATCAAATTCTATGAATAAACAGATAAGAAGTAGACAAAAATGATTAGAAGTGGTTACTAATTGGTCATTGTAATGAAATTGAAGATATTGTCTTCATTTTTGGAATGGAAATCAATCATCCTATGTTATATTGAGAAAGAGAGATTAATCATGCAAGAGGGAGAGAGGGATATATAGATTGTAAAATTGAAAAAGTGTAAGTTATGTTGAAATAAAAAACAAAATAATAATAAAGGGTAGTTAAAGTAATTGTCATTTATAGTGGTAGTTAAATAATATTCATATATATGTATTGAGCTGAAAATTTAGTTTCTTTTTTTTCTTAACTCGATTTATATTAAATCTGACTCGCATAACATAAATCTCTCGACTAGACTAAGAAAGCTTTCGAAAAAGGAGTTGCCACCTAATTGTAATGATGAAAAAAAAAAGTGAAATTAGAGTCTATAGGTGGATAAACCCTAATTTTAGCTGTTAAAAAAAGAACTTTAGAAGAATAGAAACAAAACAAATTGTGTTCGAAAGTTAACTTATTAAAACATAAATGGTTTCCATAAAAGGAATTCATCAGAGCACTTAATAGCTTTAAAAATGTTTTTCAAATAAATTGAGCTTTCAATTTTATTATTTTTTTTAAAGAAAAGGGGGAAAACAAAATTTTTTATTATTTTAGTCTACCCGAAGTGTCTAAGTACCCACAAAGCAAGATTAAGCCCACGTACTTTTCAATTTAAAAAAATTTAGTTGATTGGTTTATTTTATTTTTGAAAAACTCTTTTTACTTTTAATTTATTAAAATTTTATGAATTGGGGAAGAATAGGTTTTCTTGGTCTAGATTTGAAAAATTCTATAAAATTCCATAAATTTTTGAAAATGCCAATTTATTTTTTATTATGAAAAAACATTTTATTTATAAAAAAAATGAATTTTAGGAAAAGGAAGCGCCCATATTTATTTGAAAACATTATTAAAGTCCAATCACTAATAACATAATCAACCATGTCACAAAACATTTAACTATACTATCATACCTAACATGCGAAAATTAGCAAGGACATATTAATAAAACCTATTAATATAATGCTAACCCAATTAAATTAAAGTACTTAAGTAATTAAGATAACATAATTAAAACCTATATAACATGTTTCTAATTTATTAATCAATATAATCATATAAAAGTAATTATTGCAAACATATTATATTCATGGAAATACATCAAAACAAGATCAAAACATACTTAACATCATTTTTTTGTTTTTCTAAAATTTTCTTCTTCTTCTTTTCTTTTGATGAACAAGCTTACAAATCACAAAAACAAGCTAAACACTTACCCGTATAGCAGAAGAAAATTAGTCAATTTGGGTGGTTTTCGATTGGTTCTCAAGGTGTAGCCAATGGCATTGGACTTTTGAGACGTCAACTTCAAAAGCCCTAAATCAATTTCTAGAAAACTTGAGTTTTCCAAAAGAGAACAACCTAGTGCACAATAACTTCAAAACAGCTTTTTTCAATCTTTCTCCTCAAAATTGATCAAATTCCATGAAATCAAAGTCTAAGCATTGTTTATAACCATGAATAAGATGTTTCTAAAAATTTACTCAAATTGATTTTCTCTTTAGTGAGAGAAATCAAAGAGGGAGAATAGGTTTTCAATTGATAAGCACCTAGGCATATTATGGATTTGTAATTGATTTATAATGATTATGATGTCTTGAATGCATGAAAGAGGTCTCTATTTGTAGTATAGTGCCATAAGTAGTGGTCAGAGCATATTTTAGATGCCCTTCCTATTTTAGCTTAAATTAATCATGAATTTATCAAAATAACGTGGAAATAATGAATCATACAGCTTATAAGGGGATATGGTTGCTTGTTTTGGATCAAGTTATTATAAAATATTGTAAAGAAAAAACTTGAATTTGCTTAATTTATTCATGGCCATGAATGGGCATTTATTTAACATTCAAATTTTTTATTTTTATTTTTCATAATTTCCTTAACAACAATTTAAAAAATTACACTTTTTTCAAAAAGAATACTTTTCGAGCTTTCATTTTGATATATTTTTAGATTTTTTACTTAACAAATGATGCATATAATTAGGTTGGTTTCCTAAAAAATGCCTAGCTACTATGTTTCTTATTTTATATGCAAAGAGGGGTAAGGGGGCGGCATGGGGGGTGAGGGGAAGGGGTTGGGGCAGGGTAGGTACGGTGTGAGGGACAAAGGGAAGGTGGATGTGGTACACTCATATGGTACTCTAATATGATACTCTAAGAGAGCAACATTGGTGGCATGTATGCCCGCTACGTGTCCTTTTCTCTCTCTTTTTTTTCCCCTTTTCTCTTGTCTTTTTCTATCTTTTTCTTGCCTCTTGTTTGCTAATTCAATTCCAACTATTTTTTACACTTGAAATAAAATCTGATTAATTCTCCAACTCCTAAAAATCATAGTATCTCCTTCAATAAAATATAGAGTCTAATAAATATATGCTTAAAATATTTTCAAAAATTATCAAATTTGACTAAATTAGGATTCTAATTTCTACTCGCATTCAACTTTTATTCAAAAAATTCAAATGGCCACAGAATATTCATTAACTCTGATTGAGATGCGATTTGAGGCCATAATCTCTTTAAAATGTATATTTTTAAAAAATTTCATAATGAGTAATTTTAACCGAGCCAGAGAAATCGATTTTTGAAAAGATGTCCATTTTCGTCAGAGATTCCTCATCTAATCATATCACATGTATTCATTTTGACTTTAGAAATGGTTTTTAACCTTAAAAAATTATTTCTAACCTAAATGGTCAACCGTTTGATATTTTTTTTATGATTTTTGAATATTTTTATTTTTTTTATTTTTGGGTTTTCTTATTATTTTGGATTTTTCTCATTTTTTAATTTTTTGGTTTTTGCTTTTTTTTTTTTTATTTTTTTGGTATTTTTTATTTTTTCAATTCTCTATTTTTTTTTATTTTCCAAAGATTAGAGAATTCTAAATTAAATATGGATCTAGGAAGAGAAAAAAATGAGGTGTCTACAATATATATCATAAAGTTAACAACCGTAAAGTATATGAAATTTAATATAATAGAAAGGGCATTTTTAGTAAAATGGAAAAAAGACAAAGGCATCCTCCTTGCGCTTAAATAATACAAGTAGATGGAGCATTGCATTGCATATGCAATTGAAAATAAGTTTTTTTTTTTTTATTAATATGTAATAATTATAAAAAGAGATGAATATGAATATGAATAAAAAATGATATTTACATATCATATGTAGAAGTTTTTGCTTTCCTTTTATTGTTATACTATAAAACACCTAAAATGTTTATTTATTTATTTTTTTATGAATCCACATAATACAAACTAAATAAATTCAAGGTTGTTTATTTAAGCAGGGATCTATCATAAGTCATAACTTAGACATTTCCTATATGATTGTTGATAACACCTTCTTTTATGAACGTAAAACATTAGAGTATTCACTTTGCTATATAAAAGTTCTCCAATTAAAATCTTTGTTGTCTTTATGGCACATTGCTACTTTTCTTTGGTAAACAAATTAAATGTGATTAAAATAATTTTCCAGTCTATATTAATAAATATATTTATAATTTATTGATGCAATTATTCGCTTCTTTTCTTTCTTTATGCATTTTAAGCACCGCTTATGCGTTATTTTCTTTCGTCAATTGTCAACCACGTGTGTTTTGATTCTGATGTTTTAAATTTATGACACTATCATATATTAATTTTTGCATATGTGAGATAGGGGCATGTTTGTATCCACACTTATACAAAATTAAAATAGTACATAATAAATCTCAAATCACTATAAGCTCCCACCATGATGAATATGAATTTTTTCCATACGTCCTAATTATTGAAGTCCATATAAAATCTTAAACTTGAAATAAAGAAGAATCAATTGAATGTTGCAACTCATAGTTAGAAATTTTGAGGGTAAATTACGTGGACGTCTCCTCAAAACTTTTAATATTGCATGGACCATCATTTTGTTCAAAAATCTGTATTTAGCACCCTAAAATACGTGTGGACCCCTTTTTTCACTACTAACTGATTTGCCATGTGTAAAGTAAGTTGTTATGTGGCAATTTATTCAATTATTTAATTAATAAAGTTAAAAAGTAATTAAAAAATAAAATAAACTAAAAAAATATAAAAAAGAAACTAGAAAGAAAAACAAGAAATTAATAAATTCGAAAAGACAAAGAAAACACCCAAACCTACCTATCTCCAAACCGCATTTTTCAACCTTCCTTGTGGTTTCAACCCTCTATGAGGTCAAAGAATACCGAAATTTAACTAAAAATCAACCAAAAGAAAAAAAACAGAGTCCTTTTCCTTAAAATCCAACTTTTTATATTAAAGTTCATCTTTTTCTAGTGATCTTTGAATTTGTCCACTTTTTTTTGGAATTTTTCTACCTTCTAAATTATGTTGTCTCTTTTCATATGTTTTTTGTTTTCACTTAGTTACATCATCAATAATCCATCTTGGTTCTTTTGCATTATTTTCTTCACATCATTTGTTTTGTTTGGGATTAGTCTTTTTAGATTTGGAAAGTTCTTTTACGTAGAACCTTTTGCTTCTCGTTTTCTTCTTCGCATTGGATTTTCATTCGTTTCAAGACTAGAGTTTGTGCCTTCCCTTTGTTTATCAATGTCTAAATTCTCATTGTCAATCCTTTTTTGTCAAATGTTGGGCATCTTGATCAAGTTTGTTCATCTTCTCTTTTGCCCTTTTTCATGCATCTGTAAGGGGGTTCATCTTCTTCTTGTCAATTATAAGGAGGGTTTGTTCAGTCTTTTTTTATCATCATTTTCTTTTTCTTTTTATCTTTATTTTATATTTTTTATTATTTCATTTTATGTTTATTAATTACTTTTTAACATTATTAATTAAATAAATTATTATGTAAGTACCATATCAGCTTACTTTACACCTAGCAGCTTAGTCAATAGTAAAAATGAGGTCCATGTGCATTCAAGGAATACTAAGTGTAGACATTTTAAAAAAAATTGAGGGTTCACACAATTTTAAAAGTTTTCAAGAGGTATTGGCATAATTTACTTTTAAAGGTGTGGTTGTCGATGATTGTTAAAATTAAATTATAAAGCCACCATGCAAAATGTCTTTATCCGATGGAAATCAAATTATTAAATAAAATAAATAGAATTATGATGCGACAATTATGAAATGACTAATCAAATTAAAGGGAGCAATAAACTGTAATTTTTTTTTATCTTATTATACTTCTAAAGAATAAATGTACAAACAAAAATAAAATTAAAGAAAAAAGAAAGCAATATGGAAAATGGTGATGGCTACTTTTTAGCTCATGAGCTTCCAGGTCCAAACCCATCGGCCAAGACCATTAATAAGCCCATTCCAAATAAAACATAGCTTCTCCTCA
The DNA here is from genome assembly GCA_024138015.1 of Lumnitzera littorea. Classification (NCBI taxonomy): domain Eukaryota; kingdom Viridiplantae; phylum Streptophyta; class Magnoliopsida; order Myrtales; family Combretaceae; genus Lumnitzera; species Lumnitzera littorea. The sequence goes on along the minus strand of JAMXBB010000012.1, from coordinate 70,410,059 downwards.
GTAAAGATTTTTTTTTTTTTTTTTCTTTTTCTCACTCCTTTTTTCACTTTGGGTTTTATATTCCCTTAAATACTGTGTTAACTTAAGTATGAAATCAAAATGGTTTAGAACAAACTCTAGTATTTCACTAATGGTGTATTGTATTGTAAGAAGTCTAAATGGAAGATTATCTACCAGCAAATCTATGGGGCATAAACGGCAAGTTAACAAAGAAAAAAAAAAAAAAAATTCGTAAGCTTCTCAACGGTCCGAAGCTCACGAAGCGCTTGCTGGTTGGAATCATTGGAGATACAAAGTTGTCTTCTATGATGACTCTGATGGACTGTTGATATGGGGAGTGAAAACTTCATAATTGGCAACCCTGATTTGATAAACCTCACATGGTAGCAGCAACGATATCTTTGTGTGAACTTCGTAATCCCCTAGATAACCAAAATATTCAACCTAAAATCAATTATTAGAAATACCAATTGGAGAAATTATTAATAAAAGGCTAAAATTTTGAATCTTTATTAAGAACATAGAAAAAAAAAAAAGGAAAAGAAGAAGAAACAATACTTTTGTTCGAAATTTGTTAGGAAAGATGTAAACTCTTTTTTAAGGTATTTGTAAATGGTTCCATCGAGGAGGGAACTTGGGTGAAGGACAAATTGATCATAAATAACCTTTGAAGTCAATGGTTATCAGGAATATTTAGTGAGGAGAGAGAGACTATGTAATGATTCAAAACAAATTAAAACACAATATATCAATGGATCACTACAAAACAAATTAAAACTTGCAATGTAAACCACTAAATATATCAAACAACTTTTGGTTTTTTACCAAAAGGAATATGAATATTGAAAATGCAAAACAATGTGTTTGGCTATTACACTAAAAGGTTAAAACTATACCATAGTTGGGAGATACCATTCTGTATATTTGAAATCCTATGTTCGGCAAACCGAATCATAATGTCTACAATAAGCATCATAATATAAACCCACATCATTAAAAAATGATGAAACAAAAAAAAAATTGGGCTACCAATAAAGTCAAGGAAAACAACATATTTATCTATAAACCAAAAACAAAACATGGATGGATTTACGGCAATAATATAAATGCCATAAGAAAAAAAAAAAAGTGATATCTTGGAAGACAATGGTGTTACTATGCATATTCTTCTCAAACAGCAGTGAAATAAAGCTCCTTATGCCCTACAACATCAATGCTTAAATGAATTATTTCTATCAATTGCAATATACCTTCTCAGTGTAGGCCACAAATATTGAAATTTCCACTTGAAATCCTAACGGCAACAGTCCTTAGTGTTGGGAATTTGTGTAATTGGTTGCATGCGAATGCCATTACCGATCAAGATAAGATGCAATCACCGGGAAATGGTGATTAATTATAATAACTTCTCTTGTGCCATTAAGGATGTATTATTATATACTTAGGTTTTAAAAGTTTAATAATTAGGAAGATTAAGTATATAATTAGTAAAACATGGAAGTGGTTGTTGTGCTCATTTGGGTTTCTTAAAAGAGAAGATTAAGAATATAATCAGTAATAGTCAAAGATACGCCTCATTAACCTCCTTCATAAATGATAATTGATATAAAAGCTTGGAAAAAATTAAATTGTAATTACATAAGGTAAGGAGGGTGTAAATACCAACAGTTCTTATTTACTTTACAAATATAGATATAAGATAAATCTATGTTAAAATACATATAAGACACCAAACAAAGTGGGACATAAATAATATATATATATATATATATATATATACACAAATACAGACTCTCTTAGATATAAATATATATATATATATATATATATAAGTAGAATGGATATGGAATAACTATTTAATATTTTAAAAACAATTATGACAGCAAAAGGAGGTGGCGTTATATATATATATATATATGTATACAGAGAGAGAGAGAGAATGGATATAGATTAATTATTTAATAATTTAAAAACAATTAAGTCACCAAAAGGAGGTGGGGGCTTAATATATATAGATAAATATATATAATTTTTAGTCAAAATTCACAACATTCGCATTTTTTATCAATAATTTGTATATGTCCCATTCTAAGCTTAAATATTACAATCTAACTAACAACATTTTTTCATCAAATATAATGTTTTAATTAGAGAAAAATATTGTTAACATCACGATTGCAATGCCATAGTAATTTATGCTATTATACATGTTTTTTGTGTAATAACTATCATTTCAAGCCCATTGCACATCAACCAAATGTTTTTTATTTTTCGGTGAACCCAACATATATAATAAAAGAGAGTATAAAAGTGTTCAAGATACTCTTGGGTTAAGAATCCCTTTACAAAGATCAACAACATCAGTTTACAAACACTCCAGAAGCAAGGTTTGATTGAACACAACAGTAGCGGATAAACTTATATCCTCCTTAGCTAAGGTTATTGTAACTAGTGATATGAATATTTGTCTCCCGATTGAATAGACCAAGTTCAATTCTCCCTTTCTTTGAAGTTGTAATAGATAGTTACCCAAAAAAATAAATAAATAAACTGCACCCTCCTTTGCTAACGTACACATCAACTTATGTTAAATTAACATAATAAACAGTTCTTATCAGCACTATCTAGTACTTGTAACATTGTCGAATTAACAAATTTGATTTCACAACAATATTGTTAGTGTTACAATCAAAGTGCCAACATCAATTTAGTTCATTTTACATATCATTTATGTAACAAATAGCCCATATCATTAATTAAATCCATCAAAAGTACAACGTGCTAAAAAATTTACCTATGTTTATGCTGCAACTTTTTACAATTAAACAAGATACTTGCGTAGCTCTGCCAAGGTCACATTTAAGCCCCTAAATTATTACATATTACATAAGCAAACGAATTTGCATACATAATCATCACCAAATTGATTCATAGCATATTTAGGTCCTTATGATCAATATTCGTTTCAAAAATTACTTCTAATGAAAACAATCTAGTCCCCAAATCAGGTTTTCAACCATGATACAAGTGCAAAAATGGTTGGCCACATGCTTATTATAGGGGGAAACTGCACAACTCTGAAAAACAAAAGTATGATTGCAATTTTTCAAAGTTTTCAGAGTTTTCGGCTATCATTTATCCCAAAAAAATAAAAGATTCTAGTTGTTATGCGCATATTCAGTACTCTTGTAAATAGTAATACTTAAATTAAAATTAAATTTGATTATAATAATGAAGAGGATGACAAATTGATGATGCTAAAAGAATCATTGGATGAATATTCATTCATATTCTCAGTATTCATATGTTGATAGTATGATAAGTAATTAATGTGGATTTACTTGGGGAGTATTTGTAAGTTTATTGTAAAACTATTGGTTTGATTTAGATGAACCCATTAACTCTCAATGTGTGATTCATCTTTTATAACTTTTAAAAATATGAAATTCAAAATTATTATTAAAACCCTAAAATTAATACTAAAATGATCATAAATAGCAACATTTTTAAAGCTTTAGCATTAGTTTAGAATATATATAAAAAATTATAAAAAATTAAAAATGATACTTTATAAGTTTATTAGGTCCGTATATAATAGTTTTATTTTCTAAAGATGTAGGAGCGACTTAACTCTTTCTTTTATGGCTTTTGTATTTATATATGGGGGGCAGATATGGATCAAGCAGGGGAAATTTTATTCGAATTATGTAGTAAACGATTAAATTCTATGTAGAAAGATACCCATAGAAGGGAAAAGAAAATGAAGTAATAAGAAATGATAGCAACGGGATGGTTACACTTGCGCACGTGGAATGGTTGGTGGAATTAGTCTCCAAGGGCGCGTAGGAAGTGAGATCTCTTTCTAGAATAATGGCATGACGCAAATGGTCTTTTCCTTTCTTCTTTGAAGTTTTCTAAACTGACCAAGTTAACGTTACCTTCTAGTTTTAAGAATGTGTCTTCTTTTAGTTTCAAGCAAATAATGCTTTCGTAGAAGTAGGACTTCAACATTGACTTTGTGTCCCCACTCAAAGTCGTACCAGAATAAGTCATATTCATATGCCAAATTCTTGCGAGAATCATTTGGAAACAAGATTTCCAATATTTCCATCCCCTTTTTTTTTCGTTGGATCATTCGTTTAAGGAGAGTTTCCTTTAAAAAAAAAAAAAAAAATTCTTTTAAGAGAATGGTCCGCTAAAGTCATTTAACTTCCTTAAGTGGGATTTTTATTTTTTTATTTTTTTCATTAAATATATAATAAGAATGATATTACCCCATCTCAATTGGGGGAGGGGGCACTCCTGCTATTTTGTGTTGTGAAGTTCTAGTAATTGTGTAGGTAGAATTGAAGTGCAATAATTTGTAAAAAGGAACAAGAATGCAAATAAAATATACAGTAGAGCTTAGATATTGTACAAGCAGGCAACTATAGATTTGTCTTCTGTCAATTTTTAGATTTTATCTTTAAAGGGACTTCTAAGATAGAATAATATATTTCGTAAGACACATAAAAGACCTTGTGTTACTCCCTATTAACTCTCCACCCTCCTAATGTCTATTTAAACTTATAAATCTCACATGTGGTACCTCAAGGATTATTGGTTATGCCATCCTTGCGGTAAAGGTAAAGCGAACTCAAAATTTTCAGCTTGTACTTAGTTTCAAACATAAACAGTTCAACCTCTTAAACCTACCACTAGCACTGCAATCTATACCATACATTAAGAAAACTGCACAATTCTCAGGGAGCCACCTCAGCGCCTCCAAAAACATGTTATATTAATATCTTCAAAGTACTGTCGGGTTTATTTTGAACCTCTTCCCTTCCACCAAAGTACTTAATAACGCCCTAAGAACCATCGAGACAAATACCTGTAAGATCATTAGATGATACTTACTACTTGCCATCACTTGTCGACATATTTTCCGCATATTGCTATTGTGCCTAACACATCACCACTTAGACACAACCTTACGAATCACCTCACATCTTATAAGTCCAAATACGAGAGCGACATCACATGCAACTTCCAAATACAACTTTGATAAATCACTACAGGGTTAAAGCTTCATATATTATGTAATTAATAAATCCATAAACAAAACTCCAGACAATAGACTTAACTTCAAAAGTGGCCTTTTGGCATCCTCCAAACCAAAACCCAACCCCATGCAAGTGTCTTTAATCATCTGACACTCACCCCTTAACTCTTTACAAAGTTAAACAAATAGTAGACAACAAACAACAAAATAAAAGCCACAATTTCTCATTTGTGAACATAAATTCAATATACAGCAGTAAGGTGGGTATAAGCTAGCGATTAACAATATTCCCTAATTACATATTCACATCAAGAGTAAACCTTCAATTTTGCTCATATCTAGGGACCAAATAACTAGTGTTCAACCAATAACCAAGCTTACTCAAGTATCCATGCATCACACAGATTCTATGCTCGTGCACATGAAACTGAAATGCACTAGTCAATACTCAATATAACCTAGAGAGTCATGGAAAGACCCTAAGTTCAACTTGGAGAGTTGCAGAAGACTAAAATAGTTTAACCTGGAGAGTCATGAAAAAACTCAAGATTACATATGGAGAGTCGCTATAGATTTAAGATCGTACTCAAAGAGTTATAATAGACTCAAGATAACACCTAGATAGTCACAATAAACTCAAGATAACTTAAACTAGAGAGTCATGATAGACTCATTCAATCTATAATGCTGAAAACCGAGATCAAGACCATACTGAACAAGCGCAACTATTGAGTTTAGTATCCAAAGTTGAACTTTGTTCATATGGCCTTGGGGTCTCTTGGTGCCACGCTATCAATGCAAATTAACAAACATCAAGGATTTAAACACAACAAGCAAAGCAAAACATAGAACAATTACCAACATGGCTCTCCATCAAACCATACTATAAGCTAACCTTTCCCATTTCATAATACTTTTTGAGTGTATCCATATCAAAAATTACTTTGATTAAGAAACAAATCACCAATTTCATTAACAACTGTTCACAACTTGGCATAATCAAGTATTTCGATTCTGAGTGTGAAACAATTACATATTCATAACTCCCCCAATTCCCCGACTCACTTCTCATGCTCGTAATAGTAGTATGTTGCACTAATAGACTATTCAATCCTTTTAAACAACATTAAAACTATGCGAGATAAGATAACCAACTGGAGAGCACACATTTCTTAGCTCAAATCCTTTTGTGAAGTTCACGGTAAGAAAATATACAGAGTTCACTAGTCAACAAGCACGTGGCCTACAAGATTTCCAACACACACATCACGAAATGGACGATGAAAAGAGGTAATCACCTGGTCAAGTGATCCTTCAATCAGATCTTGTTTAGAAACATCTGTTGTCGGCCGTCGCATTTGAGACTCTAACTCCGCTATAATGTATTGACAAAATTTCCTCTGAGCTTTTTTATGATTACGAAATATTATATATATATGAAAGGTTAAATATGTTCGTTTGAACTTATGAAGTAATGACATTATCTTCACATCACTGTATTTATGTATCGATATTGATATATAGAAACTATAACTTTTGAATCCATAATTCATATAAGGCCATTGTAAGTTCACAAATATAATACCTTAAGAAATATCACTTTCCATACTATATCGAATTTGGTCAGCAATTAAGGCGAAGAAATTAAAGCAAAATGCTTCATCGCCATTAATAAAGGTCAATTAAGTTAAGCTCACTTTATACCCATATATCAATCATTACGTAATAATTAGTCTATATTCTCAATTAATTCCATTCGATGAATCTCGAATTTTGGCTAGTAAAACTTAAATCGGGTAATTAGTTTAATCTTTTTTTTTTTTCTTTTAAACATTCTTTTAACATGAACACACTTTTAACCTACTGAGGAAAAATAAGTCTAAGAGCTTAAATCACATAATTAACCCATAGTGAACCCGTATACTTCAAGGAAAACACAGCTATGGAGAACATGTTGTGACTTATTGATAACTCACCTTCAACAACTTGAATTCCCATCTTGAACATCCTAGACACACCTGGGCCTCCTATGCATGTCATAGCAGAGCTACGAATGGGCGACACCGACACTCCAAACTCACGTGGTGGTTTCAAAGAGCTTGGTGGTGTGTGGCGCTAAAGAAAGCACCGGTTGTGAAAACTCCTCTCTGTTTCACCTTTTTTTTTTTTTTTTCTTTTTTCTTTTGTCTTTTTTACCTTTGGTTTTCTCCAAGCTATCTTAGATTGCTGCTGCTGCTGCTGCTACTCTTGGAACGGGTTTGTGCTACACTACAACACACCAAAATCTCCTCTTGTTGGTTTCGTGGCAATTCATTTAAGTGGGTTCTTTTCTTTTCTTTTTTTTTTCACCCCTTTTCTTTTTTTTTTCACCCCTCAAGTTTTTCACTAAAAAATTTACCGCTGAAATCTCCTATGGTAGATATACATATTATGTTCATCCTCACGTTAACTCTTTGTTGAATTCTTAATCTATTCCAAAACCACACAATTTGCTGCTGAAGGACTCTTAAGTCGGTCTAACATAAGTAGTAGTTTAGGTATCACTTCTTCCCATATCCACTTTTCTTTTTGTAACTTAGGTGTCGTAAAAGAACCTGGAAAGAATAGCGATGCTTCACTTAATATTTCCAGCCTACTACGTTGAAGGGTAATTGGAATATTGTAAGGGGCTAAAATTGTTAATTTAATATATTGGGCTAAGTCCACTATTTATTTAGCTTAACTTCTTAAATTAAGTGATAAGTCCAAATAGTTTGGCTTATACTTACAATGATTAAGAGAGATTTACCTTAATGAGTTTGGAATAAAGTTTTTTGAATCGATCTATCTGTATTTAACCTTTTTCTTAAGCAAGCTTATGCACATAAGAAGGTTACTGACCTTAAGCCCTTTGCAACTCATTTATAATAATTATGGAATGAACAAAACCCCACCTCATCTGTTCATCACTAAGATGATCTAGCAGACATCATCAAGCATAAAAACCTATAAATATTTAGCTACTCCTTATTTAAAACAACTCTAGAGATTAGAGAAATGATGCTCCACTATAAAACTCTTGCTCTCTAAGTTTAAACAAATATTCAAGTAAAGAACAATCTCAACTACTTAAGAACTACAAGGTCAATGTCCTGGGTTCCTTATGCTCTCCTATTTGTCACTTATGCATTTGAGACTTCAGAATTGTTTGTTCCTCTCCCTTGCCGTTCTCTCTCCAATTATCCCATTAAGTGTCATTTCCATATCTTTACTCTAAGACAGTATGTAATGCACTACTTGTATGACTAGCATGTGATCACTACAATCAAGACCCCTCATCTACATTTTGACGACTCTACTAAGGATAGAGCAAAGTGATAGCAAAGATATAGCATCTCCTAAGAAGAGAATGGCTAGCTCAAATGATGCTATTTCTTAAGAACAAGACATCAATGTTGAATTTACTAAGCAAAACCTACCTTTACCACCTCAGAACATTAACGAGTATAATTTAGTTCTTGAGCCTCCTTAAGATATTGCAATAGTGATGCAAAAAGCCTTGAAGAAGTTCATGGCTATGTTTACCTTGCTCATGATAAGTTTTGCTATGCAAGAGGCAACAAAGGCCTTGAATCAATTTATGGCTATGTTTGCCCTACTCATGACAAGGTTAGCTACCTCTAGTACTATGCAACATAGAGTGGTTTTAGTAAACTCTATTATTGCTGCGCAACTAAGCATTACCCCCTCTATTCAACCAATTAACCCTCTTATTACTGAAGAGGATAAACCCCAGGGAAGGAATGAGCAAACCTCCTTTACTACAGGTTGTAGCTGGACAAAACCTAGTATCTAAAATAAGGAATGCAAGAGTTTAGAGTGGTGGTTCTTCATTCTCTCAAGTTCCCATCCATACAAGTATTAGTGGATCCACATGCCACTCAACTCAAAATCATGCATCTTTAGTATCTGCTCCTACAATTGTAGTATTTGCCTTGGGACTTCCTTTATAACAATGGAAGACTTAGATTAATATATGAAGAAAATTCAAGCTAAGTCATCCATAGGAGTACCAAAGTTGAAGTTTCCTTATCATTCATGAAATGTTGCAAAACCTTATCCTAAGCACTAACAAAGCTAGTATGGCACATGAGCTCAGGGACTCTCGTACATGCCCTGTCTTAATTAGCTCATCTACCTACCTCTATAGCTTAGCAACTTGTTCAAGATTTAGCCTATAAGCATGCTTGTTTAGCAAAGTAGCTCCTAGCTACAAGTCTATCACATGTTCAATGCCTTGGATAGGAGGTAAACCTTTATGCAGTTCACCTAAAAATAAGTCGGCAAACTCATCTAATAGGGACTTCACCTCAATAGGTAGCACTTCCTCCTTCGATCCTCTCATCTAAAGTAACCTTCTAACCAGCAGATAAGTCAGCTCTTCAAGCTTTATCTCTCTTTTCCACTCAACTTGAGTCATTACCAAAGTCTCTTTCTTCAGAACCCGACTTAGTTGAGTCTGCATATTTTTAACTTACTCAATAGTCATTAGGCCTAGCGTTACTTTCCTACCTTCATGCTCTAAGGATCATGTGTTCTTCCTTCCATCATTTATTACATTCTGGTTAAACATCCATAGTCATCCAAGAAGAATATGGCATGTACTCATAGGTAACACATCACAGAGTATGTCATCTCGATGGTTTCCATTATTGATTGGCATAGTCACTTATTTATTTACTTATAGGGCTCTCTTATTACTAAGCCAGTATAGTTTATAAGGCTTGGGTTGGGGCTTGCTCGATAACTTCAACTGCTGGACCATGAATGTAGATGCTGCATTAGTGCAGTTGCCACTATCAACTATCAATGTATACAATGACTTTACCTTATAGCCAATATGGAACAAATTATCTCGCTGCTTATCCTCTTGCATAGGACTCATACTCATAGCTCTCCTCAATATCATTGTTGTAGGCATAAAATTACTTTCCTTACTATAAATGATCTCTTCCTCCTCAGATAACTCAGTTTATCTAGTCTTTTTCAGCACTTCTAACTCTTCATAAATACTATCTACCTCAATGGTCAGTGTTTCTCCTCAGATCACCATGATTCTTTTGTTCAAACATTAAGCAACCATGTGTCCATACCCTTAACACTTGAAGCACTTGATTTCACTTGTTTTTCTTCCTAAGCTCTAACCGTTCTCAAACTTCCTTAAGATCTCTTTCTCCTTTGCTTAGGTTGTTTGAGCAGGTCAAACCTTAGCAACTTTGCTTGGTTCCAATTACATAAGTTTGCATGGAACAAGTCAGCTAGTAGTAGGTCAACTGACAAGAGCTCAGGATCTTCCTACTCAGCATCTCTCGATTCTCTAAGTAGCTTAAATAACCTTATCAAGTGAACTAATATCCATTGTTTCTAGAATATTTCCATTCTCATACTTTAGCCCATTGATGAATCAAGATATAGTTTGATCTTCAGGTTCAACATATTCGCATCGAATCATTAACATTTGAAATTCCTTCACATACACATCAACACTCGATCCTCCTTACCACAACTCCTGTAATCTCTTGAATGTGTCCTGCAAATAATAATTCGAGACAAATCTTCTTCTCATGATTTATTTCATTTCATCCCAATTCCTAACTTCACGTTCTCTTTCTCTTCTACGGGTGGCTTGTGAATTCTTCTACCACAAGGCGACATAACCAATAAACTCTAACACAACAAGTCTAACCTTAGTGTTATCAAGTACCTCATGATATTCAAACTGCCTTTCAATCTTATCTACCTAGTCCAAGAAGTCTTTAGCATCATCATTCCTAGAAAAAACTAGGCATATACATCCTCAACCCCTCCACTCTAGGAGCTCAGACATTCCTCTCCTTCGATTCATAATACTCTTCCGCTTTATCACCTACTTCCTCATCCTCTTCTTTCATCTCGTCTAATGTTAGTCTAAATCTAGCAACTCTATTTACTCCTCCAATCGTTATAGTCGAACTGGGGCATTAGCTCTACCATATCAGCTATTGCCTCTCTCAAGATATTCATTGGCTCATCCTCTATAGGGATCATTTCTGGTTCATAGCTTATCCAGTCAATCATTCGCAGATTGGGGTATAAAACTTCCTTATTGACCTTAGCCATTTTGAGCATCACTCTCTTAGTTACCTAGAGTTCCTTAAACATTAGAATCGGATATTATTATCTAAGATTAACAGCTGAAAAACAACTCAAAATTTCCTCTCATAAACTACAACAACACACCAGCAATTATTACAACCAACACGTGAAAAACCACTCAAACACTTAACACTTTGTTTTGTGAACAAGAAACAAGGGAAAAATAGAGCACTAAATTTCTTTAGCATTGAACACTCACAACAACGATAAATGGCTTTGACAACACACTATAACAAGTTACTTAAAGTACAAAGCAGTAAAGACTTGCTCGAACGTAGCTACGCTCTAATACCAAAATGATACGGATCACTAGGAAGGAAATATACAACATTCGGTATCACGCGAGCCACGGATGGGTCTAAACTACAAGATGGCCTAAAGGATAAATGGTAATTGATGGTTTAGCAATCCCATGCACTAACTCTATGAATATAATGCACTGTAGAACTACACATAGACCTAAGCTAATACCCAGTATGATACGCGAATACTAGACCTAGGGTTGCTTGCTACAATCCTTGCTAAATGGATTGATTAGAGCATTTTGAGGTTTTAGTCTTCAATGAGAAAACATAAGCTCCAAAAGAAAAAGAAAGGGTAAAATGTCTTAAGTTCAATATTACTATTCTAATGATGTAGCTATTACAAATTACAAGTATTTATATGGCCCAATTAAAGCAAGTCCTAGGTATATGTAATTTACAAAAAAGGTTCCTACTAGAAAAGGAAAAATACATAGTTTACAAGGGCAAAGTTGTAAACAGGCAAAAAGGATATTTGCTTACAAAAAAGACAATATAGATTTCAAAAAATGGGGCGTGTATCAAATGTCAATTCTGTAGTCTCAATGATGCTATTTGTCAAGCAAAATAGGTTTTAGGTAGATGAGGTCAGAATCAAATGCTTGGCAGTTCGAATGTTCTAGATTGAGGAACAATTGGTCCAGGGGGCAACCCATTGTCTGGTTGGCCTTAGCTAGTCAACTTGGGATTGTGTCTGAATACCTTTCTTTCCTTTTTCATTTCCTTTTATATTGATTACAAAATGTAAATGTTTGTTACCAAACTACTAGCAAATTTAACAATATTGTTATTTCCCTCCACTTTCCATTTTTCAATCGTTACTATCTACTATTTTGGTTTATAACAATTTGCCCTTTCCTTAAAAACAACCTTGTCCTTAAGTTGTAGGTGGTATGGTTGCGATCCTTATACTGATGCATGTGCCTGCTGTAAAAAAATCTATAGAAATTGCTACTATGATAAAGTTTTGAAAAAAATAAGTAATATTGATGAGTGATGATGAAGGGAAAAAAATAAAATTAATTAGTTGGTTGCCTGCATCCTTAATGCGTTGGTAATAAGCTATGAAATATAGGCTAAAACCCCTTGAGCTACTAAGTGAAATGATTTCCCCATCTAATTGAAAGTAAGCTACCTTCTAAACCCTTGTTACTATCCCTTTCGTGTAATCAATTGACCCTTAAAAGTGAATTGCATTGTTAACTGACTATAATCTATAGGAACAATACTAAGGTCTTGTAACCATTGCACCCCTAGTATAAGATCGGATCCTTAAATAGGTGAAGCATAAAATAACGCTTGAAAAGTGATTCCTTAAATGAAGAATGGTATAGTAACTTGGCCTTCACATGTCAAACACTATCCATTCCCAACTGTTACATGAAATTTGGGAATAGGAGTAACCTGTAGGCCTAAATGTTAAACTATGTGCTTTTTGACAAAGTTGTAAGGATTGCCTGAGTCTACTAGAATACAAACTTTATGATTTTTGATAATGGCTTTAAATCCCAATGTTCAAGGCACCCCATCTCCTATTAAGACATGGTAACTAATTGTACCCGATGCATCATAAGCATGCTCTTCTAAAGTGCATGAAATAGGCTCATATGATATATTAAGTTCATCATCTTGATCATCACATTAGACTAATAGAAACTTAGCTTTACATTTGTGATTTATGCTAAATTTCTCATCGCAATTGTAGCATAATCCATGTTTGCACCTTGTTAGCATCTCTTTTGGTGTTAACTTTCTTACTGGCAATGTTGTTTTTGTGTCTTAGGTGGACTGGTTGCATTGATGTTGTGATAAGGAATGGGCTAATGGTTTTGAAAACTAAAGAGGTATGTATGACGGTGTATGAGAATGATTGAATAATTGTGAAGGCGTAGAATGATTAGAAAATTTTGCTTCACGCATTTTTGCCAACCATTTAACATGTACTGGTGTAGAAGGCTTTGCTATTTGAATTTCCCTTCTAATATCTTTCTTAATCCTAAAACAAAGAAACTTATAAGAAAACTTTCAAAAAATCTTATCACTTTATTAGATAGTGCCTCAAATTCTATTTCATATTCTTGGATTGATTCTGTTTGAACAAGTTTCGCAAGCATACCTTGAACATCCCTATACTCCAATGGTCCAAATCATTTTTCTAGATCTTTCAAGAATTGAGGCCAAGTGTTGATCTAGTTATTTCTATCCATCCATTGATACCATTGAAGAACTAATCCTTCCAAAGGAAAAGATACAATTGTGAGATGTTGATTCCTAAGTATGTGATGGAAATTAAAAAAATTTTCGGTTTTGAAAATGCATCCTAATGTGATGGAAATTGGAAGATGATGAATGATTAGAGTCACTATGTATCTGAACTTGTTCAAGTTATTGAGATGATGAAATATAGTTCTGATTCTTATTATTGTTGTCAATATTATCTTGAAGTATATTCATGGCAACATTAATATTTTGATTAGATTCTTGAAGTTGGATCGTCGCCTTCATTGATTCTTGCAATTGGGTCTAGATTGTTTTTATTGTGTCTGCTTGTATTTGCATTACTTTCATTATTTATGCTAATAATGTAACTAATCTTTCCAATAATGCACCAAATGTTAGGCTTCTGTTATAAAATTACTAGCCCAGTCCAATTATCCAATATTTCTAAACCACTTTAGGGTTATTTCCTAAATCTCCTTTCAGCCTCTCTTACTCTCTACCTCTCGAAGATTCTCTCAAACCCTAACACTCTCTCTTTTTCTCCCGTATTTGCTCTATAATTTTTAGAAGTTAATATGATGATTAGCAGATTCCTAACACTTTATTTGTTATTTGAGCAAGGTAAATTGTTGGTGATAAAAAGGATGGAAAAGTTTAAGAAGTCAAGGATGTGTAAAAGAAATTGGCTACTTCGAGTGTACCTTGGTCCATAGATTTGTAATTTTCCTTGAGAAATCTCAATACCTTTCTCTCCCTTTTCATTTTCTTTTATACTAATCAAGAAATGTAAATGGTTGTTACCTAACTACTAACAAATCTAATAGTAGTGTTATTTCCCTCCACTTTCCATTTTACAACTGTTACTATCTACTATTTCAGTTTGTAACATAATCTAAGCTGAATACATCATGCAACATTAAGCAAGGACTTCTTAACTACATTTGTGGGAAAAGGTCATGAATGTGGAGTTATTTATTGACAATCGGTAATAAGTAATTTCAAAAAAAAAATAATAATAATCTTGAGATATGAAGACAAAAAGAAATGAAATAAAGAAGATAGGGACGGTAGACTCAAGACTAAGGACCTATATGTATTCGTGACTTGAATTGCTTGGTAATTTTGTTGTACTTTGAGTGCCAACATATCTGAACTGCAAAGGAACATAAGAAAGACAAGGGAAAAAAAATCATAAGCAATGAAGAATCAATGTAAAGGTTACATGAATAAGTAGAGTTCATGGTTGACCTGCATGAAGCATCACTTAAGGAATGATTGGAGTCAAGTGAATCAAATTTGAAATCTTAAGTTGACAACCCAATGCTTTCTCTATAGGAATATAGCAATTCGAGCTCTTGGTTTGCATAAGAAGTTTATTTACTCACACTCTTTTATCAAACAATCAGAGCTCGAATGTTGTGAACTTGAAATAGAAAAGAATTGACAAATTTATGTTGATAATTTTCTATCGATACAGTTCTTCTACTCTTTGTGTGACTGATGGAATTTGCCTCTTGCTATTTTGGTTTTATAGGCAATAAGATGATGTTGCCTTTATGAGAATTAGGTGCATCCTAGATTTGCAAGTGAAGGTAATTTGTGAGATATACCGTTTAAATAGGCACCAAGTGTGCTAAAAATAAAGAAATAATAAATTATGATGAACTCATATCTTTATGATATGATGAGATATGGAAAAGTATCATAGAGATACCACAAGCATAATAAAAGAAGAAGATTCATTCTTTAGGGAAAATCTAATCTTGGAAGTAATATGAGGAAGAGAGATATTATGAGATCTTAGATCCTTGAATAATGAATCTTCCTCTGAAGATGTAACTGAAAATAAGACTCTAAGCTTTTACAAAAAGTTCATAAAGGAAAATCATGGATTTTGAAATCATCCTGTACAACTTATGCCCGATTCATCAGTAATTTTAATCCCTACATTTATTATGGAATTGGCAACCTGGGGTATTATGTCTCCTGAAACAACATGCTAAATGTTGCATAAGAAAAACAAATGGAATTAGTGATGAAGTTTTTTAAGGTATGTCCATGTGCGGTAAAGAATAAAAGGAGAAGAAATCAAGTGTTTGAGCCTAAGTTCGTATGGACAACTCATATAATTTCACATGTACTTAGTCATTAGTGTGCAATATTGCTACGACTATGAGAACAAAAGGAGGAATGGGAGGTATAGAATGCATACCTCTGATATGCCTTAGGGCAATATCACTCCAGCAAGTCTAAAGTGACATGCATGATGGAAACAATGCTGTAAGCTTATGTACTGAAATATGTAACAAATAAGTCTGTAGCTCTGGCACTAAAATCCATCAACATTATAAAGTCTCCAATCATATGAATGCGCTTGGCAATAGCGCGGCCACTTTACAGTACACTTACATCAAGCAGCGACTCAGTCATCTAAAACCATGCAACTAATGCCCAAAGTACTAAGACTCCATCTAAAGAATTTTGGTTAAGGGATAAAATATAGAGGGATAAAATTGTTAGTTTAATATATTAGGTTAAGTCCACTATTTATTTGACTTGATTCCTTCAATAAGGCCCAAGGAGTCCAATCTATACTTAAATGATTCAAAGAGATTTGACTTGATAGGTTTGAAGCAAAGATCGTGGGACTGATCTATCCAAATCCAAACTTTCTCAAGTAAGCTCACGCACTCATAAGAAGGCTACTAACTTTGATCTCTTTATAACTCATTCATGATAATTATGGAATGAGAAAAAATCCACCCCGTTCATCAATTATCGAGATGATCTAACAGAACTATTACCCTCCAGACATGAGAAGTCATAATAGTCCTACCGTGTAAACTAATCTAAGATAGAAATTAACCTCGCAGCTACTATCATAGATATAGTCTACATAAGGCGTACACAACTTAACTAACTTGAAGTATTTAGTTTGACACCTACCAATAATCAAACCTGTGGTATGGCTTTTCAAAAATAGCTGTTTAAGACGACTTGTTGTCTAATAATATGATAGTGCTTATATAAGCATTTCACATGTAAAGCTATAATTTACACTAAGAGTTTATAAAAGCCACATGTCTTAAAGTTTACTTACAACAAGATATGAAACTAATAGGTCTCCTAAGGAATTCTCAGTTAGTTTTCTCAAAACCAAAATGAAAAGTTAAAATCCTAGATTTAGTGGATTCTCCTTTCCTTACTTTCCCAACCAATTGCACCTTAACTTAGGAGTGGTGGTATCTATACAACTTAAACTTTTACTTGTCACCTAAAAAAGAGTCTATGGAGATATAAGTACAACTAGCTCAATAAGTCGGACAAAGTCAGAAGAGTACCATACATTCGCAAACAAGGTTATCAATTATAATGAAATACTATCACGACCCAATGGTACCGTTGTGGTGGTAGGTCGCCGTATACCGTATAAAGGTCTACTATTAACCCTCTTGCTAATTGTAGGCTTTTTATACGATACACAAGGCTCCTTCCACTATACATTACTACCAGGCCTATAGATAAGTAATATAGAACAATTTACTAAGATTAACTTTTTAAAGCATACATAAATCAAGTAAATGTATGGACTCATTACGTTCCACACCAAAAGAATATTACAAACAAATGCTGTTCATAATAGGAACAACATCATAAACTTTAAACTATATTATGAATAAAATAAAAGTAAATAACTATCTATAAAAGCTTTTACAAAATCTCCTCTATGCTCCCTAATCACTCCAACCCGCCTCTACACAAGACTCACCACAAGCATGCTTCTACCCTGATTAGCAAAGAGGTTTTCCTACAACAAAAGGAATCTATTGAGGTGTAAGCTTAAGCTTAACGAGATAAATACCCTCATTAATACCGTATGGTAAAATTTATTAGATGCACAATCATATGAATGCATGAATAATCAGCATGCTAAACAATGCATGTAGCGACCTATGAACTGCATACGACTCAAAATTATACCCCCTGTAATTGGGGTTTGGAGATAATTAACCAACCCAAACCAAAATCCAAGTTATAGACCTTAGGTTTTATCTCATTTGCACTATTGTGCTTAAGCCAAAACAAAACTATATATATATATGTGTGTGTGTGTGTGTGTGTGTGTGTGTGTATGTGTATGTGTGTACATTTTCTTTATTGAATAACAAATCATATTTTTAAAATCCCAAGTCTAGTGGTATGGTGGCTTCTGCAATCCACAAACACACGCCCTAAGCAGAAGCCACAAGATACAGCCCCTCACCAATGATTAGCGTCTCCCGGTGCTTAGTAAGCTCATCAGCTTAGAATAGAGACTTAATAAAATGATGATATAGCTAGTGCCTAATCTTGCAGAAGGCCCTCCTCTTGTAAGTCCCCTCCCATCTTCTACATGAAGCGGCAGTTGGTGTTATTCGAATGCAATTATAGGGAATGCATGATCCATTTAATTTCTTAATCGTATAAGTGGTTAACTCGATTTTCAAGGTGATCAGACAATTTCATTCCATACAATCACACATATAAATTATCACAACAATTCCCATTATTATATAATCAACAAGCCATAGCATTTAGTTCACAAATTCATACACATGCATTTCCCATATCCTACAAGCATCTAAATTTATAAATATATAAGTTTAGGTGCATCTATTCTATAAGTAAAATCAAGTAAAGAGTCATCGGGAATTTACTCACTTCATAATACGGGTCAGTCAAAGTAATTCGAGGGCAGGTCATCTCCGAATGCGGGGTCCCCTAGTCATCGAAATCATAATACTATAAGAAATTGAAATAAAACTTAGGAAACTAAGCTTTTGTATCTTTCCTAATCTTACATAAAAATTCAATCGCGTATAACTTTCTCGTTTTAAATCCAATTTTTATGATCTTATAGTCAATCTTCATCATTTTCGAGTGTACTTTAGCGTGATGAGGTTGGATTTTCAAGATGAGGTATGTAAATCTATCCATAGGTCAGAATAGTAGCGGTCCTCATGGTTTGGAATGCTTTTGGGCTTTGTTTGGTTACTGGGCTTTTTGATAACTTGGGAATCCTTTTGAGGTTAGCCTTAAGATTTCTTTCTATGCCCAAAATACTCCTTAAGGTTAGGTTTACAACTTTGATTTACACTCCTAAGGCTATCAATCACTTCTTAGGCTCTTAAGTGGGCTTAAGTTATCAAATGAGCTTGTTTTTTTATCCAACTTAAATTTAACCACTTTCTTGAGAGTCTTAAAACAACTCTTATTGATGTGTTAAGTTGCCGGTCAGAAATTTAAGGGTGGTTCAACTTAGTGTATGAGGCTTGTTTTAGAAGTTTTAAGATCGGTTTTGAATTTTAAGCTTAATATACTTATCATATTTGCCTTAGTTGGTCTTTTCACTTCGTTTACTTACTTCTATTGTATTTTTAAGTGTCTTTTGAGGATATTCCAGATCTGGTTGGTTTGAATATGAGAGCTTCCAACTTGTTTAATCATTTTCTTAAGTTTAGGTGTTAGATCATGAACCTAGGCTACTTATATTCAAATCTTAACTTAACTTATTTTCCATGAGAGAGTTATTTGACTCATACTTTTCATAAAAATAGTAGATCTCATACTTATTACAATTTCCACATCATAATTCATGTTTTACAAAGTTGGTTTCCTCATAAAATTTCATGTGATGGATTTTTCCCTAACATAAGTCTAGATTTGAGTATGTTTAACTTAATAGAAGTAAAATCAACATCTAAATGACTTTTGAATCCTCACGTCCAACATATTCCTCTTTCATTCAAGTTCTCATTTCAAGATTTTCTCAACTTAAAATCTTCCATTCAAAGCATTAAATAAGTATCTCTACGAAACACTAACTTTACGTGCTCATATTTTAACTTCATGTAAGGGTTTTAAGAGTTTGTTTCTTAGGTTGGTCTTTGATGTTATAACAACTTATGATCATACTCATATCTTCAAGAAATCATAATCTCCTAACATGAATACTAACCTACTAACACAAAGATACACTTACTCGTCTATAAAGTAAAAGTATGGTGGTTATGTACTAAGGTTCCACTTATGCTCTTTATCTTACTTCCCCCTTCTTGTACCCTTTTTGAAACCCGAGTTATGGTCCTTTGAAGTGGAGTTTATGGAATTTTCTAAGGGTCCTAAAGAAGCTTGAATGTTGGAAAAGAAGGACACAAAAAGAAGTTGAGTGTGCTATGAGTAGAAGCTTGGAAAGTAGCGACAAAGTGAAAGATTTTGTGGGGTAAGGTTGTTTTCTCTTTTATGTTGGTTTGAAGTGAGAGAAAAAGGATGTGAAAATGAAATGGAAAGTAAGAGAAATGGGAGAAAGAGTGGCTTGTTGGGGAATGGGGTAAATGTGTGTTTAAGAAGCTTGATTTGGTTGTCTTGTAGCTTACACAAAAGTCAACAATTGCAACTATTGATGATGTAAGCATTAAAGGGTAAATAGTGGAGTATAAGATAAAGTGTTTGATGGGTGAAAGACAAGAGTATGGCCCCCCTCTCCCTCCCCTCCCCCCTTTCTTGCTTGTTCAAATTGACCATAAGGGTGTCCTTTTGGGTATGGAATTCTCTTGTCTCATTTATTAAAATTAAGCAAATGAAATCTTATGATAATTTGTCCATATATAGTATAAGTGAAGGAGTGATAAGGAAAGTGTCTTATCATTAGATTTTGATAAGTTATCAATTGATAAATGATTCCAATTTTCAATCAATAAGTTATCTAAGGTAATTGATTGGTCTATTTATTTATATGTAAGGCTTAGGCTTGAAGGTAAGAGCATTGTCTTATAGGAAATTATTTTAGGATTTACTTCTTGCATTGTTTTGTAAATTCTGATTCGATTCTTATAAAATTGTGAAATTTTCTAGAGTTAAATGAAATTATTCAAATTATATTATCAATTAGTCGCTTAGGGTTAAAAGTCCTTAATTTTCTTAGGGTTTAGGGTTTTTGGGTGACTTTAGAGTTCGTAGTTTTTCAAGTTTAGGTTTTATCGATAATAAGCTTTCGAATTGGAAAAGTAAGTTCGTTTCTAATTATAAACTCGAGTTCTTAGTTTAGTTTATCCTTGAGAACGTTTGAGAAGTACTCTTAATTAAATCATAGGCCCGCCAAAAGTAGGGTTTACAAATACAATGCAATCAATCACTTACAACATTGTACAATATTATTCAATCTATTATGAGGTCAAAGAAATTACATGATAGGAATCTAGTAGGCGTCCTAGGGAATTTCCAACTAGTTTTCTCAAAACCAAAAAGAAAAGTTAAAAACCCAAATTCAATGGACTCTTCCTTCCTCACTTTTCTAACCAACTGCACTCTAACTTAGGGGTGGTGATATATGTACAACTTAAACTTTCACTTATCACTTATAAAAGAGTCTATAAAGACGTAAGCACAACTAGCTCAATAAGTGAGATAAAGTCAAAAGAATACCATACATCCACAAATAAGGTTATCAATTATAATGAAACAAAATGAAATGCAATACAATCAATCACTTGAAACATTATACAATGTTATCTAGTTCAATGTGACTTTAGAGAAATTACTCTGCTCCAACCTAGATCGAGGAGTTTACCGTAACTCAAAATCAGACCAAACCCAAGCTTATGTAATGGAAAACACCCTATTCTCGTGACCACCTTCAAACCACAGCCCCCACCCTTGTCACGACCTACTCGCCTATCAATTAGTTTAACTAAGGAAGGGGAAAAGACCATTTTAGTTATCCTCAACGAAGAGAGTCGGTATTTAGTCTGATACTCTTAATCGTTCCCCAAACGGTTGCTATGCATGTTCAGTTACGTTAGCGGTTAAATCAATATTAGTTCCATTTAGGGTTGGCTAGACAAGTTCACACAATACAAAACTATGATATCATGTAAAATAGTACGCTAAGGAGTTCAACTCCTATCACAAACAAGATACCAATCACACACATGGCATGTGCACCGACAACTAATTTATAGCCACAAGCAAAAATACTTTTAAGCCTCCGGATGCTTTAATATAGTATCTCAACGAAAGGTAAAACCACGATCTTAACTTACTTGTATTGACGCTTATTATAGTAAGCTTGTACTATTAATGTTCTACTTATAAGGAGACCTTATATGTATACCAAAATTCAAATTTAGTTTTTATAAGAGTTATGAAAACGTTAAAGTTTTATCTACTCCGAATATCATCATGAAGTTATATATATATATATATATATANCAATATCCTACAATTTTTTTTCCTTTTTGAGTAAGTAGGAGTTATTTATTGTTGAAGCATTTGATTTTGAATCATCAAGTTCAACTATTGTAAAGATGCCATGGTGAGTTTCCAACAATTTCTAGAATTTTATTTTCTAATTAGATAAGTTTTAGTTGATTTTTAAGTTAATTATTAATATTTTATGTATATTATATAATATTTTATAATTCTATTAATATATATGTATGTGTCATATGTAACTGATACTTGTAATATGTAAACATACTCATAAAATTATGTCTTTATCATATCTTTTATTTTTAATATATATTTTCTATTAAATTTTGCAAATTTACCGCTTTTTATATATAATTATATAATTTCGAGTTCATTTACATATATAATTATTATATATACCAAGTATATTCATAAAAATACATATATATTCATATAGTATATTATGTTGTATTATTTTCTTTTATAGCTTAATTAACTTATCTCTATGGTCTTATCGTATTTTGAGCTCAATTTTAGAGGTTCTAACTAGTTTTACACTATATTTTATAATTGTACTTTTAAGGCTAAAATTGGAAATTTGAGTCATCATTTTTACAATCTAACTTCATTAAGTCATTTCAACTAACTTTTTTTATCTAATCGTAAAGTTTAGGTTCAATCAGATAAGTTTTTCCCGAAAGTCCTAATTGTGATTTTAGGGGGCTCATATTTTCACTCCCCTTAAGAAAGTTTTGTCGTTAAAAGTTTTGTCTAAACACAATAACTACTTATTCCTAATGAAAACTTGTTACTTACCTTTTCCTCTGAAGAGTTCCAAGTAACAATTCTTCATTGCTGTCTTCAGTTCCCAAGTTAATTCTACTTTTGGACCATTACCCTACTAAACTTTCACATATTCAACTTCACGATTTCTTAACTTTTGAATCCAATTCTCCAAGATCTTAATAAGCTTTTTCTCTACTGTATAATCCTCTTGTAGGTCCATTGGTTTCATCTCTACAATTGCATCTAGGTTCTTCACAAACTTTCGTAACATGGACACATGGAACAAATTATGATATCCAGCTAAACTTGGTGGTAAAGCAATTCGGTACACTACGTTTCCAATTCTTTTCAAGATTTTGAAAGGTCCGATGTATTGGGGACTTAGATTTCCTATAGTATCGAAACACTTAAATCTTTTAAATGGACTTATCTTATCATATACATGATTTCTTATCGTAAACTCTATAGGTTTCCTTTCCAAATCTGCCTAACTTTTGTATTGATCTTATGTTGCTTTCATGCTCTACCATATTATCTTTACTTTATCATTCATCTATTCGATCATATTAGGTCCTCTCATCGAATATTTATCACTCTCCCAATATAGTAGTGATCGACATTTTTTTTCATACAAAGCTTCATATGGTGCCATTTGGATCGTTGCTTGATAAATATTATCTTAAGTAAACTCCACTAATGGTAAATATTGATCCTAATCTCCACCGAAGTCCAAAATACATCCTCTCAACATATTCTCGAGTATTTGAATAATTCTTTCTGACTGTCCATCTGTTTAGGGATCGTAGGCTATGCTAATTTGCAACTTAGTTCCCAAAGATCAATGTAAGCTCTCCCAAAATTTCAATACAATTCGACTATCGTTATCTAACACAATACTTATCAGCACACCATGTAGTCTAACAATCTCTCTTATATACAGTCATGTTAGCTTCTCCATTGAATCTCTAGTCTGGTTAGATAAGAAATGAGCGCACTTTGTCAACCTGTCTACTACAACCCATATTAAATCATGACTTAATCTCATCCTTGGGAGTCCTATTACAAAATCCATTGTAATGTAATCCTAATTCCATTGAAGTATTTCTAAGGGTTGTAGTAAACCACTAAGCCTATGTTCCACCTTCACCTGTTGACATGTATTACACTCAGCTACATATTGTGCCACATCCTTTTTCATGCCTTTCCACCAAAACAATGATTTCAAATCACGGTACATCTTATTTTCACCAAGATGCAATGTGTAACCCGTATCATGAGCTTCAACCATTATCTCATCCTTTAGCTTTAAGTCACTAGGTACGCAAACTTTATTCTTATGCCTTAAAACACCTTCAGTATCTCACTTATACTAAACTTTTCCTTAATTTCCTTCAATTTCTTATCCTCATCTTATTGAAGCTTAATTATCTCTATAAAGATTGGTTATATTGCTAAATTCATCAATTGCACATTAGTCTCATACCATCTGAATTCAATCTCCAACTTTTCAAACTCCTTAATCAGTTCACGTTAAGTAGTAAGTAACAAAGCCACTTATTCATAATTCTTGCCACTTAACACATCTGCTACAACACTAGCCTTCTCAGGATGATAGTTTATAGCTAAATCATAATCCTTGATTAATTCTAACCAACACCTTTGTCTCAAGTTCAATTCCTTTTGAGTAAAGAAATACTTCAAGCTTTTATGGTCCATGTATATCTCACAGTATTGTCCATATAGATAATGTTTCCAAATCTTCAAAGCAAATACTATAGCTGCCAACTCTAAATCATAAATCGGATAATTTGTCTCATGAGGTCTCAATTGCCTGGATGCATATGCTACTACTTGTCTATCCTACTTCAATACACATCCTAGTCCATTCCTAAAAGCATCATTATATACACAATAAGATTTACTTGAATCTAGCAAAATAAGTATTGGCACTAAAATTAAACGATCCTTTGACTCCTAGAAACTTTGTTCACATTCATCACTCTATTCAAATCTAACATCCTTCTATGTCAGCTGAGTTAAAGGCTTTGCAATTTTAGAAAAATCTTTTATAAATCACCTATAGTATCCTGCCATTCTAAGAAAACTTCTTATTTCTAATACCTTAGTCAGTTGTTTCCATTTGGCCACTTCTTTGACTTTTTCAAGATCTACTGAAATTCCTTCACCTGACACTATATGTCTTAAAAATGAGATTTTATACAGGTAGAAATCACACTTACTCAACTTAGCATACAGTTAATTGTCTCTCAATTTCTACAAGGCTAAATGCAAATGATTGGCATAATCCTTTTTAGTTTTGAATAAATTAAAATATCATCAATAAATACCACGACAAATTTATCCAAGTAAGGTTGATAGATCTGATTCATCAAATCTATAAACACAACTAGTGCATTCATCAAACCAAAAGGCATCACTAAAAACTCATAACGCCCATATCTAGTTCAAAAAGCCGTCTTTAGTGCATCCTCCAGCTTAATTCTTAATTGATGATATCTAGATCTTAAATCAATCCATGAAAATATAATGGTACCATGCAATTGATCAAACAAATCATTAATTCTAGATAGTAGATATTTGTTCTTAATAGTCACTTTATTTATCTCTTGATAATCAATACACAATCTCATGGTTCCATCTTTCTTCTTCAAGAATAACAACGGTACTCTCTAAGGAGACACATTAGGTCTTATAAATCCTTTGTCCAATAACTCCTGGAGTTGCTTCTTTAGGTCTTGAAGTTCTATCGGTGACATTTGGTACAGAGCTCTTGACATTGGTTCAGTTCCTGGCATTAACTCTATAGTAAAATCTAATTCTCGATGTGGTGCTAAACCAAGTAAATCTTCTAAACAGATATCATGAAATTCACTTACTACAAGTATTTCCAATACTTTTAGGGTTTCTTTCTTTCCTTCTATAGCAAATATCCAACAAAACTACCATTCTTCAACAATCTCATTCATTTCTTCGCTTACTTCAATTACTAACAATCTTAAGCTTTGCTTACCGATCTTTCCTTGAAATATCACCTTACCCCCATCTAAGATCACATTTTTATTTTGGTAATCCACTTTAGCTCTATGTTTAGACAACTAATATATTCCAACAATAATATCACACCCCTTAATTGGTAGAACTATTAGTTTTATTGTGAATTCCTTCCCTTGAATTTGAAATTGTCTATTATCTACTACTTCTTATGTTAACACTTACTCTCTCGTAGGTGTTCTTACTCTATAAGTGGATTTAACTTCATTGGTCTTAACCCTACTTCCTAAGAAAAATTCTTGACTACTAAATGAATGCAATGCTCCAGTGTCAAACAATGCACAAGTAGTTCACCCATTTACAAGTATGTTTCTTGAAATAATTACTACTATTATAGTTATCTATCATTTGTGTATTACACTCAAGCTACATATTTTCACAATTCTTAACATTTCTTACACATACAATATTTGCAATCAACTCACGAGTAAGTAAGGTTACTAGTTAGTATATGTACCTATCACCTTAGTCAATTCCATTAATATCCATTTTGTCATCTATGCCGTCATAAAAGTATTCCTCCATCCATTCATCAAAATCTTCGGTATTCTCTTCTGTATCCTCGATTGCAAACACCTAAGCTAATACAGCAGTCATCTCTACTCCTCTAAATTTCTTAGTCTTTTGTCCTACTTAACCACAATATCTTGAGAAGTGTCCCGACATTCCACAGTTGTAACACTTTACTATTTTCATTTTTTAACACTCTCTCGACATATGATTCGAATCACCACATAGAAAACATTTGCCTCTTAACCAAGAACATTGCCAGGGAAAATGTTGTGCTCCACACTTTTAGCATCTCACATTTCCTGCCTCATCATAGAAACTACATCTTATCCTATTTGAAACAAGACCACTAGTCATAGCTGTCAACTTCTTTCCTTTTCAACCCAATTCACTATTTGCACCAAGAAATGTTCTTTTAAAGACAGGTCTTTACCGTTTAACTCCCCTCAATTTCTTACTCCACTCATTTTGCATGGTTAGTCAATTTTTCTCTAGTTGTCGTACCTTATCCACAATTTGATGATAAGTGGTGAATCCATAGTCCATCAATTTACATCACATCATTAAGTCAAACCTATTAAGGAAAAGATCCTTCTTCAATACCTGATTATCTTTGTATGACTCAAGCACATATTGCAACAACTTATTAAATTCATTCTCATACTGGGCCACACTCATAGTGCCCTTCTTTATCTCCATTAACTGTCGAGTCATTTGATTTTGTATACTTACAGGGAAACATTCCTCTTTAAATGCCTCCTAAAATACTTACCATGTAATTAGACTAGTGATTGTTCGTGCTATCGAGTTCCACTTAACTCGAGCTCCCATCTTTAGCAAAAAAAGTACTATGAGACACTTTTTAATTATCTGGAATTTTAGATGCCTTAAAACTATACTCAATCTGTGCTAACAAATCATCGGCTAAGGCAAGCTTACCCATTTCTCCTTCAAAATACCAGTTCACTTTCATAAACTCAAGAAGTCAACTTACCTCTTGAGGTTGAATTCCTCTAAATTTAGCCTCTAGTGGCCTTTGGTTCACTACATTTCCACTTATGATTAGATGTTGAATTAAAGCCCCTTACTGTTAGATCATAGTATTCATATTAACCAACATTTGCCTAAACTGAGATAAGTCCATCATGTTTGGAGCGGGTGGTGGTACATAATTCATAGGTGGTTTTGGTGGATTAAGAGAGTTAGGAGGTAGTACTAATCCTTTAGATCCAGTGATATCAGGCAAGTGCACCTATCAGTTTTAATATAGCGGATGTAAGTTCGAGTCGATCCCTTAGAGACTTCGAGTACTAATATTAACCTTAGCTCTATTATCTAACCGGAAAATTGTGATGAGTTGAATGAATTAAAAATAGTAAAATTAACAAACTAACCTAATTATGAGACTTGATTAAGCAATTTAGAAAGTGATAAAATTAAGAACAACTTCAAGAAAGCAAACAATGTATTTAGGAATTATTTCCCTTAGTGTTTAACATGTGACCACTTAAAATGTATTTAATTCAATCTCTATTATTCTTGACTGGAGGAATTCACAATTAAAGTTAACACATTTCTCAAGCATATTAACCCTAATCCTAAACTATTTACCAGAATCTCTTCACTTAGTAATATAATTTAGAATCGCATTAATATATAATGAATTCCCACACAAAAGAACAACTTTCTCGAAGAAACATGTATCTTATCTCTAAGTACACGTGCAGTTCTCTCCAATTATGTCAAAATCTCATTACACATGTGATTTCTCAATCATCATGCATAATATCATAGATTGATATCCTAGAAATATCATAGATTGATATCCTAGAAATATCAATTAATAATTAAATAACATAATTGAATCAAGAAAATATAGAAATTTTATTGAAAATTATTAATCAATCTAATAGTCACATAAAACCCTAGGTTCCATAATCCTAAATACAAGAATCTTAAGCTATCATAATGAAACTAAAAACGAATTCCAACAAAATCAAGAAATAAAACATAAATAATCCCTTTTTGTTGATGAAAAATCTCTTCAATCTTAAAGTTGGGTGTTGCTTTCGCCTTTTTCTCCACCTTCTCTTCAAGTCTCTTCGCTTTTGAATGTCCAATGTTGTGTGCGAAAACCTAGTAAGTCCTTTTATAATGTATTGTAAAGTCTCTTTTTTCGTCACCAGATACAGCTTGGGATACAGTCATATCCCCAGGTTATGTAACTTTCTAACCTTGATAAATCTTCCTGGATGGACACAACCTGAGGACACAGTTGTGTCCCAAACTATATAACTTCAAAACTTCATAACTCAATCATTTGAACTCCAAATTGAGTGAAACTTGATCCCTATTCTTCGTTTTCAATCCAAGAACGTGTTCAAACCTTGAAATCAAAATTTTACTCAATTAAGTATCAATTTCTTTAAAGAAAACCAAAGATGTAAGGGAAATACTATAAAATCACCATGTGAAATGTATTTAAAATAAGAGTTATCAAACTTCTCCACACCTAAGCATTTGCTTGTCCTCAAGCAAATAAATCAAAATGAAAATTTTGGGACAAGAAATGCTAAACAAAATTTATCACTATTTAGGAAACCGGTGAACGAATACACTTGATCCGAAGAAAAGTAAAAAAATCATTTTCAATTAACTTACAATAATAAAGTCAATCAACTTCACCCTTAACAATGTCATAATTTCACTGGACCATATTCGAATACTCCAACAATACTTAATACTAGAGTTCACTAGTTAATTTATGGAAGTCGAAGTTTACCCGAGTCATTTAACCAAGGATTCTTAAACTAAAAATTGGATTTAACATCTCGCCAACTAGGAAAGAGTCATAAAAATTTTGTCTATTTGACTAAAGTGTATACAATTCTCTCTTCAATCTCACCAAGTACCATAATCCAAAACAAACACATTTTACATCCACTCATCTTCTAATCATCCCCTTAGTCAGTACTTTTGATGGGAGGTTTTTAAATTTACTTTATTTAATGGACAATTGTGTTAATAGAGGGAAAGAATCTCACTCTTCTAACGGACCAAGACCGATCCATACCAACTTATTCCTTATATTGATAGCGGGAAAGAACCTTGCTCTTCTGACAGATATATTGATAGCGGGAAAGAACCTTGCTCTTCTGACGGACCAAGGCCGATCTATACCAATTTTTTTTTTTTTTTTTAGTATTGGCATTAGGACTCAATCTCGCTCTTCTAACGGACCAAGACGAATCCTTACCAATTTTTTCTATTCATACACTTGTTATTACTTTTTACCTCCAATCATTGTGATTTTTCAAGGGTTTATCAAAAGAAAATTTTCATTTGTTTGTTTGCTAAAAATTATAGGGCTCTAAAAATTTCTAAGAGAAAAGGGTTTATCAAAAGAAGAATTTCATTTGTTTGTTTGCTAAAAATTATAGGGCTTTAAAAATTTCTAAGAGAAAAGTATACATAAAAGTAAATTTAAAAATAACCATGACTAACTCTTAACTAGTAATATTACTCCAATCTCAAGTCTTAGAGTCCCAAGCTAAATAACTCGTAACTTTGCTCTCCACAGATTTGACTAATCAATTCTAGTAAAATATAATAAGATCAATAATAATTAAGATGACACAGTTGATTTGACCCAACACTTGTTATTTACCTATTGCAAGTTAGCTTAAAAATTAATTGGGTCAAATGTAAATAATTGGTCTCCTAAACAGTAACAAATTCATATATATCCTTTCCCTACACTTAATAAGTACATTGTCCTCAATGTACGACTAAGAAAGCATAATAGCAAGATATGAAACAAGAAAAATCATCATAGGGAAAAAGGAAATACATGTATTGAAAAAGAAACTAATACTTCCCTGCCAATCGAAAATAAGGTGAAGAAGTTCATAACTAGGAAGCCATTGTCATTACATGTCTGATTGCACATGCCTTGGCCAACTAAAAACAACAAAAAAAAATAGGAACTAAGAAGAGGGATCGGAATCCGTCTCTCCATCATCTTCATCAACACTACCCTCAACATCCTCTTCACTACCCCCAGCATCCTCTTCCTCACTCTCACTATCCTCATCCTTTGCATCCGACTCTTTCATCTTGAGAAATTTTTCCAATTTGTCTTAGCGGATATGAAATTTATCCACACTTTCTCGAATATAATGAATCTCAGTCGTCAAGATATCAAATTTGTCCTCAAAGCTTGCTGAAAACGTCTGGCCTCGAGAGGTGCTTTGTGAGTGTCGACCTTAACGTCTCGTTGGTAACAAGTTCATGAGTCGAAATGAATTAAGTCGCATAGGAGTGACTTGAGTAACAAAGGTAAGCGAGGGCCAAACTACAACCTTAGTCTGCATGGCCTACACTAGTAAGGTGATGTAGGGGCCACAACAAATATGCCCTTTCTTCTATGTAGTGGTTGCTTGGTGGCTGAAAAGTTCAGCTAGCTCAGTGGCTAGATTGATTAGGTGTTTATGAATAACGCTATACAAATAGAGGCAATCCTTATTGGAAACCACATTGGTGTATGTACAAAGAGCCAATGAAGAACACGATATTCAAGTTTGACCAATTGAGAAGCCTTACTCTTTGCTGGGTCATAAGCATCACCAACAGTAATTTCATTTCAAAACGTCCTCGGTGTTACTCCACATGGAAAACGACATGTTAAACGTTGGAACTCTTCTGTTCGTGTGTATTTATCCTCATAAAGACCAAGATATTTGCCCAATTGAGCTAATGTCATGTGAAAAGGCTGGCCACTCAAAGTGAAATGGAGTTTACGTCTGGGGCCCATGCCACTAACACTCTCTTTATCGAGTTTATATGTGCATAAAAACTCCAAAGTCAGCTCCTTATAAACTGGAGCTTCAAGAGATAAAAATCGCTCCCAAATGGTTCCTTCCAATAGTGCCTTCATTTCTGTTGTGAGCTCCAATTAAGCGAGAATATCCTAATCCAAATGAAGGGTGTCACTGAAGGGCTTGTTCTTAAGTAAATTATAATGTTGCGATTAGTATTCCTCTTTGAATTAAAGCATTGGGTGCTCTATTAGAGGGAGAGTGGCCTATGGTTCAACAATGGCACCTTCTTGCGTTGAAGATGATGCGGCATACTTGGATTTTCTTCAAACAGTAAGCTTTGTGCAATTTACCATTGACTACCTGAGAAGAAACACCAAACCAAATCAAAAACATACATCCTTGCCACACTGAGTTCAAACTAAGATAGAGTTATAAAGGAGTAACAGTGAGGAATATTAAAAGAATTCTCATTGGGACATTTAAACAAACATGTAGAGTGCATCCACAAAACTAGTTGGTGTAAAAGAAATGGCTAGCAAATTCATCCAACTAATTATACATTAGACGCATTACATTACAATCAGCTTGAAAAGAAAGCGTCCCAACACGTCAAAGACTTTAAATGTCCCAAAATCACTCTCACAATTCTAACCCTAACTGGCGTAATTAAATAGTGATCATCGAATTGGCAAACAGAATTCGGGTTTGAGAGATCATATAGTAATATCTAACCAGAAGAGGTATCATAAAGGCATTGAAATCTATCAACACAAGGCAAATGTGTATGTCTATCATGAAATAATAAAAAAACAAGTAAATTCGCAGATAAAATTCATAGACCAATTCACAAAAGACCTAAAGTTTGGTTACCTAAGCATGCCTAAACAATGATGAAAACAAAGCATAAACAAGAGAGGATAGAAAAAAATTAAGGGAACTTACTTGGATCGGGAACGTAAGAAGAAGATGGAGAGAAAATACAAGGTGAAATGAATTTGTGTGGATTTCTGTAAGTGTTTGAGAAGGTGTATGTGTGTTTTGATAATATTGTGCAGTGCATGTACTAAATCGTGTGGGTGTTGCGCAGACACGGGCTGGGACACAACCGTGTCCCACGCCCGTGTAACTCTCTATGTTCGGTACCTTACCTGGGTGAACACGGGCTGCGACATAACCGTGTCCCACGCCCGTGTAACTTTCTATGTTGACACGTTAACACTGGGTGCACACGAGTTGGGACACAACCATGTCCCATGCCCGTGTAACTGTCTGTTTTGACGGCATATGGCTAGGAGCACACGGGCTAAGACACAGCCGTATCTCACACATGTGTAACTTTCTGTAGTAACAGGTCATTGAAGGGGCCTGGATAGACACGGGCTGGGACACGGTCGTGTCCCATGCTCGTGTAACTTTCTGTTCTGTTTTTTTTTTTTTAGCTTAAATTCATGAATTTAAAGATAAAAAAAACTTAAAGAAATAAAAGTACTTAAACTAGAAAAATAAGACAAAGAAAACTAAAGAGAAAAAAATGAAACTAAAAAGAAAAGCCTATGACTAAAATTGAAACAAATAAAAGAAGTAAAGCAAAACTAGATCAAAGAAAAAATAAAATGGAATAAACTAAAAGAACTAAAGTGTGAGCAAAGTTAGACATGGGTTGCCTCCCAAAAAGCGCTATAATTAACGTCAATAGCTCAACGGGATACGTCTTGTCATCCCTGATTCTTCATCCAGGTAGAGATAGGACTCCTCATGTATCTCACTTTCGAACTCTCCATACGAGTATAAATTTACCCTTAAGCCATCGACCTTGCCAATCCCATTTCATTGGTGCATAACTTCCATAGTTTCTCTCCTTATCATGCCACTTATCAAATTCATGTAGCCTAAACTTCTTCATTTTGTCAGCTTTTAGCTTAGATGCGGTTGTCATTGGAAGTTTTGAACTTTTCACCACATAAACATGTTCCAAATGATTTCTTAACAGTTTTGGTTCCAAAATTGGTGGCTTCTCTTTGAGGGATCTTAACCTAGGATCCTTTGGCTTATGGAGTTGATCAACCCCCTTCTTGTCCATAATAGATTCATGAACTTTTATTTGAGCTACCATTTCTGTACAATTAAGGTTAGTCACCAAAATTTCATCTCCCTTTTGCAAGCAATAGCTTGAGGAATCCTTGGCAAGCATTTCCTGCACACATGTAGATATAACGACATTAGTGGCATTAACATTGTGACATATGTCCTTTGGGTCAAGAAATTTGTTTGTTGCCTCTAGAGTTTTAAAAACTATTTCATCATCCCCGACTCGTAATATCAACTTATGCTCACTAACATCAAAAACAACCCTAGCAGTGGCTAAGAAGGGTCAACCTAAAATGATTGGCACCTCAATATCCTCATCTATATCAAGTATGACAAAATCCATGGGAAAGATGAATTTGTCTGCTTACACTAAAACATCCTTTATGATGCCTCTAGGGTATGCGATAGACCTATCAACTAATTGAAGACTCATGTGCGTTAGTTTAGGTTCTCTTAACCCTAGCTTTTTGAACAATTTATATGGCATCAAATTTATACTGGCTCCTAAGTCTGCTAAGGCATTATCTACTAACAAATTACCAAGCATACAAGAAATAGTGAAACTCCCTAGATCGTTTAATTTTTGTAGCAGCTTTTTCTAGAGAAGTGCCAAGCATTCCTCGTTCAATGTGATAGTTGTAAGCTCCTCCAACTTTCTCTTATTCAATAGAAGATTCTTTAGAAATTTTGCATACTTTGGCATCTGCAAGATGACATCACCAAGAGGTAAGTTAATGTGTAATTGTTTGAAAATATCAAGTAATTTACCAAATTCCTTATTTTGATCAATGTAACTTTGCTTAAGGCACTGTAGGTAAGGGATGGGAGGCTTGTACTCCTTCACTTTCGGTGGTTCCATACTTTCTTTTGATTTTAGTGGCTTTACATCTTCCTTATAGTTGACTTTCACTTCTTTCTTAACTACTTCCCTACCATCCTTCTTCTCCACTTGCAGTTTTCTACCACTTCTCAAGGTCACAGCATTAACATGTTCCCTGGGATTGACCTTAGTATTCCCTAGGAGTATCCCTTGTGGTCTTTTAGAGATTAGCTTCACAAGTTGACTAATTTGGTTCTCAAGGTTGCGATTAGAAGCCTTTTGATTCCTCAACAATGATTCAATGTTGGATAAGCGAGCCTTATTGCCTTGAATATATTTTGTGAGAAGTTCTTCCACACTAGACTTCTTTTCTTGAGGAAGAGGAGGTGGGAATGGTCTTTGAAATTCAGGTGGGCCAAAGTTGGTCTTCTGCTGGCCTTGGTTTTGATTTGCCCATGAGAAATTGGGGTGATTCCTCCATCCGGGATTATAAGTGTTTCTGTAGGGGTTATTTTGTTACTTAGGTGGATTTCCTAGATAATCTACTTGTTCCAGTTGTTCTTGTACTCCATAACCCTACATACTAAAGTCACTTACATCCGATTGTACTTGTTGAGGGCCGGCAGAGAGTGCATCAATCTTCTTACTTAATAAGTCCACCTTGGTTGCCAGAGCAGTGGTCAAGTCCACATCATAAATTCCCATAACCTTTTGCTTAGCTCTAGTGCTTTCCCACTGATAATTGTTCATTGTTATTCCTTCAATCAGGTTTTGTGCTTACTCGGGTGTCTTTGTGTTCAAAGTACCTCCTGCAGATGCATCAATCATCTGTCTTATAGATAAATTGAGACTATTATAGAAGGTTTGAATCTGCATCCATAGTGGGAGGCCATGATGTGGGCACCTCCTGAGCAAGTCCTTGAATCACTCCCAAGTGTCATATAAAGTCTCCACTTCCAATTGGGCAAAACAAGAAATGTCGTTTTGAAGTTTAGCGGTCTTCGTAGGTGGGAAATACTTCTCCAAAAATTTCTTTACCAATTCATTCCAAGTTGTGATTGAATTTCGTAGTAGAGAGTTCAACCACTGCTTTGCTCTACCCCTCAAGGAAAAAGGAAATAGCCTCAATCGAATGGCATCATCCATGGCTCTGTTGATTTTAAATGTGTCACAAATCTCTAGAAAGCTAGAGATGTGAGCATTAGGATCTTCATCTTGGAGACCGTCAAACTGAACATATTGTTGCACCATTTGTATGATGTTAGGTGCAATTTGGAAGTTATTAGCTGCGACGGTTGGCCTTGTGATACTAGAGTCAGCTCCAATAAGTGTAGGCCTTGAATATTCAAACATAGTCTGATTTGCTTCATTACCGTTGTTAGCCATGTGTAGTGGATATTCTTGATCGATGAATTAAGTGTTGGCCTCTTCACCCTCTTCCTTAATCTCAATGATTGACTCGTCTTCTATGGTAGCCACAATTTGTCCAGGTCGCAATCTTAAATTTTGAAGGATAGTTCTCTCAATTTCAAGATCAAGTTCTACCAAATCTTCTAGGTTGTTTCGGGTCATGCACTATAAGGGTAAGAAATATAGAATCAATTGCAGCTCTAGGTAATAAAAATAAACAATGAAAACAGAAAAGAAAAATGGTCAAAGTAATAAAGCAACTAGTGTTCTTAATATTGAAAGTCCCCGGCAACGGCGCCAAAAACTTGATATCAAGCAAATGCACCTATCGGTTTTAATATAGTAGATGTGAGTTCGAGTCGATCCCTCAGAGACTTCGAGTACTAATATTAACCTTAGCTCTATTATCTAACCGGAAAATTGTGATGAGTTGAATGAATTAAAAATAGTAAAATTAACAAACTAACCTAATTATGAGACAAAGCGATAAAATTAAAAACAACTTCAAGAAAGCAAACAACGTATTTAGGAATTATTTCCCCTAGTGTTTAACATGTGACCGCTTAAAATATATCCAATTCAATCTCTATTATTCTTGACCGGAGGAATTCACAATTAAAATTAACACCTTTCTCAAGCATATTAACCCTAATCCTAAATTATTTACCAGAATCTCTTCACTTAGTAATATAATTTAGAATTGCATTAATGTATAATGAATTCCCACACAAAAGAATAACTTTCCCAAAGAAACATGTATCTTATCTGTAAGTATACATGCAATTCTCTCCAATTATGTTAAGATCTCATTACACATGTGATTTCTCAATCAGCATGCATAATATCATAGATTGACATCCTAGAAATATCAATTAACAATTAAATAACATAATTGAATCAAGAAAAGATAGAAACTTTATTAAAAATTATCAATCAATCTAATAGTCACATAAAACCCTAGGTTCCATAATCTTAAATACAAGAATCTTAAGCTATCATAATGAAACTAAAAACAAATTCCAACAAAATCAAGAAATAAAACATGAAAAACCCTTTTTGTTGATGAAAAATCTCTTCAATCTTGAAGTTGGGTGTTGCTTTCACCTTTTTCTCCACCTTCTCTTCAAGTCTCTTCTCTTTTGAATGTCCAATGTTGTGTGCGAAAACCTAGTAAGTCCTTTTATAATGTATTGTAAAGTCTCTTTTTTTGTCACCAGACACAGCTTGGGACACAATTGTATCCCCAAGTCGTGTAACTTTCTAACCTTGGCAAATCTTCCTGGATGGACACAACCTGGGGACACAATTGTGTCCCAGACTGTGTAACTTCAAAACTTTATAACTCAATCATTTGAACTCCAAATTGAGTGAAACTTGATTCCTTTTCTTCGTTTTCAATCCAAGAACGTGTTCAAACCTTGAAATTAAAATTTTACTCAATTAAGTATCAATTTCTTTAAAGAAAACCAAAGATGTAAGGGAAATACTGTAAAATCACCACATAAAATGTATTTAAAATAAGAGTTATCATCCACTATTTCCGTTTCAATTTTCTATTTGCTTCTTCTACTGTATTTAGATTCACAATCATTAACTATCAACCCTGCACTTACAATATGTGTATTAGAAGTTAGTGTATGATCTAAGCAACTCACATTCACATATAGATCTATTATTCCCTGTATATGTAATACATAACTATAAATTCCTCAACATGGATTTCAATCAACACAAGACCTATAATATTTCATCCATGTATATAAAGCAATGATATTCATACATCACTTGTACATATTCCATGATGTGATCAAATACACCTATACATCATGAGCTCATATAGACTTCACCTATAGTATCATATCATCATTTCACTTCACTCCTTGTAATCACTACTCATGTTTGTATCTCATACAAATACTGGGAAATAAAGATATACTGTACTCTTTCATAATTATATTTATTTTACATTAGTACATAAGGTAGCTAGAACTTTACATTCAAAAGGTTACATCACTTTATTTATAACATAAGATTATACATCTGATCACCTATTTACATTACTTTCATCTATACAATAGTCTATGTACATCATTTACATTCTCAGTAACCAAAATATCAAAAGTACCAAAGTTACATTCAAAAGGTCAAAAGTACGTCAAAAGTCACTAAGTGGACCTAAGTACATACATTACTAGAGAGGTGTCTGGTATTACAACTACTTCCGTACTTCACTCCCACTATCATGTGCTTCATCTCCTGGAACAACTTTTGCTTTGTCCTCTACTTCTAACTCCTCTTTCAAATCCTCCTCAAGATGCACATCATCATGAAACCTTACATTTAGCTGGGCGATCTATGGTGGATTCTCAAATGGCATCACTAAAGGTTCAAGTTCCTAGGATTGTAAGGGTACTTCTATACTTACAATCTCAACTATAGGATGTTTGGAAAACTAGTCGACCACACTAGGGGGATTATTTATAGGGATATATAGAACACTTAGAGGTACCAGATCAAAACTTGAAGATAATTCTTATCTCATACAAATATAATGTAAGAATCATTATAGATAAAATCCCTTTCTCATGTAAATACTTCTTTTCATAAGCAGCTATGGTAGTATACTCATTATATGTAAGTACTAATTTATCCCTCATTATCCCCCAATCACCATGCATTTAGTGGCACTTTCAAGCAGTATTGATTCTTGCATCACCATCTCTTAGCTAATGAGAATGAGTTAAGATCAATATAAATGATGATATCTATATCCTCTTTAAGCACTTGACACTATGGTTAGGAAGAAAGAAAGAATCAAGAAGGAAAGCAAATTAGAAAAAAAGAATTGGAAGAAAGAAAATTAAGAGGAAGAATCACTATTACACATTGTTGCAATAACAAATGTAAGTAAAGGAGTAAAATGAATGGAAGTTTGATTTTTTAAAAATTTGAAAACCTATAATTATCAAACAGTCCTTTATAATTTTTTATAGTGTTTATTAAATGATGGATTCAAATGAAAAAAGTAATAATTTTAGTAACTTTCTATTGCATTCTCTCTATTTTTTTTTTTTGTGAGAATGCTTTTTTGTAGGCCCAAATATTTAAATCCTTTCAAATTTCCTTCTTTTATATGTCCCCTTACCTCTAAACAATATAAAATAAAAATTTACCTTTCTTATTCATTCTTTTTCTCCTCTTTTGACTCTCTAAAAGACAATGTACAAGATAATGGATGATTTCTGCTCATCCCCTATTATCTAACCCTAAATTCATAAGTAGATCATATAATTCTTTTTTATAAATCAATTCTAATAAAAACTTAACTGATAAACAACAAATATTTCTTTATTGAGAAGCTTCTCACAAGTACATGAAATTACCCTATGGCATGTTATGTACATACATGCCTTTGTGAGAGCATATAATGCCATAGTTGTTGTACCACTTTATGATCCACAATATAATATCATATAATATCATCATCTAAACCCACAAACACAATCACTTATCCACAAATTTAGAATTCGCAATGTCACACCCTATGATCTAATGCATAACAATCTCATATATGCCCATACTACATTATAAGCATGAAAGGATCTGAACACTACTCAACCCACATGTATGAGCATGAAAGGATCATAACACCACTCAAACCACAAGTTGTAATGATATCTTCATAAACTCTCAAAGAATGGTAACATCACATGGATTAAAGAAGTCTCAAAAGCTCAAATGAGAAAATATTCTAAGTAACAAATAACATTAGTGAAACCATCTAACTTTTGAAAAACATATAAAAACAGAACTCCTTTATGTCAAAATAATAACAACTAAGTCTATTAAATAAAACATTTCAAGATATGTCTCTAATAAAGTCATCATAGTATCAAATCCAATATTGTCTTGCCTATTCTAATAAATAAGTCAACGCTTAGATAATCATATAGGTTCCTACAAGGGGACAAGAAAAAGAGCCCAGTATAACTTCTGCCATAAACACAAATGCATGGCAAACCAAAAGAATCACACACATGCTTAATACTAATGTAATAGAAGACAGGTCAGTATCTCATCTAAGTGTAGCAACTACATGGCCATAGTGTCCCAAGACTTATAGCTACTCAAACTCTGGAATAAATTTATATAGTAATACATATGCACACATACAGACCTACATATAGAGACACACATATACACAAGGCTATAGCCTCAAATTCGTATCTTCTTAGGATCTCTACCAATGTCAACCATCAAAGCAACCAATCAATGAAAACTTCTAAATAATGTCCCATATCACTATCATAACTCAGTTGCCACTTCTTTCTAGAGGACTGAGCCACATCGCTGTAGTTAGCTAGTCTACAACCTATTAACATATGATGGTTCAATGCCTAATTTATACATTACATCATCATGACTAACTATCCCATGTGATGCTACAATTGCTAGAATGTAATCAATGCTTTTAATTCCTTGATACTCATGGCAATTTTGGCATGGACATAAGAATAACTAACGAATCAAGTTAAAGATTTCAATATTTTTAAGTTCTATCATTCTAAGTAAGCAATCAAGGGGGGGAAGGGAATTGAATTGATTGTTATATAAAAATTTAACTTCTTAACGATACCTTAGTTGATTCCTTAATGAACTTATAGCAAAGTAATAAGTGTTGTGCATGTAAAGAAAAAGGATAAGTCAAGTAGCGATATATAGTGGATCCTCCTTGTAAGTTAATACAAATCAAGGATAAGGAATTAGTAATCAAATAATGATATATAGTGGATCCTCCTTATAAGTTAATTTAAATCGGACCATTTTACTATATGAAAAATAAATTGTGTATACAAGTATATTGACCACTTCTTACAAAAAAGGAAGGGGAAAAAAAAGCCAAAGCATCATTAATTTGGTTGTAGGGCACAAAGTGTACCATCTTGCTAAACCTATCTACAACTACCATGATTGAGTCCTTCCTACGGGACATTTTTGGTAGGCTAAGTACAAAGTTAGTACTTAGCTTAGACCATGGCTCTCTTGGGATGGGTAGGGGTAGGTACTGGCCTTGTTTAACTCAACTCTTGGCCCTCTTAAATGTAACACGTCTTTCAAAAATCGTGTACCCATCTATCAACATCGTAAGCCATAAAAGCCTCAATTTCAATAATCATGAATCCGCCTCTCTCCAAAATGGCCAGATAGTCCTTCTCTAGTACTTATGACACCAACAACTCTTATATCGAACAGGTCAAGATACATAACTTGCCATTATAGAATAGGTATCCATCCTCTCTAAGGTAATCATCAATAGTTTGGCCATCAAAGTACTGTACAAAAATTAGACTAAAGTAGGGATCCTAGTCATATAAGTCCTTGATAATGGGGAGTCTGAGTAGTCATATTTATAAGTTGGTTAGTGTAATACCCCTTACATGTTTGGAGAATGAACTCTAATCATTGAGATGCCTTTTAGTATAGCGACTCAGAGTACGTCAAAACTCTAAAGTTAAGTATGCTTAAGCTGGAGCAATACCAAGATAGATGACCTCTTAAGAAGCTGTTGCACTAAGGGATAAACCATGTGACATTCTATGGCAAAGTGGACAATACCTTGGTGGGAAGAGTTCCAATCGAGTCGTTACAATGTCATATCAAAGCAGTCCATAGCTTAAAGGGCGGAGTCCTACCTAGTGGTGATTTTGGACCTATGTAACAAAACTGATGAGGATGTCAATTTTATAAGAGGGATGAATTTTAATACCCCTTACATGCTTAGAGAATGAACTCTAATTATCGAGGTGCCTTTTGGTGTAGTGATTCAGAGTACGTTGAAACTTCGAAGTTAAGTGTGCTCGGGTTAAAGCAATACCAGGATGGGTGACCTCTTGGGAAGCTGCTACACTAAGAGACAAAACCATGCAACATTCTATGCTAAAGCGAACAATACCTTGAAGGGAAGAGTTCTGGCCAAGTTGTTACAGTTAGGATGGTATGCCACCTTGACAAGGCATTAGTGACTACATTAGCCTTACCCATCTTGTACTTCACCATGCAAGAAATCCCTCCATGAACTCGATCCATTTAGTTATTAGACAAATTAGGTTAACTCTTCAAGTACCTTAATGACTCATGGTTAGTGTAGATTACAAATTCCCTAGGCAATGAATAATGTTGCCAAACCATTAAAGCTCGATCAAGGAGTGGAATTCCTTGTTATAGATTGAGTAGCTAAGAGTATCCCCTCGAAGTTTCTCACAAAAGTATACTATAGGGCTACCTTCTTATATCAGTACAACACCTATGCCAAAGCTAGATGAGCCCTCCAACTTAAGCACCTTTTCAAAGTCGGGAAGAGTAAGAATGGGGGCAATAGTTAGTCTCTCTTTCACCTCATCGAAACTCTTATACTCTCTCTTTTTCCCCACTTGAACTCCCTGTTATTCTTGGATAACTTAGTCAATGGAGATGTAATGGCATTGAAGTTCTTAATGAAGCATTGGTAAAATGAACCTAGTTCGTAGAAGCTTTGGATGTTCATAGTATAGGTCAACTGACCACTTAGTGATAACTCAAACTTTGTCTTCATCAAATCAGATTCCTCCTCTACTCACCACAAAACCTAAGAAAATCACTTTAGGTCAGCAGAAGTCACATAACTTCAAATTCCCATATAACTTTTCATCTCGAAGTATGGAGAATACAATTCGAAGATGATCATAGTGCTTCTCTAAGTTGGGACTATGTACCAATATGTCATCAAAGTGAATGACGACAAAATTACTAATTTGATCTCTGAGCACATAGTTCATTAATCTCATGAAAGTGCCTAGAGTGTTGAAAAGACTAAAAGGCATCACAAGCCATTCACATAACTTATGCCTTGTCTTAAATGCAATTGATTAAGCATCGAACAAGTACACCTGATCACATTATAGCATAGTAAAACCGATGTGAGTCCAAGTGTTGATCCCACAAGGAATCATACATTTGAGAAGCCCCAAATTACTAGAAATTTATCCTAAATTGCTAATTATCTAACTTAACAATTTAAAACAAGCAACAATAAATAAGATAAGAACAATTAAATAAACAAAAACAAATAAAATAAATAAGACTAAATGTAATAAGTAAGTAAGATCCGTTAAATTGAAAAATGCATAATCCTTAGTAAACTATTGTTATTTACTACCTAGTTCTATGCAACATTTAATCTCAATTACTCTTTAAACCGTAGAGATGCCTAATCTAAATTAATCAAACTCGCATATTTAGCTAATTTCGAATCCTAAGACCCTCCCTACCTAAATCATTTCTAAATAGAGTATTGCAGAATCACACTAAGACCTTAGATCTCACTATTACATTAATCATTGTTAGGTTGCCCTAATACAAAAGAACCGAACTACTAAACAGTTTAATTAGCTCTAATTCCCTCTAATTACATAGGTCTATTCATTGAAGGACTCGTATCTCAATAGCAAACTCAAACATTAAACTAGTAACCTAGGTAAATATTAATTTAATGATAATATGCATTGTGTAAATCATACATTGAATAAAAGAAAATTGTTAAAATAAAAACTAAGGTTCAACAACAATTCACTAAGAATAAATTAAAATAACAACATGATGAAATTAAACGAAGAAAGATGACAAACTCCTAATATAATTCTAACTTAAGACTCTTTCCAAGGGGGCTCTTTTTGCAAACTTAGGTCTAGACATCTATTTATAAGAGTTGGACTTAAATTTATAAAGAAAACTTGATAAAATGAGAAGATTTGTAAATCATAGCATGTCTACACCCAAAGTACACAACCGTGGAGTTAGGGCATGTCCTTGTACTTTGTCCAAAATCTTCAAAAATCGATGGAAATTGATGGCGAGGGGTATACAATGATACAATATAGTGTAGATGAACACACAACATTCAGTATTGTACGAACCAAAGGGGTAGGTGGGTTCAGACCTCAAGATAGTCCAAAGGGTAAATGAAAGTCAAAGGTTGAATAAGGGTCTTCGTACATCAACGATGGATATAACACACTAATGCCTCACATGAGCTCAGGTCGCACTTGATATGACGTATAAGTGTTGCCAAAGGTCACTCGCTACTAATCTATGCTCAATGGCCTCTTTAAGAGTAGTCAAAAGTAATGAAAACACTTAGTTCACAAAAATGTGTTTAAAAAGTCAAGATTGTAATCACTGTTGTAGTTATTATAATATACAAGTATTTATGTGACTTAATTAGGGTAAATCTTAAGTTATAGTAAATTACAAAAAAGGATTCCTATTAGCATAGGAAAAGGAAATAATTTACAGAGGTAGCATTGTAATTAGGCAAAAAGAATATCCAGTAGTAGAAAGGACAGTATGAATGTTAGAAAAAGGCAGTACATACATTAAGTGCTCATTCTGTGGTCTAATGATACTACTAGCCTAGCAAAGCAAGTTCTGAACAGGTTAGGTTGGTGTCCGTAGTTTAACAGCTTAGTAGCTTAGATATTCAAGACTAGGAAAGGGTTGGTTTAAGCGATGGCTCATTGTCAAGACAGCTTAGGGAGGTTGGCTCTAAAGAGTTATCAACCCAACCTCGGTATAGATTAGGTTAGTAATATTTAGGTTTGTTGTAGAGAGCTCGAATTGGCATGTTAGCTGGTCACCTTAGTAGCTTCTTGGATGATGTAAAGAGAAAAGTAACCCGACAGATCGAATTGGGGAGTCACTACTTCTCAATTTTCAACTCACCTAAGATAGTTCGACATACCATCTAAGAAAATCCTTGAGCTTGAGAATGCGTAATTGGTCTATGATCCCTATCATCCCCTCTAGGTTGTTTAAGATTTGAGATCAAATTTGGCTCAACTCCATGTTGCTTGTCTTCA
Source organism: Lumnitzera littorea (assembly GCA_024138015.1). Lineage (NCBI taxonomy): Eukaryota > Viridiplantae > Streptophyta > Magnoliopsida > Myrtales > Combretaceae > Lumnitzera > Lumnitzera littorea. The sequence continues at coordinate 70,365,690 of JAMXBB010000012.1, read as the reverse complement.
AGAGTATATGTGTTAAGACCTTAAAGGAGGCCTAATAAGATTGCCTAAAATTTTTATAACATGTGTGCACCCATGATATGAAAACCGCTTTACAAGTCAGAGATTGTAAGACTCTAAATAATAAATCACTAAGATTACTAATTTTCAAGTAAGTAATTTATTGTAACATAATATAATATATAATTATAAATAACTATGGATATTGGATATTTGATATCCTACAGTTCCTCAGAACCGTAGAGAATCGATATCCCTTACCAAATAATAAGACAGAATATGCCAACATTATAAAACTATAGGAAAAATTAAATTATATTAAATTCTAACTTGTGAATATTTTTTACAAAAATGTTTATGTATCACCTATAAAGATCTCAACCAATTCTAACACTAATGTACATATCTTCATCTTGCACTCAACACTCGAGACTTATTACAATCCCATCGTAAGTAAACCTGCAAAAGAAAGACTATTGGAGAATAAGCTACAAGAGTTTAGTGAGCTATCCCTCATATCATACTAGTAAACAAGTTATCAAATAAATTGTTACAACCATATGAATGCATGCACATGTAGTATGCCAAACAATATATGCAATTGATCGGTACTGCATATAATATTGGATTTTAACGCCCTCCGAGATAAGGCTTGGAGATTCATTGGCACTAATCACGATCAAGCTCTAGCACCTAGGTTTTTACCCATAACTTTGAATATCATATTTCGTAAAATATATTTCCATTTCTAAGTTGTCTAATAGTACACAAAATCCCAAGCCTAGCGATGAGGTGGCCCTCGCAGTCCACACTCACACCTTATAGTAGAAATCTCTAAACTCGACCCTCAGCCATATAGTTAACGTCTCTATCTCCTAATAAGCCCGTAGGTTCGAATAAGGTCATGTTGTACGAGTGTACCATACAGAAACACTTTAATATATATAAACAACCCCCGCAAGGCCTCTTTTTATCTCCACGTAAAGTGACAGTCGGAATAAGTAATGCAATGCATGGATAATGCATGACCCTTTTAGTTTAAGATAAGCCAAATATAATTAGATCAAATTATGAGGCGATCAATCAATATCAATAAACCATCAAAATCATATAAAAATCAATCATACAATCAAATCATCAATTATCGTATTTAACAATATTTCTCACAATAATCAATCAATACCAAGCACACGCATATCCTAAAACCCCATGCATCAAGTTATTGATATTTAATTTAAGTGCACTAACTACAAGCACAAACAAGTATAAAGTCATCGGGAGTACTCACTTGATTATGACGACTCGCTCTAGTTGTAATAATCGATCAGAAGATCGTCACTCTCGTCGGGATCACTTGATCATTACAAGATAATAGGGATAATAAGTAATTGAATTAACTAACGGTTTTAGATATCTATCTACCTAATTCTGCTTAGATTACTATCAATTTTATTCGATTAAACCTAATTGTTAATCGTATGTAACTTTTTCATTCTATTTTCGATATTTACGAATTTATAGACGTTTTTCATTGTTTTCAGATACACGTTCACACGGTAATGTCCGTTTTGGATGTTAAGACCCGTATTTTACAGTGTAGACTAAATTTATTAAAATTTTAACTATGGAAGCTTAATTATTCTTATTACTTAAATTTATATCCTATTTTAGGACATAATGATTTAATTAGCTATGAGATTCTTATACTTAGGGAATTTTACATTAGTATTACTAACTCATGTACTTAATTAAGTTTAATTTAATTTAGGATGTGTATCAGGGTTTTAAATAATTTTTGGACCCTAAGTACATATACATACTTATGTTATACTCTTATGTAATCTTATAAGTTATTATTTTATAAGCTTATGCTTATATCATCGCTTATATCATCACTTATGTCATCAATTGCTTGTGTCATCACTTATGTCATCAATTGCTTGTGTCATGACTTATGTCATCTTTTAATTGCATCATTGCTTACATCATCATTTGATTACATAAGCTTTACCTCATGCCTAAGTGTATTATGTATACTTATGTACATTTATACATATGTTAAGTTTATACTTATACCATTACTCTACTTGTATGTATACTAGTATACTCATACATATACTTATACTTATACCATATTTGTACTTGTACATATACCCAAATATATATATATATATATATATATACGGTTACATATGTATTTTTATACGTATTTTCATATACCAAAAATTCCTCTTAAGAAAGCTTCTCAAATTTCATCTTTTTGTTTTTTAAGGGTATATTTAGCGTGGTATATATATGTATATATGGTATATGCCTTATTTTGGGTTATGTACATATTGGATTATTATATATAAAGGTCTTTATACATGTATTTATCTAATATACACTTATATACACATACTTAGATACATGTACATATGCTCTTCTTCCATTTACCAAGGCTATCTTACACTTCTAAACATAAAAATTGAATCTTTAAGCCTTAATCAACATATATGTACACAACACATAAACCTCTTAAACTAACCTACCTATTCATCTAACTATTAGATAATATAGAATAATATATGATAACATACCTTTGTTTTCTTCTTGATATATGGTTGCAAAGTTAGAAATTAGGAAAAGTGAAAGGGAAAGGGAGGTCACGGTTATGGAGGAAGAAGAAGGGACTTGATTTTGTGTTGTTTTGTGTTTTTGAAAGTGAAAGTAAGTGGGGTCCTAAGGGGAAAAGGAATGGACTACAAAAGAAGAAGAGAAAAGGAAGAAAAGTCTAAAAGAAAGGAAAAGAAAATAAATCATTAGAAGGAAGAAATATTTCTAAAATGAAAGTGACATTTTGTTGATTTTTCCACATATTGACTTTAGTCAACATGTGTTGATTGAGTCAACCTTTTGACTTTAGTCAACATGTGTTGACTTGGTCAACTTTCCAAAAATAAATGAAATTTTATGTATATAATGAAGTAATTAGAAAAAATTAGGAGAAAGATTAAGGAAATGAAAGGAAATAAGAAGTTTAGTGAATTGATTGGTAAAAATAGCTAATGAGATCTTCCATTAGATATTTATATTCTATATACACCATTTGGTAAGCTACTTAGTATAATTAAGATGAAAAATGTCATTTAGGGTATTAATGTTCACTACATATAACCTAAACATCAACTAAACCCTTAACTCTATGTAATACTAACCTAGTTATATACTTAGAAGATGAATGTAATATATGATGTAATATATGATGTAATATCTCAGTTTCTAATTGATTACTTTAGTATTGTATGTATTTATGAGTGATTGAAAGTTATCATTAATTTTTTACCAATGATTTGGTATAATACTAAGGTTATATTATCAATTAGGGTTTTAGGGTAAATTATAGTGAGTTAGTGCTTTTATATCCTTAAGGTTATAGTTTTAGGGTTTTATCACTTTCAAGCACAATCTCTAGTGTTTATATACATTTAGGGTATAAAAATTTTCTATGCGATTAAATCTTCAATTGTTATATTAGGGTTTTCATTTTAACTAGCCTTGTCAACTCTTAAAGTCTTCAAGCACACTAAGGTCTACTTTGGGTATTAGGTTGAAAATTTTAGAGGTTTACAATATAGGTAGAGATTAGAAATGTTGAAGGAGTTCGAGGATCCATACTCTTTAGCTAGTTCAATCTTGTAGGCATTAGGATTGATTTTTGCAAGCACTTTGAAGGGTATGTAGGCCATGGGAGATAACTTGCTCTTCTTGAAGTTAGGGAATCATTCTTTGTTGAGGTGGATCCAGGGCAGATCACTTGGTTGAAATTCTCTTTTCTTTTGTGCTCGACCTTGTCTCTCGAGCTTGATAACAGCTCAATTTAATTGTTTTATGACCTTTTGGTCCATGGCTCTGATGGCATTGACGCTTTCTACAACTAGCTGGTCATCACATAGGCTTGGAAAGGGTGTTTGGTCCATTAAGAGCTCAAGTATCAACCTATAGGTAACCTCAAATGGAGACATGTTTGTTATGTTATAAGTAGTCCTATTGTAGGTGAATTCTATGATCGATAAGCATAGATCCCAATCAGCTATGTTCTAACCAACAACAACCCGTAGTAAAGTTCTTACTGTTCTATTGACAACCTTGGTTTATCCGCCCATTTGCAGATCATAGGATGTACTGTACAATAGCTTGGTTCCCATACATCTCTGTAATGTTCTCCAGAAGTGGCTCATGAACTTTAGGTCTTGGTCTAAAACAATGGTTCTAGGTACTCCATGAAGCTTGACTACTTCCTATAAGAAAAGAAAAGAAATAGCCCAAGCGTCATTAGTTTTTGTATAAGGTACAAAGTGTACCATCTTGCTGAATCAATACATGACCACCATGATGGAGTCCTTCCCTTAGGACATCTTCAACAATCTTAACATACAATTTATACTCAACTCAAACTAAGGTTTAGTTAGGATAGGCAAGGGTAAATAGTGCCCTTGCTTAGCTCGGCTCTATTCTTCGCTTTTCTATAGGTAACATACCTTTCCAACACAGGTTGGACATCTCTCATCATTCTTAGCCAAATGAATCTTGAGGATAGTACCTCATGAGTGCGATGCTGGCCAAAGTGTCCTAACAATCCTCCTCCATGCACCTCGCATACTAACAATTGTCTCATAGAACAAGTCAGGATACATAATCTCCTCTTCCTAAATAAGTATCCGTCCTCCCTATGACAATCATCAAATATTCGTCCTTCCTCACACCTCAACATATAAATCCTTTATTATTGAAAAACTGAGTAACCTAGTCTACAGCTTAGTCAGGAGAGAATGTCGTCTCGATAAGGCGTCAACCACTACATTGTTCTTCCCATTCTTATACTTCATGACATAAGAAAATCCCTCCATGAACTCAACCCATTTGGCTTATCTCCAAGACAATTTTGGTTGGTTTTTAAGATATCTTAAGGATTCATGATCAGTATAGATCACAAATTCCTTAGGCAATAGATAGTGTTGCCATACAGTTAGGGATCAAATCAAGGAGTAAAACTCCTTATCATAAATGGAACAATTAACTGTAGCTCCTCTAAGTTTCTTGCTAAAGTAAGCAATAGGTCAGTCTTCTTGCATAAGTATAGCTCCTATGCCTAGTCTAGACGCATCATACTCCATTTCAAATACTTTGTTAAAGCTCAGTAGAGCTAAGACAAGGGCTACAGTCAGCTTCTCCTTTACCTCTTCAAAACTCCTCTACTCCACTCCCCATCTAAACTCAATATTCTTCTTCAACAGTTCGGTGAGTGGGGCCATGATCGTACTAAAATTCCTTATAAATCTATGATAGAATGATGCTAGGCCATAGAAACTTCTCACATCAGCTAAAGTGGTCGACACAAGCAATTTGGTGATCACTCTTATCTTCTCATCATCGACTCGTACTCCTCCACCACCTATAACAAACCTTAGGAAGATTACTTTAGGTCGGCAAAAGTCACACTTCTTCAAATTGGTGTAAAGCCTATCAAATTAGAGTTTTACAAAGATGGCTCGGAGATGATCTTGCTAAGTCTCCAAATCAAGGCTATATACTAAGATGTCATCAAAATAAATCATCACAAATTTCCCTATTAGTTGTTGGAGCACATGATTCATCAGTCGCATAAATGTACTCGACACATTTGATAGTCTAAATGGCATCACAAACCATTCATATAATCTATGGCGTGTTTTGAATGCGGTCTTCCACTAATAACCCTCGTGCATTCGGATCTGACAGTATCTAAATTTGAGATCAATCTTGGAGAATACTCTTACTCCATTTAACTCATCTAGCGTATCATTAAGCCTTGGTATGGGATACATATACTTAATGGTGATGTGATTGATTGCTCGATTATCTACATACATTCTCCATGACCCATCCTTCTTAAGTACCAACAAGGTTAGTATGGTACAGGGGCTAAGGGATTCTCGCATATACCCTTTCATCATCAACTCATCTACCTACCTCTGCAACTCAGTAGCCTATTCGGGGTTCAACCGATAGGCAGGCTTGTTCAATAGTGCAACTCCTAGCTACAAGTCAATTGTATGTTTGATGCCTCAAATGGGAGGCAAACCTTTCAATAGCACTTATAGGAATAGATCAACAAACTCATCCAATGAGATCTTCACCTTGGCATATACCATTTCCTCCTCAAATCTCATCTCTAGCATCTTTCTAACCAGCAAATAGGTTGACTCTTTGAGTTCCATCTCTCTTTTCAACTTAGCTCAAGTCATCATCAAAGCTTCTTTCTTCAAGACTCGGCTCAATTGGGTCTGCATGATTTTTACTTGCTCAATAGTCATAAGGCTCAACTTCACCCACCTGCCCTCAATCTCCAAGGAACATATATTCCTCCTTCCATCATACATTACAATTCGGTCAAACATCCATAGTCGTCCAAGTAGAATGCGGGATGCATTCATAGGTAACACATCATGGAGCACTTCATCTTGATAGTTGCCAATACAGATCAGCATACACACCTGTTTGTTCACTTATAGGGCTCCTTTATCATTGAACCAATGTAGCTTATAAGGTTTTGGGTAAGGCTTGGTCGATAACTTCAGTTGTGGGACCATGAAAGTAAAGGCTACATTAGTATAGCTCCCACTATCAACGATCAAGGCATATAGCAACCCATTCACCTTGGATCCAATGTGGAAAAAATTCTCTCTCTATTCATTCTCGGGCACAAGACTCACATTCATTGTCCTCTTCAATACTAGAGTTGCTAGCATAAAATTACCTTCCTCGCTATAGATGACTTCCTACCCCTCGGACAATTTAATCTGCTCGGTCTCTTTGGGATCTTCCATTTCCTCATCAATACTATTTACCTCAATAGTCGACACTTCACCTCGAATCACCATGGTTCTTCTATTCAAATCCTTAACATTTAAAACACTTGATCTTACTCATCTTTCGTCCTAAGCTCTGACCTTTCTCAAACTTCCTTAGGATCTCCTTCTCTTTCTCCTTTGCTCAAGCATTTTGAGTAGATCGGGTCTTAGGAACCTTACTTGGTTCCATCTGCATAGGTCTGCTTAGAACAAATCAACTACTACTAGGTCGGATGACATGGGGTCGGAACCTTCCTATCCAACACCTCTTAATTCTCTAAGCAACTCAGATAACATCATCAAGTGATCCAATATCCATGGTTTCTACAACATCTCCAATCTCATATATCAATCCACTGATGAATTAAGATACAGTTCGATCTTCGAGGCTCAATGACTTTACATCGGATCATTGGCATCTAAAATTCCTTTATATATTCATCAACAATCAATCCCCCTTATCTCAACTCTTGTAATCTTTTGAAGACATCCTACAAATAGTAGCTAAGCATGAATCTCCTCCTCATGACCATCTTCATCTCATCCCAACTCCTAACTATACGTTCTCCCTCTCTTCTTCAAATAGCTTGCATGTTCTTCCACCATAAGACGGCATAACTAGTAAACTCCAACATAGCAAATCTAACCTTTGCATTATCTAGTACTTTGTAGCATTCAAATTGCTTGTCAATCTTATTTACCTAATCCAAGTAGTCATCGACATCGCTACTCCTAGAAAAACTTGGAATGTCCATCCTTAACCCTTCAACTTTAGGGGCTCAAACATTCCTTTCCGCTGGTTCATAGTACTCTTCTACTCCATCATCTCCTTCCTCTTCTTCCTCTTCGATTTCATCGAATGCTAGCTTACGCCTAGCAACCTTACCCCTTCCTTCAATTCGAGGTGGTCAACCTAGGGCAATAACTCAGCCAAACTAACCATTGCCTCTCTTAAGTTGTTCATGTCCTCTATACGGGCCATTTCTAGCTCACTACCCATCTTCATTTATGATAGTCACAAAACTAGCTACTAGGTCGATGAGTCTATCTAATTGGTCACCCATTGACTAGGGTGTAAAGCTTCCTTGTTCGCCGTAGCCATTCTGAGCATGACTCTTATGGTAACCCAGAGTTCCTTGAATAATTGAATCAAATAATGTCATCTACCTCACAAGACTAATGGTTAAAATACCACTCAAAGTTCCTTCCACAAATAATAATAGTAGAATAATAACTAATACTCCCTTAACTATGTCAACTGTACGCAATGAATAAGCAATCACTTGTACTCTGTTTTTGTGTACAAGAAATAGGGGAAAACATAGCACAGAATTTCTTCAACACTTTTCACTTACCAAACTCCCATGTTAACAACATAACTTCTAACACATGAGAATAGTAACACATCACTCAAAGAACAAAGTAACAGCAAACTAGTTTTGAACATAGCCAAGGTTTGATAACAAGATGATACAATCCAGCGTAGATGAACACATGACATTCGGTATCACATAAACCAAAGAGTTAGGTTCGGACCTTAAGATAATCCAAAGGGTAAATGAAAGTCAAAGGTTAAATAGGGGCCCTTATGCACTAATGATGGATATGACACACCAATGCCTCATACAAGCTCGAGTTGCACTTGATATGATGCATAAGCGTGGTTGGAGGTTAGAGGTCAGAGGTCAAAGGTCACTCATCACTAGTCCATACTTAATGAGCTAGATAAGAGTAATCAAGAGTAAGGAAAACACTTAACTCACGAAAATGTGTCTAAAAAGCTAAGATTGTATTCACTATCATAGCTATTGTAATATACAAGTATTTATATGACCCAATTAAGGTAAATCCTATGTTAGAGCAAATTATAGAAAAGGATTCTTATTAGCAAGGGAAAGGGAATAATTTGCAAGGATAACGTTGTAATCCGGCAAAAAGAATATCTAGTGGTTGAAAGGACAGTACGGATGTCAGAAAAAGGTAGTACATACGTTATTTGCTCATTCTGTGGTCCCAATGACATTACTCACTAAGTAAAGCAAGTTCTAAACAGGCCAAATCAACATCAGGAGTTCAGCAACTTCGTAGATTGGATATTGGAGACTAGAAAAGGGTTAGTTTAGGTAGCAACTCATTGTTGAGTCAACTTCAAGAAGTCAGCTCTTGAGAGTCATTAGCTCAGCCTCAGTACAGATTAAGTTGGCAGTATTTTGGTTTGATACTTGGGCAGGTGTGTTGTAGAGAGCTCAGTCAACTCGTTGGCTAGTCACCTTGGCAGCTCCCTAAATAATGTAGAGAGTAAAGTAACCTGGCAGGTCGGACTAGGGAATGCACTACTTCTCAATGTTTAACTCACCTCGAATAGCTCAATGAACCATCTAAGAAAGTCTTCAAGCTTGGGAGTGCATGATCACTCCATGATCCCTATCACATGGCCATGGACCACGGCTATAGTATTTAATCATGTTCCCTCCTCTTTGTTTCATTCTTAAAATCCTTCCTTCTAACTCATCGATCAATGTTTTTGTCTAATAAGCTTTGAAAGTTGATAAAAATGCTTGAAAGTTTATCAATGGCCCCTCGAAGTCCCTGAAAATGAAAATTAAACGAATTAAGCTCTAAATTGCTATGAAATTAATGGAATTAATATATAAAATGGCATATAATTACAATAGAATATGTATGCTAATTTCACATTATCAAATACTCCCATACTTAAGCTTTTAGTTATCTTCAAGCAAAACAATCAGAACAAGACTAAAAATATCTTAAGGACAAGGCGGTTACAAATTGTCCTTCAGGAATCAAACCCTCAAATTTAAATGGGTTAAAAAAAAAATTTTTAGAATCACCCTTTCTCCTTAACTCAATAATGTTTTTAGAACACTTAAATAATAGGAATTCAATTATTCCAATTTATCATACTATCAATATTCTAAAAGCTGAGGAAAAAAAAAGGCCAAATAATAAAGAATGAAGTAATAACGTTTAGACCAAATTTATGTGTTGCATTGCTATGTTGACACCTAAACAATATAGGTCAATCTAGGATTAGATCTAATGGAAGCTTATACACGTGTAGGATTATTGTAGTTGCCAACAATAAAATGAGAAAATCAAATATTTAAATAATATTGCTCAAAACACTATAAATACAGTTGATTTTCTAAACCTACATATTCTTCTATTCACAAAATTACAAAATTTATGCAATTGATGCTAATCCTTTCCTTTAAGACTACTTGAATACAATAGATACGAGTTCGTTAGAGCCCATTAGAGATCGATTGTACTATCGGTGAAGTAGAATTAAATAAAAAATGCTTTACCGATTCAAATAATTTTAGGTAATATTACTTTACTTTCATTTAACATAGAAATTTTTGTAAAATTATTGATGATGTATGTAGAATGTAAGATTGCTAGTTTTGAGAAATTATGCTATAAAATAGATAATTCATAACATTTACGGAAAATACCATTTTACATTAACTACTTAAAAACTCGATTGTGATTTTACAAAATGGATTCACGTTTCAACATGATCGAAATGGTATACCATAAACAATGTGTACGTATCATCATATGTTAATACACCATTGAAAGTATGCAAATAAATATAGCTTTCTTACTCAACATTGATATGTAGCCATGAAATAATAAATTTTGTAAGCTTTTATATGATAAGAACTTTACAAACTATATCTTACACACACACACACACACACACACATATATATATATATGTTTCTAATAGTAGAATATATATGTACCATATAAATATAATAAAATAGTATAAAACTATACTTCATAACACATTAGTATATATAATATGATCATACGCATGCGTTAGTCATCTATGTGAATATACAATGTAAAAAAAATCATATAAGATATACACTATATAAATATATAGGTAGCTAGTACACGTAAATATATGTACATCCATGTGTTAATATACAATTAAAGTGTAGATGTGTTATTATAAGTTGTAAGTGTTTGCTAAAGTATGATTTCTCACAACAAACTTATAAGCCTATTCTTTTATAAAAGTTTGTGGCACATATATCTTTCTTAACATTTGACGACAAAGGAATTCTGTGGACTATGATATATACATAAACCTTATTATAATTAAATATGTATAATGATTGATTTTACAAAGTTATAGTAAATTAGAATGAATGAGATAGATTAATGTTTTCACAAGTTTTATGAATCATAAAACTCCATTACATCATGTAGGAATTGTGCTATGGTGTGAACCGTGACAATATAAGGAACACTGAAAACAAATAAGTAGTGAAAAGGATATGACTACCAGAAGTTGATGATGTACCGAGCTTACTAGCTTAAGAGACCGTTGAGGCCAAGTGAGTACCCCTGCTTAGTTGTTTTGCGTTTACGTGGTGGCAAAAATGTAGACCTCTCACCTACTTATTGTGTAAAGTTATGGGATTCACTAAGGCTATCTTATGGCTTGGAGTATTTACACTCCAACTCAATATGGTTTATGTTAAATGTTTGCTTGGCATATTATAGTTCTAGTGTTTAGTGTTTCTAATAATGGATTGAGATTCATTAGACGTGTAACTTAATAGATCCTAGTGAATACAATTGTACTTGGATGACGAGAGTGTTTGTTCCAATATGATGATTGATCATATTATGTTTGTGACTTGGTAAATCTTTAATGAAATGAGTAAACGTCAAGATGACTAGGCTTTTTGTAAAAGTTGTGATTTTTATATCGTACCAAGCATGCAATTGCGATATTTGATTGCTAGACTAAAAGTTAAGCTTAGTTACAATTTTTTTTTTGTTCTCAGTATTTAGCTAAAATTCATACTAGGCTTAATTTGTTGTTAGTGAATTTTGGGATGAGAAAAAATCCTGCAAAAGAAAGTGAAACACTTGGTACCAAGACCAATCCAGCACGGCCACTCTAATGCCTAGGTTAGTAAGGTGACTTAGTATAGTAAGTATGTTAATAAAAAGTGTCAGAGCCCTTACAGAGTTTCTTTCTGGTATTTATAAATGATTGTAGTGTCTAAGGCAGTTGTCGGGATAATTGTTAAGACATATGAGAGCTTCTTAACTTGATATCTCCCTTAATATGTAAGGGTAGCCAGTGGTTGTATAATCTAACCATACTTATGATAAATGTTCATGCCATGAACTTAAATTCAAACCAAGAGCGCTTCTTATACTCAACATAAATGCCATATATCATCTATTTAGTGCGAATGTTGAGGAGTTGATTACACAGCATCTCGGCAGATGAAAGGACAAGTGTTAAATGAGCGAAAACTGATTATCAACATTTGCCCCCAACTCCCGTATTCGAGTGGTTGACAAAGGGAGTTATATATATATATATATTGCACTAGAGGCCCAGTAAGGGAGAGATTCTTTAGATTTGTGCCAAGTAATACGAGAAGTAGGATGGATTACATCCCAACCGAAAGGTCACCATTTCTAAACTCCCGCCCGTTCGAGAAACCTAGAAATTGGAGGCATGACATCTGTCACCTAGGTCATCATTTTATAGCAAGCTTAATAATTGTCAAAGAGTTTTCAGTCATCAGATTTCTGTCACGAAACACATATTAGCGATCCGTGGGATTACCATATCAATGCATCATTACTATCAAAAGCAAATTTGTAGTTACAAGGGTGAATTATCCTTACATAAAGTAATATTCACAATCAGAATTGCCCTCTCTAGTCATATCTTAAACTTTCATTCGTTTCCTCATCTTCAACTCGAATTCTTCTATTTGTGTTGTATCATTTCACATAACCATTCAGGTATTGTTTGCAAAGTTTCCCGTCAACTTATGTTTTCCGATTCCGAGGCAATGGAGACTACAACCACTTTTCCCCCTCAAATAAGGAGTGAAGTAGCTTATTCTTCGAGCGGTTCAGCCGATAGCATGGAGAAAAGGTAGGATAAACTTGCTCAAATCAACGAGCTCTCTATAGACAATTATCCCGAGGATAAGGAAAGGAGGTCCTCGACAAGATATCTATTTAACACAATATAGCCTATTTTTGCGATTCTCCAAATGGAACTACCAGTTCCGTTGATGGGGTTCTCGTCACAAAATATAATCAGTACTAACAAGATCTTTTCGGAACATAGAACTTGAGGAGGCCAAGAGATGAAGAGAGGGTATGCTTCCCTAAGGAGCGCGAGTTCCATATATACCTAAAATATTTGGATTTTGGGTTGCGCTACCCTTTTTTGGTTTTTGTTAAGGGCTTCTTCAACTATTTCAGAGTCATGCCGAGTATGTTCTCACTCAACACATATCGGCTTCTGGCGGCCTTTGAGATAATCTGCGAAGAAGTCGAAGTTAAGGCTACACCTCAACTATTTCGATATTTCTTCACTATTCGGAGGCCACCTGACGGGTGGTACTTTGCTACTGTAAGGCATGGGTGTAAGTTCATGAACAGGTTAGAATCCAAAATTCACAAGTAGCACAACAAGTTTATGTCAATAGTTTTTTACGAGGACTTGGACTTCTAAACCCAATGGATTGGGCCAATACATACAAAAGAAATTGATCCGATGCTAAATTATGCAATAGCAATGAAGAAAATTCAAGAGAGAAGGAGAAACAAAATGTTCTTCTAGGACACCAAGAGAATTGTACGACGTTATGAAAATGGAGAACCAATATTTTCTAAAAAAGAAGGTAAGCCAATGTGTTACCGCCGTACCAAGTATAGCCACAAGGAAAGCCGTTCTCAAGACTTAAGGGGAGAATAGTGAACTTTGAGCCTTGCTCGACACAAAAAATGTAAGTTCATATTTTTTCCATGTTTATATTAATTGGTTTATTTATATCACAAATATGGGTGCTGGAGAGGTGAATCCGGCAAAGCTACTAGCTTAAGCTAAGGCCAAGGCCAAAAAATCCAAGGCTGATAAAAGAGTGACCACCTCAGCAGCTACCACTCAGCCTATTGTTGCAAAGAAACTAGCAAAGGAAGATGCAGCGAAGCAAATGGCTACGTAGAAGATCTCTTGTCCTGCTGATAGGCTGAAGGAGAATAAGAAAACACAGCCGGCTAAGGTTGTTCATTCTAAGGAGCCTCCGGTCGTGATTATTCAAACTTCTGTCGAAATGAGGGATGGCAAGCACCGAGAGACACACCCCAAGGAGGAGGATGAAAATGCCATTGCCGCAGAAGGCTCATCACTAGCTATTATGGCGATAGTCACAAAACATCAGGGAATGAACTCACCAACCAACCACCTATCAAGAAGTCCAAGGCCTTAGACAAAAAGGCAAAGGAGGCAATGCATTCTAAAGCTCTCAGCATTAGTAGCACCAAATTCGTCCCCCAAAAAAGAGGTCGGCAAATACTTTGTCCCTTATTGGAGCCACCAAATCTTGGACACTGACTCGACCCTAGGAGGTCGAACGAAATCTTTAGCTCTAATGGAAGGGATCATTCTTCCAAAAGACAAAGATATTGCCAAGAACAATGTCGACAGGGTCGACGATTGTAATAAAGCTCATATCACAGCCAAATTGTGTGATGTGAGTGTCCATGACCATTGCTTTTTATTATTAAATTTGTTCGAGTAACTAACACATTTCCTTTTCTAGATAAGCAACCACATTTTGACAGCTTTGGACGAAGCCAACAAAAAGCCAAAGAAGGTAATATCTTCAGTTGTATCTATGTAATACCCAATCATTTTTTATTGTAATAAATGAATTTGCTACAAAAAGTTGAGGATGCGTACAATGCATCAAAGGCCTAAACTACTGCTGTTGAGAATGCGAGGATTATGGCTGAAATGGAGGTGTGAAAGCTTAAGGAAGAACTTGCTATTGAGAAATTAGCACATGACCTCACCGCTAATGAAATCTCTAACCTGAAGGCCAAAATGGAAGAACAATACAAAAAGTTTGAAAGCTTGAAAGAGAAGCTACATAAGAAAAAGGAAGAGTGCTATGGCTTTAAGTCGAACTATTTGCACAATAAGCAATGATGAAGATAAGCTCAAGATGTAGATAAAAGAGTTAGAGACCAACAACTCGAACTTATAGAGTCGTGTGACCGAGTTGGAGGAGACTGTGAGGAGGGGACTATCTGTTGAAGAGGCTCTCGATATAGTCACTCCCAGTCAGCAATACAAGAAGCTTCTACGCAAAAACTTGTTGGAGGGGGTTTAAGCAGCAAGAGAAGAGGTTTAAAGCTTCATCTCAATTATGATCTCTCGTGTCTTGACTTTGCTGATGTCGACGACAAAGTTGGTAGTGCCGACGAAGATGAAGGCAACGAGACAAGTATCAAGAGTATGAATCAAAGTGACAATGAAGCTCATGTTAAAGAAGTTTCCCACTCCAAGACCCCAGCTGCCAAGGAAGCCCTAACTAATGATTTAAAAATCACTTCTGCTGAATCTGAGGATAAGCCATAGGACTTATTGTATTAGCACATTGCATTCTTGTTTAACTATTAATTGGAATATAGTCAAGGCAATGCCAAGTACTTATGACATTTAATTTCACATACTGCAATTTCTCGATTTGTATGGTACATTTTTGTTGCTTCATGCTCTCATTCGTCGACATGTTTTATTTCACATGCCTAACTATCTTTCAGCATGTTTTATCTCATATACCATCTGCTTCTTAGCATGTTCTATTTCACATGCCCAACTATCTTTTGGCATGTTTTATTTCACACGCCATTTATTTCTTGACAAGTTTTATTTCACATGCTAGTTTTTTCTTAGCATGTTTTATTTCATACACCTAACTATCTTTCGGCATATTTTATTTCACACGCCATTTGTTTCTCGGCATGTTTTATTTCATACGCTAACTATCTTTCGACTTATTTTATTTCACACGCCCATCGTTTTATATTGTCCGTTAACCGTTTGAGGTGTGGACTAGTTGCAGGCCATAAGGTTAATTTGTATAGTTCGTTAACCACATAAGGCTACAACCTAGATTAGTTCGTTAGTGTAGAACTTGTTAATTCGGCAATCGTAACCAAAACACAATGAGATTTCAAATATATAATTGTCATAAATAAGTACTAATCTTACAAACATGTTGGCTGCCACCAAATGAGAGACGACAAAAATCATCCGCCATTAATTGAAATAAAATTTCAAATTCTCGGCGTTCCAAGCTCGAGGGATGATGGATCCATCCAACCTTTCTAATCGATAGGCCTCCTCACCAGCGACTTCCCGGATCCTAACAGGTTCTTCCTAATTTGTATAGAGCTTTCCCTGATTTGCTTACACCAATTGCTTCCATCTTATGGCAAACCAAATCTCTTGGTTAGAAAAACTTGTGCTTTACTTTCTAATTATAGTATCTTGCTGCTCTATGCTGGTATGCCATGACCCTAGCTCTTGCAATGTCTCAAATTTCCTCAATAGTATCCAAATTCACTGTCAATCCAACTTAATTAAGTATAACATCAAAATTATGCACCCGCAAATTAGGCAAGTCCAGCTTAATCGGCAACATGGCTTCAATGCCATAGGCAAACTTAAATGGTTTTATGAGTGGTTCTATACCCTATAGGATGTTTGGTAGTTCATCGACCTACTTCCTCCCTAACTTGATCCACTTTCCATTTCAAGCTGTGCAGTATGATCTTATTTACAACTTCAACTTGTCCATTTATCTAAGGATGCGCTACAGGCATATAGTTGAGCTAAATGTTGTGCCCTTCACAAAATGTCCGAAACTTATTGTTATCAAACTGCAAGCCGTTATTTGTAATTATCATGTAAGGAACTCCAAATCTTGATATGATGGAGTTGAAGATGAAAGCTTCCACTTTCTACTTAGTGATCTTTGCCACAGCCTCGGCCTTAGCTCATTTGGTAAAGTAGTCCACAGCGACAATGACAAATTGTCGCTTGGCGGTAAACTTCAAAAAGGGTCCAAGAATATCTAGCCCCCACTAAGTGAAAGGCTAAGGGCTGGTTAAGCTACATAACTCAATTGTAAGTGCATTACTTGGCAACTCGTGCTTCTAGAATTAAAGACACTGACAAACAACATCCTTTGCATCTTCTCTCATAGTCATCCAATAATAGCCAAGTCACAATGCTCGAATGTACAATGTCTATACCTTTACATTATTACTACATATGCCACCATGTAGTTCGGATAACACCCTTAAGGCATCCCTTAGGAAAAGGATCGAAGGTAAGGTTAAGATATGCCACACTTATATAGCTATCCATCAATCAGTGTATAGTTCACAGCCTGGTAAGCCAATCTTTGCACCTCCTTTTTGTCATCAAGGACGGTACCATCTTTTAATTCACTAGGGAATCCATCCACGCTTCTTCTTTTGGGTAAGGAGCTAACTTACAGCTCTGCGAGAGATTGGATTAACTTGTTTGCGAGAGAAACTCAACGAAAAGTTTCTCGTTTAGCTCAAAGAATGCCATATTGGCCAACTTCAATAGCTGATATCAGGCAAGTGTACCTATCAATTTTAATATAGCGGATGTGAGTTCGAGTCGATCCCTTAGAGATTTCAAGTACTAATATTAACCTTAGTTCTATTATTTAACCGGAAAATTGTGATGGTTTGAATGAATTAAAAATACTGAAA
The DNA here is from genome assembly GCA_024138015.1 of Lumnitzera littorea. Taxonomy (NCBI): domain Eukaryota; kingdom Viridiplantae; phylum Streptophyta; class Magnoliopsida; order Myrtales; family Combretaceae; genus Lumnitzera; species Lumnitzera littorea. Next base: position 70,348,201 of record JAMXBB010000012.1, on the reverse strand, counting down.
TTAACAAACTAAACTAATTATGAGACTTGATTAAGCAATTTAGAAAGCAATAAAACTAAGAACAACTTCAAGTATGCAATAACGTATTTAGGAATTATTTCCCCTAGTATTTAACATGTGACCGCTTAAAATATATTTAATTCAATTTCTATTATTCTTGACCGGAGGAATTCACAATTAAAGCTAATACCTTTCTCAAGCATATTAACCCTAATCCTAAATTATTTACCGGAATCTCTTTACTTAGTAATATAACTTAGAATTGCACTAATGTATAATGAATTCCCACACAAACAATCAACTTTCCGGAAGAAACATGTATCTTATCTCTAAGTATACATGTAATTCTCTCCAATTATGCCAAGATCTAATTACACATGCAATTTCTCAATCATCATGCATAATATCATAAATTGATACTCTAGAATTATCAATCCACAATTAAACAATATAATTGAATCAAGAAAAGATAGAAACTTTATTGAAAATTATAATTCAACCCAAGAGTCACATGAAACCCTAGGTTCCATAATCCTAAATACACGAATTCTAAGCTATCATAATAAATCTAAAAACATAAAATAAAACATGGAAAACCCCTTTGGTTGATGAACAATCTCTCCAATCTTGAAGTTGATGTTGCTCTCGCCTTTTTCTTCTCCTTCTCCTCAAGTCTCTTCTCTTCTCTCGTGTCTCATTCGTCTTCTCTAATGTCTCCCTTCTTTGAAACCCTCAGATATCCTTTTATATATGTATTATAAGGATTCTGTTTTCGTCACCAGACACAACCTGGGACATAGCCGTGTCCCTAGGTCATGTAACTTTCTGCACCTGGCAAATTTTCCTGCATGGACACAGCCTGGGGACATGGCCATGTCCCAGACTGTGTAACTTCAAAACTTCTTCATTTGAACTCCGAATTGAGTAAAACTTGATTCCTTTTCTTTGTTTTCGATCCTAGAATGCGTTCAAACCTTGAAATCAAAATTTTACTCAATTAAGTATCAATTTCTTTAAAGAAAACCAAAAATGTAAGGAAAATACTATAAAATCACCATATGAAATATGTTTAAAATCAGAGTTATCAATAGCTTATCGACAACGATATGCTTGCTTCTCGGAATTATGTGAATGGAAAATGATAGGAATTCTTCTACGAGCGTTTGTAACACCAATAGGTACTTGCTCATCTCTTCTTCTCTTGCTACGTAACTTCCGGTGACCTGATTTACCGCCAATTGGGAATTAGAGAATACTTCGAGTTTTTCGACACCAATTTCTTTTGCCAGTTTCAATCCAGTCATTAGAGCTTCATACTCTACTTCATTATTACTAGTTGGGAATTCAAATTTCAAAGCATAATGAACTTTGACATTATGGGGGCCTTGAAAAACTAGGCCTATACCGCTTCCTTCTCATGTCAAAGAACCATCGACATAAAAAAACCAGATAGGTTTCTCGACAATCTCCACACAGTCTTCCTCTCCTATGAACTCGGCTACAAAATCTGCCAATACTTAGGCTTTTAGTGTCGTTTTGGGTTTATATTGTACACCATGAGCACTAAGATGTAAGGCATATTTTAGCATCCTCCCTGAAGAGTCATGCCACTGCAATGCTTGCCGCAATGGTTAGTCGGTGAGGATAATAATCTGGTGAGCTTCAAAATACAGCTTTAACTTTCTCACTGAGAGAACCACTACTAATACAAATTTTTCAATCTTTGTGTACCAAAGCATTGGCCCCTACAAAACATGACTCATGTAATAAATGATTCGATACTCTTTGTTGTCAATTTGGACTAGTACAAAGGAAAGTGTTCGGTAGCTAACTAATAGATACAATTATAAATTTTCTCTCGGAATGGTTGTCGAGAGTATCGAGGGTGACGTAAGAAATTCCTTGAGCTCGTTGAGAGCTCTTTAACAATCATCAGTCTAATTAAATTCCTTTGGATTCTTCAAAATTTTAAAGAATTTCACACACCTATCTGCACTTCTTGACACAAATCTATTGAGGGCGGTAATTTGTCCGGTGAGTTCCTGCACCTCCTTGACTATACGAGGTGATTTCATATTCCTTATAGCTCCAATCTTTCTCGGATTAGCCTCGATGCCATGTCATGTGACCATATACCTGAGGAATTTCCCTGATGTTGCGCTAAAGACGCACTTCTGTAGGTTGAGTTTCATGCTATAACTCCTCAATGTGGCAAACATTTCCTCTAGATCAGCGAGATGCTGATCTTCCTTCATGCTCTTCACAATCATGTCATCCACATATACTTCAACATTCCTATGGATTTGAGATTTGAACATCTTCGTTACTAATCTCTAGTATGTGGCACCAGCGTTCTTCAGCCCAAAGGGCATGACCGTATAACAGTATGTTCCAAAATTAGTAACAAAAGATATGTGGACTTCGTTTGCCTTTTTCATCTTGATTTGATTGTAACCAGAGAAAGCGTCCATAAAAGAAAGCAATGCATGTCCTGCAGTTACGTCTATCATCTGATCGATTTTGGCAATGGGAAACAATCCTTGAGACAAGCCTTATTGAGATCTGTAAAGTCTATGCATATTAGCCACTTATCGTTAGACTTCTTGACTAACACACAATTTGCTAACCAAGTCGGATAAGGCTCTTCCTAAATGAATCCTACCTTTAATAATTTCTAGACCTCTTCTTCTATTGCCACTTGTCTCTCTAGTGCAAATGTCTCTTTTTCTGTTGGACCACTTTTACATTCGAGTCAATCTGAAGCTTGTATACCATAATATCTTTTGGAATACCCGGCATGTCAAAAGGTGACCATGCAAAAAAGTCAACATTAGCTTGGAGAAAGTCAATCACACTTTGCCAAACATCTACTAACATGGGTTTTCCTATCCTTGTTGTCTTTTCGAGATCATTTCCCAAAGGAATTGCCTTTGTATCATTCTCGGCATTCTTTATGGCGACTGACTTACCTTCTGGACAGGTTTCAACTTGAAATACTTCCTCTCGTCTCAAGACCCTTATATATAAGGATCATGCCAATTGTTGATCCCCTCTGCACACACCAACCCCCGTGGGAGTAAAAAACTTGGCCTTTAGATGTGTCATTGATGAGACAATGCCGAATAAATGTTGGCATAGCCGTCCAATTATCATGTTGTAAGGGGACCAACATTTGACAACAAGAAAATCTATTGTGTCCTTTGCAACATGCTCGTCATCCCCGATTTGTATCGACAAAGAGATAACTCACGCTACTTGGATGGGTTGATTCTTGAAGGCATAGAGGTCATACTTGTAAGACTACAACTGCACTTTGATCTTAAGCTTCATTTGATCAAAGGCACGCTAAAAAATGATATCGACCAAACTTCCCATGTCAAAAAAAATCTTCTTGACTTCAAAGTTGGTGACTCTCACATTAATGACAAGTGCATCATCGTAAGGTCTCTAGATACCCTCAAAATCCTTTTCTTCGAAAGATATTGTATTATTAATCCTAACCTTCTTTCTGTGAATATTGCAAACATGATTCTTGGTGTTAATCAAGTTCGAACTCGATTAGCCTATACTAGGTCCACCAACAATGGTATTAATTACTCCATTAAGTGTTCTTGTAGGATTAACATCCCTTACATCTCTCATGGCCATTGCTGGCCGTATGTCATCCTCTTGTACCTCTCTTCTCCTCTGAGACGTCTTTCAATTCTTTAGGCATCATGCACTAAAAATTTTTACAGGTGCCCGCATTGTATTGCATCTTCAATTGCATTCTTGAGTTGAATGCACTCATCTGTATTGTGACCCTTGTCATGGTGGAAATCACAATACTTGTTTAAATTTCTTCTTGAGGGATTCCCTCGCATGCTTTTCGGCCACTAGAGGACACCTTTCTCCCCACATACCTCCATCAAAATGTTCGAGATTGGATGTTTGACAAGCATATGGGATGAGAATGTCGGGATCCTCGGTCTCTTTCTCTCGGCATCCAAACTGTTGTCGTTATCCGTGCTAAGTCTATTCTTCGCATTTTTTCGTTTGCCATTCTTTTCATCTCCTCTACTCTGATCAGCCTCTCGTTGTGACTTTATGTTCTCTTCCTATCGAATGTATGAGGTGGCTTTCACCTTAAACTTAACGAAATTTTTTGGCTTATTCTTTGCGAGAGACTTAAAAAAGTCTCCATGAGGTTTGACTTTGTCAATTACGGTGTTGAGGGCTACACTCATATCCAGTTTTGAGATTTGGACCATCTTAGCCATAAATCCAGCCAAATAGTCCCTGATTGACTCATCAGACTTTTGTTTAATAGTGTTAAGGATTGAAGAGTCCTTAATAAAAAGTTTGCTAGCAAGGAAGTGTTGAAGGAACACTTCTACTAGTTCATTAAAACATGAAATGGTATTTGGTTTTAAGTGTTTGAACCATGTGTTGGCTGCATTCCTCAAGGTTAAGGGAAAGGCTTGATAGGCCACCGCATCACTTAAACCATGCAACTTGACCAGTGTATGGTAGTACTCCAAGTGGTCTTTAGGGTCCTTTGTCCCATCATATGTTTCAAACTAGGGCAACTTAATGTGCCTAAGTATTACTTCTTCTAAAATCTCTAGGACGAAAGAACTTTTCTTGATTTAGAATTGTTTGGTCACTGCAATAAAGGTGCTGACATGCGAGGGTCCCTACGGTTGCTTGCCCTTATCAATCTTCTTGAAAGCAAGAGTTGAGGGTCTCGCTAGAACCTTAACTTACTCTTTTGGCAATTCAAGTGAATAAATGGAGTATCAGTACTATTGGCATCATGATCGCCATGCTCTTTGTCCTGATTCGTGTGAAAACTTTTATGAAGAAAGTCAAGGATTCATTCATGTTTTTTATTTAGCTCAGAATTTTCTTTGGCTAAATCGAGACAAAGTTGCTTGAGTTAAGCCAATCGTTGTTCATTAACATGCCAACTCCCCCCGTCAAGGTGGTGGAAGGAAGTACCAGCACCTACACTTTCTGTAATCTTAGTTCTAACCATGTGGTCGTGTTTAGAGAAAAACATATGGCACCAAATGTTGTTAGTGAATTTTGGGATGAGGAAAAATCCTGCAAAAGAAAGTGAAATACTTGGTACCGTGGCTAGTTCGATACGGCCACTCCGATGCCTAAGTTAGTAAGATAACTTAGTATAGTAAGTATGTGAATAAGAAGTATCAGAGCCCTTACAGAGTTTCTTTCCAGTACTTATAGATGGTTATAATGTCTAAGGCAGTTGTCAAAATAACTATTAAGACACGTAGAAGCTTCTTGACTTGACATCTCTCTTAATATATAAGGGTAACAGGTGGTTATATAATATAATCGTGCTTATGATAACTGTTCTCGCCATAGACTTAAATTCAAACCAAGAGTGCTTCTTATACTTGGCATAAATTTCTATATCATCTATCCAGTGCAAATGCCGAGAGAGTCAATTATACAGCATCTCAACAGGCAAAACGACGAGCATTAGATGAGCAAAAACTGACTATCAACATAATTAACCTAGAAACTATACTTAGTGGAATCTTTATTAGCTAGGTCGATTCTAAACTCATACTTAACTCGGGTAAATATGTTGTTTGAATGCATTCATGGCATAATACGAAATGGACCTACAAGTCAAGCTTTCTCAACTTAAGATATTACTAGGCTAGGTTTTAAGCATATAGAGATGCATTACTTAATCAATTTTTGGCCACTTCATGTAGTTTTGGCTGGGCCAGCTACATGCTAAGCTCTTTGACCACTTCATGCGATTTCATCTAGGCCAATTATATGCTAAGTTTTGGCAACTTCATGTTGCCCTAGGTTCCTGGACTTTGTATCCAGATGCTCAAGAGTGTCAACTAACTAGATGAGAAGCTAAGTTAAGCTAGCATACCAGTATCGATGCATGTCACATATATTAGCAAGGCATCCGTATTATGCATGAATTGTTGTGTGTACGCTTGATCATAGTTTAATGCTTGAATGTGATGAGTTATTTGTGATGTTGGGATTATCAAATATATGATGTATACTACTTTCATGATTTAGAATATTTAGTCATTATGGTTTCTATACTTAGTTTCATACTGGTTTGGCTTAAAGCTTAAGCTGAAGGATTAGCTTATCTAATCTTAGATATCAAAGAGAAAGCAAGTTAGGACTTAGAAGCTGAGCTAAGTAAGAGAAAGCGATTAGTTGCAGAGTTTCGATATCAAGTGCTTGGGGTTAGCTTTGTAGGAAGGTCATCGTGCTACGTTATAGGTTTCTAGTGTTAAGGTTTGAATGTAAAAGTTTGCTATTATAATTGGATTATGAGTTGAACAATAAAGTGAAATGCAATACTCTGAATGAGGATTTATTATAAGAATGTTAAAATAATTGGAAAATTAAGGTTTTTGCTAATATCCTAATTAAGTTTCTCTTTTGACTCTTTGGCAATGGCACCAAAAACTTGATTAGGAGTCAAGCAAGTGCACCTAATCAAGCTATAGTAAAGTAAAATGGGTAAGAGTCTAAGTAATGATCCCATGAGGAATCATACATGTGAGAAACCCTAAATCACTAGCAATTTATCCTAAATCACCAATTATCTAACTTGATGATTTAGAATAATTTTAATTAACAAGTCAAAATAAACAAAAACAAAAAAATAAATAAGACGAAATATAATAAATAAGTAAGATTCATTAAATCAAAGAACACAAAACCCTTAGTAAATTGTTGTTATCTATTACTTAATTCTATGCAACTTTTAATCCAGTTACTATTTGGATCATGGAGATACCAAATCTGAATTAATTGGACTCATATCTCTAACTAATTCTTAATCTTAAGACCCTTTTTACCCAAATCGCTTTTGAATAAAGTATCACAGGATTGCACTAAGTTCTTGGATTCTACTATTGGGTTATCCTAATCTAAAAGAACTAAACTATTAAATGGTTTAGTTAGCTCTAATTCCCTTTAAGGGTTTATTCACTAAAGGACTTACATCTCAACAGCAAACTCAAACATCAAACTAGTAACCCAAGTAAAGACTAATTCAATGATAATATACATAGTGTAATTAGATCTTCAAAGATAATATCATAGATTGAATAAAAGAAAATTGTTACAATAGAAACTAAGGTTCAATAATGATTCACTAAGAATAAATTAAAATAACAATATGATGAAATTAAAAGAAAGATGAGAAACCCTCAATATAATTCTAACTCAAGACTCTTCCCAAGGGAGCTCTCTTTGTAAACCTAGGCTTAAATATCTATCTATAAGAATTAGACCTAGATTTATAAAGAAAACTTGACAAAATTAGAAGATTCTTAAATCATGGTATGTCTACGGCCATGGTGTAAACTCTACAAACTTAGCTAATTATGAGTAAAATTGAACTCTAGTATTATAGATAACTTCATGAGATAATAAGGTCGAGTAAAATAAAAATTTTATTAAATTATAAATTTGAATATATTATAAATAATAAAAACCCTAAAATTTTAATCGAAACCTAAATCAAGTACAAAAACCCTAAATCCTATATACACATAAATATTCGAACTTGACAAAAATCCTAAAATTATAACTTTAAGTTTATAAAATGAATAAATATAACCTTATAGTAATAAAACCTTAGTCGAATATAATTATCAGCTAATACGCACAATCGCAAAAAATTATTAATGAATACATTGAATTAACTTGTAAATATTATAAACGTAACAAGTAATAATTAAATTAATAAATTTTTATAAAATTTCAAATTTTTTTTTAAATACTAAAATTATAATTTTTGTATTTAAAAAAAAATCTAATATTTTTATTTTTCTCTTCCTTCTCTTTCCTTTCTTTTTTCTTTTTTCCTTTCTCCTCCAAATTTTTCCCTTTTGTTTTCTACATCCCACAATTTCCAAAGAGTTTTGTGGACACATGTAAATGAATGGTTTCCACATGTGATAATTATGAACAAAAGATAAAGCTCATGTCTTGTCCAATTGATTACATATCTTGCTGGATCTTTTCTTTTCTATTTACCCCTTGCCCTTTGTTTACGCAGTTGGAAAAAAAAAAAGAAAAGAAAAGAAAACACACACTTCTATTTTCGAAACACAAACAAAAACACATACAACTCCTTCCATTTTCCAAATCTTGAAGCATTCTTCCTCCTTTATTCAATTTCTTTTTCTTTTTTCTTTTCAAAGGCAACAATTAAATCAAGAAGAAGAAAAAGGAGCACGGGAATTACTAATTCAAGATATTCTAAAAGAATAATATTTAGTATGTATATGATGTTTATTTTGTAATAATTATTTTATGCATTTTTGTACATACATGTATTTAGTAATATGTTTATGTAATATAAGGTTACGTACTAAAGATATGTGCAGAAACTAGTATTTCTTTATGTATATATGTGTACTCATGTGTATTTACATGTTATAATTAAGTTTACAAATAGTTAGTAAATCGAATTTGTGTAGTTATAATTATATATATGTATATAAGTTATGTATTTTTATGTTTGTCTAATTTTCATTTCTTATGTATATATATACAACATACCACCGAAAATATATATATATATGTCTATATGTATGTATAAAGTATAAAATACTAGTATAATATAGTATATGTAAAATAGAGTATATCTTCGATATATATGTGTGTATGTATGTATGTAATAGTATTTCACTATGTATTTTCAAAATATACATACATACATATATATATATATATATATCTGTGGTTGTGGTAGTATATGCATATGTATTTATGTATAATATTATGTATATTAAGTATTTTTAATATATACATGTAATTGTGGCCGTATATATATATGTATGTATGTATAAAATGTTACGCCCCGAAGTCGCAAAGTCGCAACAGTCCCGCCGTGTAAACCATTCTATGATAATAACTGACCTCACAGTGCCTACCAAAGAGATAATCTACACAAGGCGTCGACGACTCCTCGCTTTAAAGTAAACAGTTCGATTAATAATTATACTACAATTATGATAATTATCACAAATTTCTATTAAACATAGATAATTATAAATAAGTCCACAGAGCTTCCTAGGAAGTTTTACATAATCACCACAGTTTACTAATTTACAGAATAACTATCAGTCTTTAACACTTAACTACAAGGTCGGTTTAGTTATACATTATGCTAAATAACTTGATCCTCACGCCCCTGGCTTCAAAAGGACTAACCTCTGGGTAATTGTAGGGCGGCATATTACTTGTAGTGATCACAAATCAGAACCTGCAAAAGAATCTATAAGGGCATGAGCAACTACAGCTCAGTAAGTTAAATTGGAGACTCATGAATGCATATAAGCACAAACAGGGTTATCAAACAATTATTTTCATGCAATGCAACAATCAAGTGTCATCGCACAACGTAGTCCGGTCCGTTGTGAAATCAGAGAAATTTCACCCGCTCCAATCCGGGTTGAGGAGTTCTATGTTATGCAGCAGCTCACAACCAAACCCAGGCTTGTGCAATGGAGACCTCGCTCCTCCCGCGACTACCTTCGAACCATTGACTTCACCCCCACCGCGACCTCCTATCCTGTCACTTAGTTCGACTGAGGATGAAGAAGGGACCATTTTGCAATCCTGCGCTATCCCTTTCGAAGGGGTCGGTATTTGGTTGGAGAGTCCTATGATCCCCTAACGAGTTGCAATGCATGACATTTTCGGTTATTAGGGTCGACTAAGCTTAAATTCCGATTAGGGTGTTCAAACAAGTTCATACCAATTCAATCAATCACAAAATTATTCACAGTACAAATTCCAACACGAATTCAGATACATCAAACACATGCACAAACTATTTACAATCACAATCATATACAAGCCTAAGTCTCCGAGTACTACAAAACTAGTACTCTATTACAATAAGCGATAACCCAACTTACTTGAATTTGCTCGATCGCTCGATCCTCTAATTGCAAGCTGATTTGTTTTTAGGTGTCCTATAATACAAATAGGTTCTTTTAGTACTTATATTTTATGGATTCTTATTCTAATTCATAATGTAACTCATTTTCCTCATGTATACCTATAACGTATTAATGATTCGTTGTATTCTATTTCGGGGTTCGGCTCCTAAACTAGATTCTAGTTTTAATTCCTAAGTCTTAATTAGGCTCGAATCCCAATGTGACATTAATCACATTACGCTCGGGTATTCAAATATCTTATTGGGTCGTAATTTTGGTATTCTAAACTATTCGGTACACGCTAATCCTAATTGAGGTATCAGATTTATTCCCGATGTATAAAAATCTTACATTTTGAGATATTTACTTAAAATTAAATGTCATTTCAGATTTATTATTTTTCTGATTTCTATTATAATATTATCTAAATAACCTTATTTTTTTAGATTTATTAATTTACATTTTCACATATTACTAATTTATTATATTACTTACCTAATTTTCCTAATTAACCATACTTAGTACCCAAAGGCTAGGATTAAGGTTCCACTTCAGAGATTAACATCCCTAAACATATAATTAATATCCCAATCAGTAATTAACATCCTAATCCCCTAATTAACCCTAAATCACTCAATTTTTCCATCATTTTAAGGCTAAAAATTAAATTAAAAATTTCAAAAATTAATTTTAAAAAAATGGCTTCATAGCACTATTCTACATCATATGAGTATCATACAGAAAAAATTTGAGCTCCAAACTACATCCCTAAGCCTATTTATTTTCCGGTTTAATCATACTCGGTTTTGAACAATTTGTTAAGGAACCTATATTTCCAGATATAATTAAACTAAATCAATATTTTTCCCTAAATATACATACAATAAAACCTCAGAATAACAAGTTTCATAATTTTCTGGGCAAAATAACTAATTTTACAAAATTATACAAAAATCGGGGTAAATAAATGACTAATAAGTTCTAAACTTTTTAGCCATCCAAACCCGGTCCAATGCTGTCGGCCGGTCCAGGCGGTGGTTGTAGTGTAGGGTGGTGGTGGTGGTTCAGTCCCAGGTGGTGGTGGGTGGTGGTTTTAGTTCACTTGGATAATCTGCACAGTTTTCTTTTTTTTTTTTTTCTCGATTTTCTCTCGATTTTTTCAGTGTTTCGATTTTTCTCAGATCCTAAACTGACCAAATGACTTCTGAAAATTTTTTCCTTATTTATAGACAATTGTAGTAATTAATGTGCATTAATTTGATAGGATTTTGCCCCAATTCCTTGATTTTTGGCTTTTTGTTTGTCCAATTCTTATTAGTTATTTTTTTCTTTTTCTGACCACGACCTAATCTTGTTGTAGCTTATCCTCTTCTGATTTTTTATGATTTTTCCATAATTATTTTATATTTTTATTTAATTATTTGCTTAGTTTTCGGCCAATTTTAGTAATTACGCGTATTTTTATCTACACGTAAATACATGTGGGGTACACATGAACATTCCTAAATATTATTTTGGTCATTCTAAAATTTTTAGTATACATATAATCTATCTCTAGTAATTTATTAGTTATTATATTACACTTTTCGCCTTTTCGGTAATTAGCAATTATTATGCTTAAAATTTGAAAATTTTATAGTCTCCTATTTTACTACTTATTTTCTTAAATTTAAGTTTACAGGATCATTTTTACTAGTATTTTGCTAAATAGTTTATAATTTGGGTTTGATCGGATCCTTTAGCCGATCGCCTTAAACCTTGGGTTTTAAACTCAAACCTATGATTACTTGGCTTGGCTTTAGGGCTTACATAAAATTCAAAAATACAATTGTGTATATATATCTACTCATACATATGACATATGTAGTATATTTATATTTATATTAGCATATTACATAAGTATACATATACATATAAAATACGTGTAGTATAAATCAATATACAAGAATACTTAAATAATATATGCATAATACACTATAATATTATATTACTAAATAAAGTAAAGTAATATATATATATGAACATATGCCATAGAATCTAAGAAAAGGGAAAACAATTAATTTACCAAATTTAATAAAATATAATCATATACATATTACGTAAAAATACAAAATAGGAAAAATATTGAAAATATGTAAAATGACACATGGCAATTTCCTTTGTTGCCACGTCAGCACTAAATATTTTTTTAACTAAATGCGTAATTATTAATAACAATAAAATAATTAATTACTTAGGAAATTATTAACGTAACAAAAAGTGAATTAAATAATTATTTAACTCTAAAAATAAAAAAAAATAAGTGAACTATTATAAAATAGACTTAAAAATAAAAAATTACAAAAAATATAAAATTTAGATATTTATTAAATCATAAATTATAAAGAAAAGCTAAAAATAATAATTTATAAACATTTGGGTCAAAATAATAAAATTTATGATATTTCAGAACCATTATGAAAAATATGAGTTGCAACAGTCAAAACGAACCCCACTACGAAAAAGTTCGTCCGAAAACAATAAAAATAGACTATAAGTTCATGAAAATCGGAGTTAAAACGAAAAAGTTATGTACGATTGAAAATTTAAGATAAACTGAGAAAATAAGTAAAAAATTTAAGTTAAATTATGTTTATATCATACTTAAGTTATAATGAGAAACTAAGCAAATAATAATAAATATTTAGTTAATCAATAAACCTAGTTTTCATAATACTTATAGATTTTTTTATCTTTTAGATACCCAATTGTCAAAAACTGAAAGTCCGAAAGGATTAGAGAATAAGCATTAACCTAATTGAGAAAGTTCTTATGATCTGCTATCTCCTTGCTGTTCGTTATTTATGTGCCACTTAATGGTTGATATCGATTGTTTGATTGAACGATCGATTGTTTTGTATGCTATCATCCGTATGATTACTTTCTTAAACCGGTAAATATAACTATTTGACTAAAATAACTAGTTATACCCATCGCATGTCTGTAACACAATTGGTATACTGATAAAGAGTGCTAGCTTTGCAGATTTTTTAGAAATGTATTTTTGGAAAACATTTTTCCAATCTTATATATATTCTATATGATTTTTATAAGGGTTAATAGTGCCTGTAAATGATATTTTTATCATTAAAGCAAAGCTAGCATTACATCTCCAATTAATTAGGAGAGAACTCACTTTGTATGCCCGAAGAGCTTTAGATATGTTTAGTGGATAGCCCTAATTGGGGTCTACCTATGTTGATTGATGTTTCTCGAACTAGGGTAACAATCGAGTATCATCTTATGAGACTATGCCTCCAAGCAACCCTATGCAGTTAAGATGAGGTGCTCTATACAGGTAAGTATGAAAGAAAAATCAATATATAGACGACGTAAATCTATACTTTTCATAGTTCCGAGCTCCTACGAATATGTTGCTTGCATTCACTATGTATGTATTCATTTCGCTTATAAATAGATTGTATAGGTACTAATAATGTTTGATAACTTGCTTGAAAGGTAGTTGTGAGAAACGAACTCACTGAGCCATGATTTGCTCATTCCCTTATAGTTTTCTTTTGTAAGTTGATAAATAATCGAGTATGGATTAAGTGCTGAGTGTTGAGTACCAACGTCGAGATACATAGAAGTTAGAATCTAAGGACAAAATGTATATTTTGTTTGAATTATTATATACAATTATTAATACTATATTTAGCTTTTATAACTTACATATGTTTAAGTTTTAGAACTTTACTATCTTATCTTAGCATTTGGTAAAGGATATCGATTCTCTAAGGTCTTTATGGATTGTAAAATGTCAAATATGCATAGTCACTTATATATTATAATAAGTTAGTTAAATTAAAAATCAAAAACTTTAGTGACTAAATGTTTAGAGTCTTGTAATTTCTGACTTATAAGATAATTACACATGTAATATGAAAATTTTAGACAATCCTACCAGGCCCCCCTTAGAGTTATAACACATGAAGTTAGGGTATATTTGGTGCTTTGTCCGAAATCTTCAAAATTCAATGGAAATTGATGACGGGGAGTATCCAGGCATAGACTACAGTCATGGTTTTCAACTATCTTTCCTCTTAGACTTTGTCTCTTGCTTGAAATCTTTCAACTTTGACTCCTTGATCAACACCTTTGTCCAATAATATTCAAAACCTCATAAAAATCCATGAAAGCTCATCAATTGCCTCCCAAAATCCTTGAAAATGAAAATTAAACTAATTAAGCTCTAAATCACTATGAAATTAATATGCAAAATGGCACAAATCACTATAGAATATACATGCTAATTTCACTGTATAAGTGGTCTTCCACTCATCTCCAACTTGCATTCAAATCTAATGGTAACTCGACTTTAGATTGATCTTGAAGAAGACTCTAGCCCTATGTAGTTCATCAAGCTTTGGGATTTGAAATTTGTACTTAATGATATTCCTTTTGATAGCTTAACAATCAATACACATTTTTCTTAATCCGTGCTTCTTTGGCATTAATATGGTTAACACTACATATGGACTTAGGGATTCTTGAGCATAACCACACTCAATCAATTCATTAACTTATTGTTAGAGTTTGGTAACCTACTCAAGGTAGACTTGCTCGGTAAAGCAACCTCTGGTTGTTATGCCAAATCAAGTTATTGGGCATTGCTTATACAATATATGACATGGAATTGGTGGAACTTTGTTTTAGGTACCTTTAAGATTGTTATGGTCAATTTTAGAATGAAGCAATTGATACACAAGAATTTGTACCTCCACTGTTATTGTTGACAAACATTTTTGGGACTTGTGCCTAAAGTGGAGTTATTTTGGAAAAAGGTCAAACCTTAGATAAGTTGTAGAGAAAGGTAGAGCTAAAGACCATGTTATGGGTGTTATTATTGGATAAGTACAGGTTTTTGAGTGAGTGTAATGTTAAGTTTGTTGAAGTTGTTGTTTAACTCTTATCAAGGGATCTTTGATCGCAGGTTACAACGAGTTTGTGTGTGGTGTGGTTTTCTTGCGAAAAATCAAGTAAATCTCAACTACCAACAAGATAGACACCGATCCCAATGGCTACTATGTTCGAAGAGCAATTTTCAAGACCTCACCCATTAAAAATAAATTATTGGACCTTTGCTGGCCTTCACCAAATCCCATGGAGAAATGTTGCATCTTCCTTCACTTTGTTTTGGAAGACCTAACAAAGCTAAGGCAGTTGTCTGTTTCCATGAATTGTGATGCAACATGAGCATCTAGAATTGAGTTCCTTAGGCCCAAGGCTCTTGATTTGCAAACTGTCAATGGATCGAAGATCCGGTTTGGGATAGTTGCAAGTAAATCTTTGCCTCCACCTATCCTGAATGTTCTGGATTATATATATATATATTATTTCGAAGCAAAAATTGTGTTGATTGTTCATTTATTTTACAGGGCATTAGTAACACACACGTGAGTAGATTATCTCTATCTTCAGCTCTTTTTCCTTTCAATTTCTTTTCCACTTAGTAAACTATTTTTTTTTATTAGTTTGTTTAATTTCACTATTGTAAGAACTTATACAAAAATGATTACATTGCCTTCTATAGAGGTGTGCCAGAAATAAGACACAAGAATTTGATAAGTATAATTTGTAGTGCAAAGTTGGTCGTGCTTTTATTGTAGTTGCTAAGTTTTATTCAACAATATTTGGCAATGGTAAGGATATTTCCTATTATTAAAGTAAAGTGTGTTGTTTAAAACTTTGATGTGTGCTATGTTTAAAATTCATAGTTTTGTGATGACTCTGGAATATATGTACAATGTACATTCCTTGTGTACATGTTTAAGATAGTTTTTTTTTTTTTTTTTAATGGAGTTATTAGCCTTCTTGCGTTCACGATTTGGGTGGTTAATTTTGTGTAAGGAAGATGCTTGAAGATACTTATCTCTTGAAAATTCTTCCAACTAATTCATTCAAGGACAACGTTATTAAGGAATAAAATGAAAAAGAATTACAGTGACCCCATTATTTACCAAATAAAATTTACCTTTATTAATTTCTTTAAGTCAAAACCTTTTGAAACATATGAAAATAATTGATGATCTTCGGACATGTTGCAACAGCAGGCATTTTATGTGGTGAACTTTGAAGACCGATTTTTGGATTCTTATTTATTTATTTATTTATTTATTTTTTGTCCCTTTTCTTTACCATGATAGTTTCATCAATCTTACAGAGTCTATATTTGGATTATGATTTTAGTCTTCCATAATTTGTTTTCTAAGTGGATATTTAGGATAGTATAGTTTTGACTATTATTGTTACCTCTGCTGTGGATTTCAAATTTTGATGGAAAACATATTTAATTTGAAAGAGTAAGTAGAGGTTAAATTGAAATTTAAATTTGCCTATTTTATTGAAAAGGTTGCTTATTTTAGGCAATGTTATGAGATTGAAATTTGATGATCACCCAATATTTAATATCCTTGTACATGTAATTTTGAATGTTTTCACAAATAATACCTTTTCATTGTTGATGACTTTTGGCTGTTGATAGTTTGTTAAAACATTTGAATTTTCCCTTTACTATTTTCATAAGTAGAAATAAAATTCAATTTGAATTCGACTATATTATTTGAACTTGAAGAAGAATTTCTTTGCCATGGCTTTCTATGAGTTTTGTTTTCAACTTGGATAAAAAGATCTAATATTATCATGGTTACATTTGAATGTAACTAGAGAATATATGTGTATAAACATTATACCTCATGCTTTATATAATTGGTGACAACTCATAATTGGATAAAAAAACTGCCGACTACGAATCGAACCATAAACTAAACTGAATCAAATCGAAAAAACGATTTTTTTTATGAACCGTTTGGTTAAACAAAAATAATTTCATATAATTGTTTAATTATTATTTTATTTTTTTAATCAATTTTTATGGATTTCATCAAATTTTCATACCTTCTTTTTCTTCTTCTTCTTTATCTTATTTTTGAGTAAATTATTAAGAATAAATTGAGTAAATTCCATTTAAAATTTCACAATTAGAAATTTTCCTTTTCTAAATTATTATTTTTCTATATGTTTCCAAATCAAGTGTCTCATCTTAATACTTTTTAGGTATCTTTCGTTTCTTTTTCAATTTTTAGTGTATCTTTTTTGTTTTTTTTATATTGTTTTTTTATGGGCAACTTTGTTTCTCTTTTCTCATTATTTATTTGTTAGAATGGAATATCTTATCATAGTTTAATCAAGTTAAGTTCGTTAAAATCTTGTACAACTTTTTTTTAAGTATTATTACACATAATAAATATATAAGAAATTAATTAAAAACATATAAAAGTTCAATTGAAAGAAAAATATATTACTAAAAATAAAAATATTTAGCAAAAATTTAATATAAACGATTTGAATCGAATCAAATTAGTTTTAATTAAATTCAAAAAATTTACAAACTAAATTGTATAGTTAGGTTCGATTTAAATAAAAATTAAAGTCAAACCGTTATATTAGATTCAATTCGATAAAAGAGAACAAACCATAGCATACCAAACCAAACCACGTTCACCCCTACTCATGAGTCATATATTTCTTTCTTCTAATTCTAAATATCTTAAAAAAACATATCTTTTAATATATGTTATGTACATCTTTGGTGGAAAAAAAATTATATGTACAGTAGTTAACATTGTTATGTTCTTGCTTTTGCAATCACATTTTCGAGGTATGTGTAATCATAATTGAAATTTCTATCTGTGCAATGCATAGGACTTTACGAGATTGTATCTTTTAATTTGATTTCTCTCAATTTATCACTTTAAAATGCAGATACCTATAATCAAGTGTTGATATTATAAAGAAAAAGTAACATTATAGCAATATCACAAAATATTCAAAAAATCTAAATAATTTCGATCATTAATTTATAAATTTAAAAAAACTAAAAGATAAAAATTTGAAAAGATTCAAATCCAGATTTTAACTAGTTACGATAAATTCCATAGAGATCACGATTATGATAGAACACAGAATATTTAAAAAATTTGAGGAAATTTCCTCTTTATAATGGCTGTCTTTATTATTGAAATATAACCATGTAGTTTCCTCTGGTCGTAAAATGGTTGCCAACCCATTTATGGGCAGGAAAGTGCAACTACAAAGTTCTCTCTCTTAACAAACTGTCTCTCAAACAAGACAGAGAGAAAAGGAAACTCATTTTGCAATGAATATTAGATCTTTGAATGACATCCTTTTTTGTGGGTAAGATCAATGAGAAAAAGGTCAGTTTGCTCTTTTTGGGCTACCTTATTCATTAAATAGGGTCTCAATGAAACTATTTCGAAAAATACCATTGTCAAAAAGCAATTTTACTTTGCTTGATTTGGTATCCACATGGCATGAGAAATCGCATTTTGAAAATAGCAGCATAAACCAGCACCAGCAGCAACAGATGCTATACCCTAGTTACACACAACAGCAACAGCGCAAAATCCAATTACACACAACAGCAGGAGAATAAAATAAATTACAAAAAGTGAAACTTCAAGCCCAAACCCAAGCAAAACTCGAACTCCATATACAAGCTCAAAACCAAACTCAAAGGTTAATTACAAAGCCACACCCGATTTCCAAACTGCTACTTCAAACTCAATCTCTAATGCCATAACTTAACTCCATGAACCAAGCTTAAGCTCCAAACCCAAGTTGTAATCCCAAACCCAAACTCCAACAACCAAGAGATGCGATTTCCCTTTGCCTTTGAAATGAGGAAGGAGAAGGGGGAAGAAATAGGGCACGAGTAAATCGCATCTAGGGGGATGCGATTTCCCTTTGCTAAACCCACCATTTCATTAAAAGCGGTGGGTGGGGATTCACCAAATGCGAATGCTTGGCGTTTTTCACTCGAAAAATAATAGAAATTGGGATAAATTAAATCACACTTGCTAAATGCGATTTTGCAATGATAATATGGGAATAAGTTTTGCCCGGACCCTATTTAAAGAAATAACCGTCTTTCTCTAAGATCAATCATCTATAATCTTTTGTTCTTCGTCCGTGAGGATGCATCGGAGAAAGATAAAGCTACTGATTGATGAAGAGAATAAATTGTTATTGCACCGAAATTATAACGTTTTGTACGGAAGGAAAAGGCATTTAGGAAAGGTACAATTCCGGCACATTGAGTAAAGAGTTCCTAAGCATCAGTATAAAATACTCATCAATCGAATTAGCAAATCCTGATAACACATCAGAGAAGGAAGAACTATGTGTACAGACTAGCATGATTACAGCATATCTAACCATGCAACAAAAGAGAAAACATGAGAGATGGAATCACTGAAATGGAAGGGCCAGCATGAAAAAAACTCACTGTTGAATGTACCAGGTCTCCTTCAGTCAAATGACATTGTTGGCAATCAACATGAACTACCCTTAGTAACACTAATTCCATATTGCAGTCAAACATCATGTTTCACATAAGGATGAGAGCATAGCTAAGTAAGCAAATCAATGGTTGAATCCCTCATTCTTTGTGCAATGTCTGCTATAAAGATACTACCTGAATCACACCAGCCACCTATAGTATCCCTGCTGAAACACTGCACCCACAAGGGAAAAATAAGAACCAAAGCAGTAAGAGAGCTGGTGGCTATAAGTTGAATCATGCTAAATAATTCCATTTGTTCAAGGAGATCAAAACCATAAACTCCGACAAGAACAAGGACTTCAAGGGCACTTCAGCTTATTCCACTTGTAACTCAATACTATTACTGAATTAAGTTTGTCCTGATTTATTTTACAGACAAATATGTATTTACTCAAAGAACTGCAGGAACAGAGGAAAAGATGCAAAATCCCAAATGTAAAAAATTACCAGATGACAGCTATTATGACTAGATCGATATTATATCTTCAACAACGTAGTTTCAAGTTAATGCCTTTCAAATGCATTAGTGCATAGGAGTCTTTTATATCCAGAAAGAAGCATTTCAGAAAATTTTAGGAGAAATTACCTTATTAAACCCTAGCCAGTTTGAGTCTCCTCTAAATGAAAATATTTTCTCATTTTGTTTCCAATGTCCACAAAAAGCCTGGGCAAAATAAGCACATTAGTAGACAGGAATAGATGGCTTCATAAAATATTACAAAATCTGAAACTACCCAATTCATGAGAAAAGACTGTTTCATTTCAACAAGGACCATCCTGTTTCACCAGTGGAAGGGCATGTCCCATTATGGGTAACGAATAAGTATGGAAAAATGGGTAAAACACTTCAGCATATCCAACTTATATCAATTTATGTTGCTCAAATAGACAAACCCCTTGCATACTTAGATTAAACCAGCAAGTACTTAAAACTTGACACAAAGTATATAAAATTATGGAGAACCCTAGTAGAAATAAGTGACAATAAAATTTCCAGTAACCTTCAACACTTACCTCATAATCAACCCCTTGTACATAGATGTAGTTTGGGTCAATTGAAGAAAATGTCAGTCCAGTTATCTGCAAGATGAAACAAATGCCACTAGTACCCCTCAAAGGTAGAGTTGACTCTCATGCAAATTATAAACCAAGGACAGAGATTTGGGGATGGGGAAGAGGAAGGGAGTGAGGAAGAGGGTGGAGGGGTGTTGGGGCTGGAATGGAGGGAGGGAGAGAGAGAGAGGAAATAAAGAATTTTCAACTTACTACTCATCAAAACTTCACATGAAAGAGATGTATAAGTACTTAAGCCTAATGATGAAAAAATTCAAAGCAAAAGAACTTGCATATGGATCCATTCTTTTTCAATGTTTCAGAGTCAGACGCTTAAATATAGAGAAAGAGACTGCATTGACCATATATAGCTGTACATGAGAGGCTTAAATATATTGAGCAGGTTTTATCTTTGTGCAGGGCAGTGATGGAGGAAGTTTTAGGTCTATAAAGCCTGCACTATACAAGTGTCCTAGTAAAAGGGAAAAGATGTCCCTAGAAATGACACACTCAGGAATAAATCATTACAGGTTGTGTGTTACAGGATCTTAGGTGATAACGAGTAGTTGTTTGAATGTCAATCTTAGTCTAATACATATCTAGTACACGTATTTTTTATAATGATAATTATTAGTCCAATAAAGGATCATCACTAAGTTACATCTAATAAGCATTTATTACATGTACTTTCTTAGAAGGCGTCTCTAACATAATGACCATTTATGGAAAAGTATGAAATAACCTTGCCTGGAATATTAATCATTATTAAATAAATGAGATTCATTTTAGAATAACCATAACACAACAGGTAACTCCCCCAAACACGATGTGTTTGGTGAGAGAAAGAGAGACAGAGACAGAGACAGAAAAGGAAAGGGTGGGGGGCTGATTAAATGGATAACAAAAACTTTAATGTACACCTGATTTCTGAGGTTATATTAGAACAATGTGTCTGAAAAACTTTCGATCATTCCTATGTTCATAGTAAGTACCACCAACAAATCATCCAGATATGCTTCTTATGTATGGTTAGATGCATATGGTGCAAGTACATGGGTGTTATAACTGCTGAAAAAGTGTGCATATGCACATGTTGACTGCAGATCAGCTAATTTTAATATCAAATTACAAGGGAAACGCTCTTCAGTCTCTCTCAAAGCCAAAATAAATAAGATGAAAATTGCACTTTCATATCATGTGTTCTTGCATGAACCTTCAATATGTACAGAAAAACCGTGAAGCACTAATCACCCACCTCATACTTTGAGCAATGTACCCATCTTGCTAATGCAGACCACCTGCATTGAATAAGCCAAAAAACATTGGAGGTCAATTTCTAAGCAAGAGACTATAATTACTTCCCTTCAAATACATGATTCAATTTAAGTAGACTAATAATCTATGCTGATTCCATGAGAAAGAAGCTAGTGATCTGATGACAGAAAAACTAAATGCCACCTTTCTTTCATGGTTCCTATGCAGAATATTAAAATTAGCAGATTCCCAAGAATACTTCTTTGGTCGGCTAATCACAAGCCTAAACTGCATGATATCAAAACGAGTAATCGAGTTGACAGACAAGGCTCAGGTCTTTAATCAAATCACTCCTGATTTTACATATCGAAACCCTTGTTGTCTTTTCTGTTACAAAAGTCGGATCTTTGATGAAATTAGGGATTTGATATGACTTATGGCTCTCACTTTAAGAATTTAATCATCATAAATGAAAAAATGACTTAAGTCCAAATGTTCAGGTCCAAGGAAGATAAAGATCAAGATTCTGTCACACAGTTGAATTTTAGAGTGATAAGAAAATAAGAATCTGCCACAGACAAAATGATAGAAACTTGAAGCAAATTCACATAACAAATGCAAGAATTGTATTAGCCAACTTATACCTGTTCAAAGAGTAATCATTGAACCAGGGTGACTTCGTCCTAACAAAGCTTTACTTCAGTCGGATCAAGTTGTTCAAAAACAACACTTGCAGGGAGGTGACAACTTCCTTTGATCTAAACAAAGCTTCATTAAGATGAAGTTTTCCAAATCCAAACTTATCACATTATGTGACAGATCAGTAGGATGAAGTCTGTGACCAGTCCACTAAAGGCCCTCCACGCTCCATGTCTTCACATGGATATTCAGTTAATGCCTTCATGCTTAAATCTTGCCATACTCAGAACATCTACTGTATCAAATCTAATCCCATGCACATCTAACATACTTTCCTTCTATTAGCATTTCCTAACATGCTGTTGATCCTGACAAAACATGAAGACCAAGCTGCGCTAAAATAATATTTCGGGTATCTATGACAAAAAAATGTGTTGTTTTAACCACCTTGAATCACACACCTACTGGCCCACATAAAAGTGTTTGCGGTCATTGATACAACATCCCACAATGCTTGGCGCTATCAATTCAGTCAATCAATACTTTATAAAATCTAATCTCCCTGAATTTGAGAATTGGAGCTCCCCTCTACCATATGGAATTTATCATTCATGCTCTTACAATTCAATGTTGTCTCGAACAAATCTCTCTATCTTACACTATGTTTGAGATGAAGGAATTAGGGGAAGCAAGGAGGAAGGGAAGTGCAATTTTCAAGACATTTTCTCTTATTTGGAAAATTAAGGAAAAGGGAAGAAATGAATTTTGGAGGAAAATTTTCCATGGGTCCCACTAACTTTTGTTCCCCTCCAAATTAGACAGAAAGGAGAGGGAAAGTTGTTAAATTTCCTATTCTAACTCCCTTTTCTTCCATCTTTTTACTTTCTTATTATTTGGTATGGGCATAGTAGTAATTATGTATTATACTTTCTTTTTTTTTTTTTTTTTTTGTCGAATGAGATAAATTACATTGCACAAAATTATACATAAGAGTTGTACAAAGAAATCTCACACTACTATTCGAGCCTAGTGTCAAACCAAAACAAAAGGACATTAAGGACAAATAATAGTCTCAAAATCAAAACAATATATTGCAAAATGCATCCTAAAATTGCTCTCTATATAATTACAATGCCATTAGTAATCCCATTCACCCTTCTTCCATTCTGTTCCTTCCAGAGCTAGTAACATCCAGCTGCGAAGGCACTTTCTATTTTGTATTGAGTCCTCTAGAGTCTGGTGCTTCCAAAAGCCTTCCAGCAAGTTAGTTTCCAAAGGTTTAGCTCTCCACCACCCCATAGCGTTTTCAATACCCAACCAAGTGGCTCTATGAATTGACACCACAAGAGTAGATGGTCATGAGACTCCTCTTTCTGTTGTCATTGATAGCATCTGTTTTCCTCTACAATTCCCCATCCAATCAGTTTGTCTAATGTCAGCAATTTTTTCTGCACAATCATCCATAAAATCATAGAATGTCTTGGTGCAGTATCTTTGCTCCAGATGAGAGAAGTCCAGTTTTTCTTTGCTTCTCTTTTTCTAGCTGACAAGTATGCCTCCTTGATTGTAAGAGCTTTCGAATCTACATGTATCCATACAAGCCTGTCAGATTCCATCGTAGAAGGATTTAAATCAGCCATATCAGTTGCAATGAAGTTCCATCTGCCATCCAAAATAAAGGAGCTTAAAAGAGTGTCTGTGGGATTCTCATACATGATTCTTGTTTACTCATCAATCCAATCTGTAAGGGGGCCTTTGGGGTGCCAATTGTCAAACCAAAAATTACCAATTTTCCATTTAAGCATTCTTTTGGCTAGTGGTCTTGTTTGAAGAATTTTCCTCCAAGACCAAGTGGCACCATTAGGGATTTTAATAGACCAAAAGCTTTTGCCTCTCAAGAATTTTGCTCCTAACCCAACTTAGCCAAAGGGACGAGTTGTCATCTCGATAAAGGGAGCAAATGTGCTTGAGTTGAGTGACTTTGTTCCAATGTCTACTGTCCATGGTCTCGAGACCACCCTCTTCCTTAGGTCTATAAATATCCTTCCATTTGACTTTTGCTTTTACTCTAGTACCATCCTCCTAATTCCAAAAGAATCTTTCTAACTTCATCTCAAGGAAATTTAAGATGGATGCTAGAAGAACCAATATCATAGCCCAATAGACTTGAAGAGAAAACAAAACACTCTTTATAATTTGTGCTCATTGCATAGAATAGGAATTTGGAAGACCAATGGCTGATCCTAGCAGCAAACTTTGCAATTAACTACTTATAATCTAATTTAAACAAAACTAGTAGAAGATAGTAGAACTCCCAAGTATTAAATAAGGAGGTTACCAACTTCAAAACACATCAAAGCAATTATTTGCTCCTTTACATCTCGTCTAGCACCGATATGGAATAAGTAGCTCTTAGTAGAATTTACATGTAAACTCGAGAGTCTTTCGAATTCCTTAAGCCCCTCCTTTACATGCTTCAAAGTAAGGGTGTAAATGAAATGAACTTATTACCAAGCTATCGAGTTTGGCTTAACATTTACTCAAATTTGACTTAGCCATAGTCGAGTCGAGCTACTCAAGTAACTTATTTAATCAAGCCTGAGCCTTATGATGCTCAACTCGATAAGCTCACAAGTTTAATTGAACTCGAGTCAAGCTTAAATATTAAGTTCAAGACAATATTAGTAGCTAAAGGATACATACAAACATATGGAGTTAACTACCAAGAAACTTTTTTCCCAATAGCAAAAATGAATAAAATAAGGGTTCTTTCTCATGCGGCTAACCTAGTTATACAACAATTTGATGTGAAGAATGCATTCCCACAAGGTAACATAGAAGAGGAAGTATATATGGAACTTTCACCTAGATTGAGGGGATAATTTGGCAAGAACAAAGTATGTAAGCAAAAGAAAGCCCTTTATGGCTTGAAACGATCACAATAGGCATGGAATGGAAGATTTGCTAAATGCAATGCTACAAAAGAGATTCAAACAATGCCAAGGTGACTATACTTTATTTGTCAAGCAATCAAATAAAGGCCAATTTATTACACCTCTTGTCTATGTAGATGATATAATTATCATCAAGGATGATACTGTTGAGTAAAGGAACCTAAACAAACATTGAGCTAAAGAGTCTAAAATCAAGGATTTGGGAAGATTAAGGTACTTCCTAAGGATAAAAGTAGCCTATTTGAAGCAAGGGATATTTATATCTCAAAAGAAGCACGCATTAGAACTATTAAAGGAAACTTGAAAATGTAAGTGTAGACCAACAAACATTCCTATTAAGTAAAATCATAAATTGAGTGGACAACATGATAGGGTAGAAGTAGATAAGGCTAAGTACCAGAGAATTGTAGGATAGTTGATATGTTTAGCCCATACTAGACCTAACATAACTTATTTAGTAAGGATAGTGAGTCGATTTATGCACAACTCATGTTGAGCACATATGCAAGCAATTGAAAAAATTTAAGTTAGGCATGGATTCTTTTTCAAGAAAGGAAACAAGATTGTCTTGAAAGCATATACAATGCAAACTATAGAGGCTCTTTGATAGATAGGCAGTATACTATAAGGTATTGTGCGTTTTGAGGAAATTAAATCGTTTTGAGGAGTTTACAAAATCTATGCAGATGTTGAGTTTAGAGTCATAGTTCACAGCATTTGTGAATTGATGTTGCTGAAAATAGTTTTAGAAGATACAGGAATCTAGAATGAAGAACCAATGTAGTTATATTGTGACAATAAATCAACTATTAGAATTAGATACAATGCAGTTCAATATAACCGAACTATACACATAAAGCAGGATAAATTTTATCAATGAGAAATCGAATAAGGGACTAATTGCTATAACATACATTCCCTCCAGTGAATAATTAACAAATGTCTTTACAAAGGGATTGTGATCTACAAGATCCCCAGACATCACTTGCAATTTGGGAATGGAAGATATCTACTCATTGGCTTGAGAAGGATTGTAAGAAATTACATAATTAATTATATATTTGACTTTTTTTTATTTCTAGTATTGTATTTATTAGAAATAGCTATAAAATATTTTTTCCTAGTTTTACATATCTTGTTTCTTAATTCGTTCCTAGAATCAAGGCTACCTCCAACTTTGTAATTTAGCCTACAAAAGGCTGTTGTACCTTTCTTTCTAATGAATAAACAAAAATCACATAATTCTCCACATTCTCTTCAATTCATGTATTTTAGAGAGGAATAAATTTTAAGATTTTTTTATTATAAAGGGAGGAATTTTAAGGAATTCAAGAACTTGATATGACTTTTCCATCTTGTTTGATACGAATTTAATTACCACAAAACGTAAACAAAGCCTAGATCAACCACATTAGGTCTAAAGAATGATGAGGATCAAGATTCCACCACTCTTGCCTTTTAGAGTGATCAGTCTAATACATCTCATTTCACTTACATATTGATTATAACATAATCATCCTTAAACAACATGTATGTCAACATTTTAAGTTTAGACATTGACTAAAATAAGAAGATCCGATTTGCAAGATTAAAACAAACAATCATAGGGATTGCTTAACACTCAATATCGTGTTTGGTCACGTTTATACATGTGAAGAAGATAACAAGTGGTTTGATTTTTTTTTTTTAGTAAATCAAAAATTATATTAATAAGAAAGAATCTGCAACCGTAAAGCAGGAAATAAGGTACATCAAAACCCTATACCATTACAAGAATTTCACAAAAACACTGCTGGGAAACCAGTGTGAATCGAACAAAATCAAGAAGATACATGAAGCTTTGTGCAAGTTAAAATCTGCCAAACTTGGGCTGATTCAGATAGAAGAGCACCATCAAGACACGTATATTATGCATTCTCCATACAATAAACAGCAGCTGCAAGGGCAACCATCCTGGAACGAATCTTCGGACTTTTAGAGGACCATTGGGGCAGTAAAGGCCGATGTGAAGGCCTGTCAAGAAGCAAAAACAGTGGGTTAGTCTGGGGCACTGATCACTTCCTTCCATAACAGTGAATTGACATTGGAAGAATACTGGCAATGGTTTTCAGCACCTCAAGCACATAAGGCACATGTTACAGAGCTTGTAATCCCTCGCTGACTTAACATATTCATAGCGTATCTTTCTAAGCCAAGCAGGCCAGAGAAAACAAAAGATTCTCTTGGGGTTGGTTTTTTGCTCCAAACCACCCAATGCCAAGAAAAGACTGCCTTGAGGTTGAAGCACCTTATAAGCACTCTTAATTGGGATGACAACAGATCTATTGTGCATCCATGGCACCCTAGAAGGATCACAAACAATGTCTGTAGGCATAGAGAAGTACTGACGGAAGTTATTCCATGGAAGGGCCCAAGAAACACCCTCCATAATTTATCATAATCAGGCATTGCATTTGAGGCCTGAACTAAAGATTTCTCTGCAACTAGAAACCATGTCTCAAGGACCTGATGGGAGCCAAAAATCAGATCATAGAGAGATCCAAAGACCATCACCTACCTCCCATTTAAAGTTGACATGCTAGAGGGTGCAAATTGAGCAGCTTGTGCCAACTCCGAGAGCAAGATGAGGGTAATTTTGCTGCCCAGAAGGAAGAGCTTTTAAGGAAAATAGTATGGATCCACTCCACTCAAATTCCTCTTTACAAACCACCATAAATGTGCCAAATATGCTTTAAATGGGCCACTTTGTTCCATGGGTCAATCTTTGGCATGCCCCGTCCTTCCTCCTTAGTAGAAGACAAACCACACCCCATTTCACTTTCACCTTATAAATATTGGGTCAATCATCCCTTGAGAAAGTTCTCATTAGGCCCTCTACCGTGTTGATAACTTTTTAGACAAAATAAACATGGAAGTCCAATAGACTTGCATTAAGAAAATAACTGGCTTTATAAGTTGAAAACAACCCACAAAGGAGAGGAATTTCGAAGTCCATGAATATATTCTTCCAAGAATTCGCTAAATCAAAGCATCAAAATCTTGATTACTTAGCTTAGAAGAGACCAAAGCACTCCTAGATAACAAATAGGTAGGCTCCCTTCTTGAGAGCCTAAGGTATTCAAGAGAGTTTCTTTAAGAGGGGGCTGGACATATGAGAAAAACTCTAGGCTCCTTCCCCCATTTAGCATATAGCCCTAAAAAAAATTCAAAATTCAATTCTCAACACATGATCATTTAGCATGTAATTTGTCACCTTAGACAAACTACATGCTTAGGGTATTGTACAAGAAAGCAGATGCTACACATGTCGAGGTTGTGAAGAAACACGTGATCATTTGTTTTTTGGGTGTACATATGCAAACCAGCTATGGAGGCATATTGAATTTGCTACTGGATGGATATTGGCAAGACCATCATACTGTACTTCCTTTGAGCATTTTTTAAAATCAGAAAATTTAGAAATTTTGACCACTCAACAAAGGAAAATTTTTACTACAGGAATATACCATCTATGGAAAGAGAAACGAAAGAAGGATAGGAGACATAGCAACATCAATAGACATCAGTTTTAAATATATTGTTTTTTATTGTTCAAATGGATGAAAATCCTAATATTGTTTTAGGCGGGCTTTTGCACTAGAGATCTATTGATACTAGTTTTTTTCTTGTAGATAGATTAGAAGTTTTTAAGTGCTTCTTTTTGTACACATCCCATGTACAAATTGTTTTGAATGAATGTTTTTCCTCACTTTTACCCAAAAAATTCAATTCTCAACAATACTTGCTTCACTAAGGATACTAAGGACAAGTTTCCTTTGCAAAAAATAAAGAAATCATCAACAAAACACAAATGAGTTAGCAGATCCTCTTTGCATCTTCAATGAAAGGAGAAAAGGGGTTTTGATAGTGCTTCCATACCTAAGACCAACATTTGGGACAAGATTGGATCACCACGCCAAAGACCTCTAGAGCTTAAAAAGAATCCAACAAGTTTTTCATTGACATTAATAGAAAATTTTGGAGAGGAAAAACATTGGGTCAGCAGCTTCCAAAAATGCAAAGGGAAGTTCATGCATTCAATGACCAATTCAAGGGAACTCCAAATCATAGGCTTTTTGTATGTCCACTTCAAGAGTATATTCAGGAGTGTTCACCACGAATTAGCTCTTGGGCAACAAAGACATTATCTGAAATTTTTCTCCCCAGCATAAATGTAGACTATTCTTTTCCAACTAAGGATGAATGGACTCGTTCGACCTTGAAGTTAGAAGCTTAGATATAGCTATATAGATCACATTGCAATATGAAATGGGCTTGTAATCAGCAAGCTTAGAGGGATTAGCAACCAACCTTGGAAGCAAGAGAAATGATCAAGTAATCAATTTCCTTCGACAGCAACCCTGATACAAGGAACTCCTTTGCTCCCAATGTCATGTCAGCTCTGATGATAGGCCATGTTTCTTTGAAAAACCTATCTAAATACACATCAGGACCGGGAGATTTACCATTTGATTGAAGGAAAAAAAAAGTTCCAATTTCCTCATCAGTGAAAGAAGCATTGATTTCATTTCCTCATCAGTATAAGAGACTACCTCTCTATGCATCCCTGCATCTCCTCTTATACCTCACCCCTGTTCCTTTAGTAACACATGGATTTCATTTTCATTTTGTCTTTGGATGAGAGATTTATGAAAGAAAAATGTATTCTTATCACCCAATTTACACCACTTTGCCCAAGCTTTCTGTTTTAAAAGACTTTCCTCAGATCCTCTGAACATGCAGAAATCTTTATGAGCCTTTTGCTCATCTTCAAGAAGGGACGTATTTCCAGTAGCAAAGGGAAGATTGAATTGCAACCAGATTATCCTTGGCTAGTGTTGCTCTAGCTGATAGGTGGGAAAACTTTGAAGCATTTAGCCATCAAAGTTCATTCTCCAAAAGCTTCGATTTTTGCACAACCTGGAACAACTTAGAACCTTCCAGCCTCTCTACTCCACAGCCCTCGAACATAATGGCAAAAATCTGTCAAGTCTGCCTAAAATCCAAAAGCTTAAAAGGTAGGTGTTTGTGATAAACCAAATTTGTCGTTTACAACTCCCAAACAGGGGTACAATAGTAATGGACAAAGGAATATTGCCCCCCATTTAGAAAATGCTGTCAGCCAAAATTGATTTTGTATCAAGCTTCCCTAGAATCGGATAATCAGCTTGCTGGATGGACCAAGAGAGATGTTCCCCACAAATGGAGATCATCAAGCTTGAATACATTTGAAAAATTAAGCTACTACTAATATTGGCAGGTGCACCTTGGGGATTGCTCCACGAGAACCAGGGGTATAAACTGGAGTTTAAACTTCATCATTGGAGAAGAGAAGAAAGCCTACAGGCTTGAGCAAAAGATTTAGGCAGGAAAGAGAGGTTTTGATTTTCCACTTTCTCTAAAAGGTCATTCATTCCAAAGTTGTATTTCCTGTAAGAAAGTGAGATCTTGATAGTTGATGAGTCTATTTTTGTTTATTTCCATAATTCAATTATTTTATGTATCTTTCAGTTTATTATTTTTTTGGTTTTCTTTGCATCTCTATCTAGCTCCTAAGTGTTACGAGTAATTAGATTAGAAAGTTATAGACTCATTTGAAGTGTGCAAGAACAAAAGTTTTGCTAGAGAAGATTTCTAGACCTTTAAACGAATTTAGTGTTACAAACTTTTCTTTAGAGAAAATTACGTGACTCACTTTGTTTGAAAAATTATCTTGCTGCAATAGATTACAAGCAGGGGCCATCAGATTCCTTGGGGGATAGGAACATCTTCATAAGGTATCATAAGAAGAGAGCTATTTTTGCAAGGTATAGAGAGGAGAGTTGTGACTAATTTAAGGGTGTAACGATCTGAGCTCCTCACACTTAAGTATTGCCACTGTTGCACACTCCACCTCACAATTCTGTCCTTAATGTAGCTAATTTCTAAGAGTTCACCCATCCTAAGAGTGCTTTGTACCTACCACACATAACATTGTAGTTCTAATAAACTTTAGACCAATAAACCAAAAAGTGCTTCAATAATTAAAGTTTCATTACTTTATATTTCAAAGTTATTACAATCTCTCTCCCTTCTAAAACTAACATCTTCATCAATTACAAAGATCCAAAACCAGTCTAAGTAGGGAGAACTTTAGAGGTGCCCCCAAACTATGAAACTTAGCTCCTCCCTTATAGCCGGTAAATTGTTTTAATACCACTTATTACTTCCTAATTCTTCAAATTGAGATATAGCTCGTTTTGGCATAGTAAACCTCACATTTTTGTCAATTGCTTTCTAGGTGGTCACCCATCTTGTAAGTGCTCTCCACCAAGCACACTCAACGTTGGAGTTACGATGTGCTCCAAGTCGTTACGTCAAAAAGTACTTCAATGATTACAATCCCTTCACTGATACGTTTAAGGAATTTAGAAATGAAATTGAGATCATATCAATTGATACCCGGTAGGATAGTAGCACACTATAGAGCTAATAACCCCTAGAGTACTCTACAATCGAAGATCAAGGAAAGACTTCTTTAACTTCTTTTCCCTCCATTGGTATTCAACTAACTTCTTTCCCTGACTAACTCCTCTATGAAGTACAGTATTTATACCCCTATGTTCTATTAACAACTTTACAAGACTACCCCTCCGATAGCTTCTTCAATACATCATTACTAATACACCACTCACTATTACACATACTACTCCATATAATATTAAGGTAGTATTTGGTTATAAAAATTGGACTAAATAAAGAAAATGAAATAAAACAAGTATAAGAAAGGTTGAATAATATAAAATTATTATACTATATTTGATTTATATAATACTGGATACAAAATTTATATTAAAAAATTAATTATTTATATTATAAAATAAATAATTTTTCATAATATTTAATAAAAATAATATTAATTAACTCAATATTATAATACGGAAGAGTATTTTTGATAATACAAAATATTTTTTGTTTTTGTTCAATAAATTTCCATTTCGTCATATGATGTAAATGAGGCAAAATTTGGACTTTTTGTCTAATCCAATAACCCATTTTTTTGTCCCATTACCAAGCAAATTTATTAAGCCAAATATAAAACAAAATTTTTTATCATGTGTAGTTCAGTACCACAAAATTACACTACCAAACACTATGTATATGTATTTATAACTCACTTACAACAAAACACAACTCGAGACAGCATACACAACACTACTACTACACAAAGAACAAAACATGCACACACAACAGAACACAAAGACAACTCTATATTACATTATCCACAACTCTTGTACACAAAACACATGTAAAAATGGCCTATAAACTCTTGGGGTTGTATCGATACCCCCTCCCTTAAGATTGTCCTTGTTGTTAGGGACAAAGTCAAGAAATTGCAACCAAATAGCTTAAACAATTTCCCATGTAGCATCCTTCACCAATTGATCCACCTATTAAATTAGAACCAAAGGAATATCCAACCTATCCCTAACCTCATAGTGACAACCCAGCACTTTAAAAGGATATTGGACAACCACTAAATCATCAGTAGATAGCTCCTCTAGAAATGCAGTGGAAATTGGAAAAGTGCCATGCAATTTCTTGAGCAATGATACATGGAATACGGGGTGGATATGGCATTTAAGGGGTAATTTCAATCAATAGGCTACTTTACCCACACGAGCCTTAATTTGGAATGGACCATAGTAACAAGGGTCCAACTTAGAAGACAACTTTGATCTCATTGTGGCTTGTAAAGTAGGTCATAATCTTAGGAAAACCCAATCTCCCACTTCAAAAGTCACCTCCCTTTGATGCTTATTAGCTTGCAAACAATTCTTCAGTTGTGTTCTTTCTAAATTTTGTTGTAACCGAACTGAAATAGCATCTCTAGGAGTCAATGCTTCTTGGATAGCTGGATTTTTTATTTCCTTTGACAAATAAAGGAGAATAGAAGCAAGAGGATGACCATAGACAATTTCAAAAGGTATCATGCCATCTGATGAATAGAATGACATATTATAAGAGAATTATGCCCAACTAATCTAAGTTGCCTATGAGTTAGGTTGCTTAAAAGCAAAACAAAGGAGATAACACTCCAAACAACAGTAGGCACCTCAATTTGACCATTCATCTCAAGGTGATAGGCCATATGAAAATTCAAACATATCCCTTAAATAGTAAAGAGCTCCTTCCAAAAACTACTCATAAAAAGAGGGTCACAGTCAAAAACAATAGTCTTAGGAAAACCTTGCAAGCGGACCACCTCTCTCATAAAAACATCAGCTACTGACTTGGCCAAACAGGGATGTTTAAGGAGAATAAAATGGCCATACTTAGAAAATTTGTCTACAACCACAGGTATGACATCAAATCCCTTAGAACAAGGAAGACCCATATTAAAATCCATTGAAATATCTTCCCCAACAACCTTAGGAATAGGCAAAGAATTGAGAAGACCTGTTATAGAAGAATGTTGAACCTTATTATTTTGACAAATGGCGCATGAAGTCATAAAATTAGCAACATCCTTTTTCATCCCAACCCAATACAAATGAGCAACCAATCTCCTATATGTTTTAACATAGCTTGCATGTCCTCCAACAGTAGAAGAGTGGAACTCATGCAAAATAATTGCACCCATGAAGAGCTAGTAGGAATAACCAAGCAACCAAAATAGTCTAAAGTTTCATTGATTAGTTGATAACTTGGCCCTACATCTTTACCTTCCTTCAACAATTTTATTTTAGCAACCAAAAACTCATCTTTTAAGACATCTTTTTTAATGGTTGCAACATCAATCCATATTGGTCTAGATACTCCAAAAAACTCTCATTCATCAAAGGATTTGGAAAGTGAATCATAGGCACTATTTTCCTTACCTACTTTATATTGTATTTCAAAATGATAACCCAACAACTTTGCAAGCCAATGCTGCTGATTAGGTGTTCTAATGCACTAATTGAGGAGGTATCTTAAGTTTTTCTAATATGTTTTTACAACAATTTTTCATCCTAAAAGATAAGGATGCCATTATTAATGACAAGGACTGATGCCATTGATTCTTTCTCATACGTTGACTTGGATAACATCTGATTAGAGAGAGCTTTGCTATAATATGCAATTGGTCAGGAATTTTGCATTAGTATAGTGCCTAATCCAACCCTAGATGTATCACAATCAATAGTAAATGGTTGATCAAAATTTGGCATTACTAGAACAGGTGCCTAAACAAGGGTTTGCTATAAGGCACAAAAAGACAAGGTGGATTCCTCATTCCAATCAAAAGAATCCTGTTTCAAAAGAGGGTCGAAGGCCGTACCATCTTCCCATAATCCTTAGTGCCACCCAGGTTTGCAAACCACTCTTTAGAAGTTCATATGCACGTATGTATGTGTCATCACCTCATTGGTTAGAGGTCTAAGGGGCCATATTCGTACTATCTCCCCATAGCCCTTAATGAACTTACGATAATATCTTGATAACCCAAGGGATCATCTCAATGACTTAAGAGAAGTAGGAAGTGGCTGATTCAAAACACTTTGCATCTTGGCCAGATCTATTGCAACACCATCAGTTAAAATAATATTTCCTAAGTACTCCAATGAAGACCTCCCAAACACATACTTCTTATTGGCACAAAAATGATGTTCTTACTTCTTATAACAAACTCAGCACCACCTGCAAGTCTCTTAAGTGTTGTTTCATGTTCAAACTGTAAATTAGGACATCATTGAAAAATTCTAACACAAATTTCTGCAAATACGATCGAAAAAGGTCATTCATAGTAACTTGAAATGTCGCTAGATATTAGTTAAACCAAACAGCATAACAAAAAATTCATAATGACCTTAATGAGTTTCAAAGGCTGTCTTTGGAATATCATCAGCATGTACTCTTATTTGATGATATCTGAAACAGAAATCAATATTTGAAAAACTATAACTCCATACAATTCATCAAGCAGCTCTTCAATTACAAGTATAGGGAATTTGCTCGTGATCATTGCAGTATTCAAAGCCCTATAGTCAATGCAAAAACACCAAGACCCATCTTTTTTCCATATAGTATTATAGGACTAGAGAAATGACTCATGCTTGGTTTAATTATGCCAATAATCAACATAACTTTCACCATTCTCTCAATTTCATCTTTCTAAATTTATGCATATCTATGGGGATGAACATTAATAGTTCTAACCCCTTCCTTGAGAGGAATTCTATGATATGTATGCCTAGTTGGAGGCAACCCCTCAGGTTCATCAAAAACAGCTGAAAACTCCTCAAGTAATAGCTCCAAATCAGACTAGTTTTCTTCTAACACAGCACCGAATTTCCACAAAGGATAACAACACAGCATACTACAGTAATCCCAGTCCTTAATTTTTAAAAGCTTCTTATAAGAAAAGCATCTTTCTGTAGTGAGATCCCTTTGCAACAATATTTCTCCATTACCGTTAGAAATCTTTATACACATAGTTTCCCTATTCATTTTGATTTCACCCAATGTTCATAACCAAGCCACACCCAAAATAACATCAATAGCTCCCAATTCAAAAACATAGCAATCAATTGTAATTTCAAGATCACCTATTGCAATTTGTAGATTCAGACACAACCCTCTAAAATTAACTCTATGTCCATCCCCCAACTTAACAATAAATGGAGTAGTATCATCAATTTTCAAACATAACTACTATACTAACTTTTGGGAGATGAAATTTGAGTTGCACCACTATCAACTAAGATTGAAACCGAGTATTCAACAACATACCTTGCAACTTGTGGTTTCTTGGTCCATTAAAACCATTAAGAGACAGCAAAGACAGCTCCAAATCAGTAGCATGCAGTTGCTGCACTTGATGTTCTTTTCCAGACTATTTTGTCTCCTCTAAGTCCACCCACACTTCACCACTTTGATCACTTTCTTCTTGCAAATCAAAACTTGAAGAGTTTTATTAGGACAACAATGGCCTGTTTGATAAGGTAGTTTGCATTTGAAACATAATCCTTTGTTCTTCCTATGAATAAATTCCGAGTAAGTCATCTGTTTTGGTCCTTTATCACATATCACATTACTTCAACAATTTGAGCTACTACTAGCAACAGCACTCAAAATCCAACCTCATTGCTATACGCATTAGGTCACCCATTGGAGAAGCTCGTATTACCCACAGCACCCAAATTTTGAGTTCTCCATTGCCAACCTGAAGGAACAATCGCATTTGAAGCCGAATATGTTGAAGGTTTAGAGGAGTACCCTAATACACCAATGGATTGCGTTCGGCTTTGAGAAGAAATAAAGATCCCTTTCTCATATTCTTGTTCGATGCTTAAGGACAACTCCACAGCATCTGATAGCTACACAGGCCCTAGTGTTTGCACCGTAGTCCTGATATCTTCCCTTAATCTACCCAAATAGTACCTAAGCAACTACATTTCAATTACATTTGGTACTTGTGAAGTTAGGGTTTCAAAAGACTCCACAAAAGCAATCACAATTGTAGTCTAACGCGATATGGATAGACTTGCATAAGGATTGCCAGCCGATTGTCCAATGTATCTTGACAACAATTCTTGTCGAAAAGCTTCCCAATCTAAGCAAACCATTCTTCGCTTCAACATTTTAAACCAATACACAACTCTCCCTTTCTTAAACATTGCTATCATCATAACTTTTTGACTTCCTAAGTGCTATTGATCTAAAAATATTGCTCCAACATGACTAACCATTGCTTTGAGTCTTTGCCATCAAAAGTTGGTAAATTTAGGGTTCATGATTTACTCCGACTTTCATTGTTGTCAATCATCACTGTCGAACTTCAAACATCTCTTCTCCCATACATTTCAACGTCAATTTGATCATTAACAGCAGATCCAAAAATCGATTCACTCAAGGCTTTCAATTTCTCATCCTTTTGTGAATTATTATAGGGATTCTAGAAGATAACTTGTCTTGAGGCTATAGAAGTTTCTAATCTAGTTATCGAAGCTTTCAATACAGTCGCACTCGCACTAGAGTTCCTTTTAACCACAGCCAATTGATATTGCAATCTATCAAAATTCCTCTTTAATCTCATGTACGTATTTTTCTTGGGTACCAACATTCTTCTCTAAATTTTCTACCTTAGATTCCATCCTAGTCATTTATTTTCCCTAGAGGAGAAATTTCCCACAGACGGTACCAACTAATACATCTAAAGATTTTAGAAATGAAATTGAGATCAAATCAATTGATACCTAACAGGATAGCAGCACACTATAGAGCTTATCACCCCTAGGGTACTCTATAGTTAAAGATTGGGGAAAGACTTCTTCAACTTCTTTTCCCTCCATTGGTATTCAACTAACTTCTTTCTCTAACTAACTCTTCTATACAATACAGTATTTATACCCCTTTGTTCTATTAACAAATTTACAAGATCACCCCTCCGATAGCTTCTTCAATACACCACTCACTACTACACATAAGACTATATGCATATACAACACACTTGCAACAGAACACAACTCAATACAGCATACACAACACTATTACTACACAAACAACAGAACATGTACACACAACAGAACACAAACACAACACTACACCATATTACACTATCAATGCCTCTTGTATGCATGTAAAAATGGCCTATGAACTCTTGGGGTTGTATCATTCACATTCTACTTAAAGGTTATCTTAGAGATAACAGAAAGAAATTTTTATTACATTGTTTTGGGTAGAGCACAAAAACAGGTGGTGCAAAGCTAGAAGAATACAGAGTAGACAAGGACAATCAAAACCCTTCATACATCTTGTCACACTAATCTCTATTCTTTTTTCTTTACAAAATTTGCATTTATAATGAGAAGTAGCATTTGTTTATGTTGCATGGAATAAGAAGTATCTAATAAAAATATAAAATGACATTAACTTTTCATTAAAGCTACTCAATCCCCCTTCTAGGTTTTATCTCTTAGTTCTTTCGCTATTTTCAACAATCGATACACAAGTGGTGACAAGACTTCAAGAAGCATATTTGCCAGAAAATTATAAGAACTATATCAGCCAAGTGGTACTTGTAGAAGAATATATTATGTACATGAGTAAAAAATCTAATCAATGGGAAATTCACCACCGAATCAAAGCTTTTATGTGTACACTTTTGTTAGGTTACACCTTTTAAGGTTAAAACCTCAATTGGTTGAGGTAATGAGTACTCATTAGAGAGAACATTCTCATCTCTTGAAGGCTCATTATAAGAGAATTTTCTAATCTTTTTAGCACCATATTAGGATATTATCACTGCTTCTTTACATTATTATGAAATCACATATTTATAAAGATTGTCTTCCTTCTCCTTAGTAAAGATATGCATTATTCTAACAATATCTCTTAAAGACACATAAATATAAGATAACAAAATAAAAGATTCATTTCTTAATATAAGATATTCCCAATATTACTCCCTCCTTAGAAAGTGAGCTTATCCCAAGCTCGAACTAGATAAGAAGCTCAATTGCTCTCTCGCTTGATCTTCCTCTTCAAACTCCCCATCCTCAACTAACTCTAACCAAAAGAGCTTCTTGTAGCCATGCCCTCAAAAGAAGCACTCATCACATTTAAAACTCAATCGTTTAGCCCAACAATCCTCCATCTCTTTTTAGGTCAAGTGATGCACTATTAGCATTAATAGAAGAACCAAAACTTGTGTTCCATTTGTCTCAACCGTACTCCATTTGCCTCAACCGTACTCCATTTGCCTTCTAGTAACCAACTTTCTAACTCATTGGCGACAGTTGCTGATTGGGCTATAACTTCCCCTCATAAACATGAACTAAGCTCAAGGATCATGTACCTTCACATCAAATTTAATTGTCATAGAAAAATCCAAAGTGAAATGGGTTGGCTAGACAAGGGTCAATTCCAGCACACATGCAAGCAAGGCACAACAAGTCCTCCACTAACCTGGATTGACTCCGTTTCACCAACTTCCTCAATAGATTGCTACCAATCATATTCCTATACCACAAGTGGCAAAATCCCTTGAATCTTCTCAATGACATTTGTGACTCCTACTTCAAATGATAATCCTAGATTTGAGCTTTCCCTATCATTTGGATGATGCTAAACCAACCAACTCAACCTTAACTACATTCTAATGTCAAAAGAAGTGTTCACATCTACTTGACCATAAAAAGGGGTTCTTCAATACCATCAAATGCCAACAAAGCAAATTTGGAATGCCCAAGCAAGAAGAACTGATTGGATCTAACTTTAAAGTACGGTTATTCAAATATGAGGTCACGTGTCTAGCCTCTTATGTTTGCTAAATTGCATGCCTTGTGTCACGTGGTAAGACTCACAAAACCTAGTTCATGCAATGTGACCAAAAGGGTTGCCATAGCTTTTCTTCTCCCTGGTAGCTTAATGGAGTTACATTTTACGCATCACAGCAAAGTAGCGCCATGTTGTAGGAGCTATGAAACCCTAGCTATGCAATGTGATTAAGAGGGTTATCACCAACCTATTTATGTTTATTATGTCCTAGTAAAGTTGCATTGTAGTTGCAATTCTTTTTCTCTCTTCTTCATCACAAGTAATGTAATTGTCAGCATTTGCCACTAATGGTGCTCTCTCTATTCCATCGATGTTGTTCTCTCTTCTACTAGGTCAAGCTCCATCATATTTGCCTTCAACTCTATTATTTAGTGTGCCAAATCCTCTATATGGGTGGTTATGAATAGTCTTTCTTCATCCTCCTTTGCCTTACCATGAAATATCATTCAAGGAGAACTACTAGCTTATATTCCCAAACCTTAGATTCTATAATGACAATACCAAATTGCTATGTGCATTAGTTAAGGATGGTAATTCACCATAAAACCAATATTTGTTGTGTTTAGAGTTTCTCCCTTTATGGTTAGAACTTATGGTGATTAGAATTTTCAATACTTTTCTAGAGCAAGAAACTTCAATCTCTTGAAATCTCATTATAACTGAACCTTTGAATTTCTTTGGAATTTTATTTGGGATACTAGCTTTATTTGTTTTTCACTTATCACTTGTAAATACAAAGTTACCATCCTTACTATCCCTAAATAAAAATTTGCATAAATCTAATAGTTTCTCTTAGGAAGCAATATGTATTAATATGAAAATGATAAAATAAAGATGTTCCTTTCCTAATATAAGATAGTCCCAATAAAATACAAAAGCACCATTTATAATACTCGTAAAAACCTTCAAAAACCCAAACTAAATCATAAGAACAAAGAACAAAGTAAATAACTCATCAATAACATAATAATTGGACCAAGATGGCTTTGTCTTGACAAAGCCTGGCTTCAATTAGACAAAGTTGTCTAAATCCAAATGCTCCCTAGTATGAAACAACCTCATTTGCATGAAGCCATGCTTTGTTTGGACAAAGCCATCTAGATTCCAACCGGTCCTCTCTTTGCTCCAAGTCTTCACATTGACATTTAATTTATATGTTAGGCTCCATCAAATCACAAGAGGGCTGACAGCATAATGTGTGCAGTAAAATGAGCTGACAACTGACTTAATAAGCACCACAGATGAAATGTAACAACCAAAAACCTGCGTGGATCATAGATAGTCAGGGTACGGTCAGCTCCACCAACAGCAATATTACCAGCTGATGAGCTGCATACAGCATAGAATGCATCACCAAGAGAACCACAAATCCGCTGTAGACAACCACCATTTTCTCTCATGCGCAGATCCCACAAAGTCAGCTTTAAATGTTCTAAATGTCAAGATATATTGTGAAGCAGAGTAGATATATTGCTTGACACGATCTTATAGCAAACATGTACCTGACAACCTTCAGTGACAGCTAATATAGGATCTCCTTCTCCATAAGTTAAATCCACATAATTCAGTGCGGTGGGATACCAAAGGCTGAAAGATGGCCACATCATTAAAAAAAAAGCTTTGGAGATGAAAAATTATGCAATACACAAAAATTGATCATCAACATATCATAAATTTTAATGCATCGTTTCAAGTGGCATGCTATTGAAATGTCATTAATAATGAATTTCTGTTTACAGCCAAAATGTACTGGGTAGTGCTAAAGTTTGATGTAGAGAAATATGTGACTTCATGTGCAATTTGTCATTAGCAAAAGTACCAAACCATTTACCCGACCAGTATATCATCTCTTTTACCTATTCCAATACTATTAGGGACGACATCATTAAGGATTTTGTGTTGTGTCTTCTAAAGTCTGGAGGATATAATGTGGTGTTGATGCTGGTTGATCGCTCTCTAAGTATGGACATTTCTTGTTGATGAAACAAATTATTTGTAAAGGAAATATTAAAATTACATGGGTTGCCTAAGACAATTGTTAGTGACTAAGATCCTCTATTTGTGACTGACTTCAGGTGAGAATTATTTCAACTTTAGGATTGTAACCTCCATTATAGCAGTTTATATCATTTGGAGATGGATAGTCAAACAAAAGTGCTAAACCATTGCCTCGAGTGTTGTTTGAGATGTTTTACCAAGAAGCATCGTGGATTCCATGGGCTAACTATCACTATAACACTTCTTTCCATAATTCATCCATGATGACCCCATTCGAAATTATATATGGCCAGCCTTCTCTTTCCTCATCTTCATTTGCTGATAGAGAAATTGCAAATGTTTTTTTTTTTTTTTGGATAAGTTGAGAAAATTCATTACATAATCAATTTGTACATGTGATGTGTGCAAAAAGAGCACTCAAGATACCTATAAAATCTATCAAAGTATCTATAATATCAAAAAGATACTTAACTCGATTTAATGGCTATAACTAGCTCTAAGGTGCTCGATTTAATGGCTATAACTAGCACTAAAGTGCTCATCAAATACAAAAACAATATGAAACTAGTCTAAAAGTTTTTCTATAAGGGTTGCTATATTTTCTATTCTCCTCTTGTTTCTTTCTTTCCAAATACGATAACAACTAGCATCAAAGGCTCTTTGTGATTTGGTTTAAGAGTCTTCAACTTTTCTAGTGTCACAAAATTTACAAAAGTTCTAGCTTTAGAGGCTTTAGATAGAGTCGATGCATTAGCGCCTTCGATACTGGTCCATGGTTGTTTTGTGAAAAAACATCCAAAAAAGAGGTGATCATGGGATTCTTCCTCGCTTTGACACAACCAACATTTATTTACCTCAATTGTGCCCCAAGCTATTAATTTGTCCATTGTCAATAACTTTTGTTGTACTGCCATCCAAAGGATAAAGAAGTGTTTAGGTAAGATTTCTTTGTACCATACAAGAGAATACCACACAACCTTAGGTTTTTTCCTTCTAGATAGGTAATATGTTGTTTTGATGGAAAAATCTTTCTTCTCTCTTGTTTTCCATACCAATTTATCCTTTTCTTCTTCATTCAACTTAAAAAATCCAAAGGAGCTAGTGACTCCTAACCATCTCTCTCTAATTGGCCAAACCCAATCATTTCCTTCAATGAAGTTCCCCAGTAGTGCTTCTTTAGGATAACCTAGATGCATGGTAGCTTG
The DNA here is from genome assembly GCA_024138015.1 of Lumnitzera littorea. Classification (NCBI taxonomy): domain Eukaryota; kingdom Viridiplantae; phylum Streptophyta; class Magnoliopsida; order Myrtales; family Combretaceae; genus Lumnitzera; species Lumnitzera littorea. The sequence goes on along the minus strand of JAMXBB010000012.1, from coordinate 70,305,399 downwards.
AGAATCCATCCAATCCATAAGAGGCCCTTATACATGCCAATCATCGAACCAAAAGGATATGAGCCTTCCATTTCCCACTTAAGGAGTTGTTTAGCCAATGGTCTTGATTAGAGAATTTTCCTCTAGGCCCATGACGCATCACTTAAGATGTTTACACTCCAAAAACTTTTAACCCTCAATAACTCTCTCTTTACCCAACTTAGCCTGTTCCCTCGTCTAAGCCAAGTATTCAAATAGGTTTTAGTTGTGCCACTTTATTCTAAAGCTTAATGTCAATGATGCCTCCCTCTAACTTAAGCATACATATGTCCTTCCATTTCACCTTGGCCTTGGCTCTTGATTCATCATTTCCATTCCACAGGAAACTCTTCAGTTTAGTTTCAATATAATTTTAGAATGTTGTTGGGTAACACAAAAATAGTTGACCAATATACTTAGAGAGAAAATAAGACATTCTTAATAAGTTGTAGGCACCTTGCATAAAATAGAGATTTAACTGTTCAATGATTGACTCTTGTAGTAAATTTATCCATTGGCATCATATAATCATGTTTAGATAAACTTGTAGATAGCGAGACTTCTGAGTATTTTACAAGGAGAGAACCCAATTCAAAACCCAAAAGGTCTTTAATCTGTCTCTTCAAGATAGGATTCACCCCACTCAAGAAAATATGGCTTTTTTGAGGATTTCCCTTTAGCCCCAAAAACTTATGAAAAGTATATAGTCCCTCCTTAATGAGCTCTAAGGATCAAAGGTCTCCTTTTGCAAAAAGTGACACATTACCTGCAAAGCACAAGTGGTTCAATTTTCCTCTCTTGTACCTCTAATGAAATCTAAAATCCTCTTGCTCACCCTTTTTCCGCATGATGGAAGTAAGGATTTCCATAGCTAAGACAAACAGGTAAGAAGAAAGAGCGTCTCCCTAACACAATCCTTTTGAAGTCGGGAAATATCCAACGAGCTCACCACTTATATTAATAGAGAACATGGCAGTTGTAACACATGACATAATCCATTAGATGAACTGAGATGGAAAACTGAACATCTTAAGGATATGATGGAGGAAACTCCATTTGACATTATCATAAGCTTTTATCAAATCTACCTTTATACCACATCTTGGTCCCTTCCTATTATTGTGATAGCCTCTGAGTAGTTCATGTGCTACAAGAATGTTGTTCACGATTCTTCTACCTTTTATGAATGTCGTTTGCTCCTTACTTACTAAGTAGCTAAGAATGGGTTTCAACCTTTCAACCAAGATTTTGGAGATGCACTTATACAAGGTATTACAACATGCAATAGATCTAAAATCCGTAAAAAAGAAAGGGTTGTCCTTTTTAGGGACTAAAGAGAGATAAGTTGAGTTGAGTTCCTTTAGCATCCTCCCAATTGCAAAGAAGACTTTGATAGCCATGCAGATATCTTTAACTAAGAACCATATAGTGTGCATAATTTCCTCATTTGTGACTAATCTAACCAAATCATCCCGAGCTTTAGCTGAAATGCATCCTAAGCGCAAATTATTAAGTTCACTAAAGTCTTCAAGATTTGTGGAAGAGTCTGTCATCAAGTTTTGGAAGCAACATACAGCTAAAGATTTGATATCCTCAATAGGGTCTATTTAGATACCCTGATCATCCAAAATAGATGTAAAGCTGTTCTTATACTACCTTTGCTTCAAAGAGTTAAAGAAAAACCTATTGTTTCTATTCCCTAAATTTAGCCAGGTGGCTCTAGTTTTTTGTCTCAAGAAAGATTCCTCCAAGGCATTCCAATAGTAAAAGTTAAAAAAAAGCAATTTCTCTTACTACCAATCTGCATAATTAGGATCAATTCTATTCAAATTTTGTATTCTTACAAGATCTGGCTTTGCCCTTGTAATACGTTGAGAGAGATTTGAGAAGTAGTTGATATTTAAGTTCTTCAACCAACTCTTCAACGTTTTGAGTCTCTTGCAAACACTAAACTTGGTTGTCCCTTTAACTCTAGTTTGCCACATTTCTTTTACAATATGGGTAAAAGAAGGATGCTCTCACCAAAAATCAAAATATTTGAAAAATGATTTTCTCCTAACATTAGCATGCTAAGCTAAATCCATCATAAGAGAGCTATGATCAAAGATACCTAGATTGCGCACAAATATTTTTTAGTATTGGAAAGAGGCCAACTAAAGATTGTTTATTAATCCATAATCTAACCAATGCAAAATAGGATATGACACATTTTGGTTAGACCAAATAAATAAGGGTCCCATGGTAGTAGTTTCTTCTACTTCCAAGTGGAAACAAGTGTTATTAAAGCTCTCCATACCCTTGGAAGATGCCTCTATGCCTCCAAATTTCTCTTTCACAAATCTACTTTCATTGAAATCCCCCATGATGAGCTAAGGACCATCCACTTAAGCTTTCAGCATTAACAAATCCCTCCACAAGTTTTCCCTTCCTAATTCATTATTTACAGCATAGACAAATGTGACAAGAATTGTATAACCTTCTAGAAGGTTGCTACAAGAGCAATGTAAAAATTGATTTGAGAATTCCAAAATTCGTACATCCCAATCATTAGGCTTCCAAGCAACCCAAATATGTCTAGATCATTTGGAGACTACACTCTAACTAGGCAAACAACTCCGCCTAATTCTTTCAAAATTCTGGTCATTTACTTCAGTTTCCAACAACCCCAAAAGGGAAATGCTATCCTCACTACAAAATTTGTTGACTTCCCTACTTTTTGTTGGGTAATTCAACCCACGTATATTCCATGTAGCTATCATAAATTATTTATAGAAAATTGAAGGTATTACACTAGATCAACACAAAAGGGAAGTGGCATTCTCACCACTATTCTTATCTCTATCTCCCTTCTTCTTTGCTTTCTTCTTCTTTAGAGCTTCAATCCACTATTCAACTTAGTTGAACTATGGGCTTTGAGAGGTCATCACCAGGTCGGCTTTCTCTTTCGAAGCTGACTCTTTCTCTATAGAATTTGGAACAAAAGAAGAAGAGCATGAACCTTCTATAGAGTGAGACAGAATGTTTTCATGACAAGAAGTACCAGTATCAACCTTAGAGCTAACCTTTAACAAATCTTATTCTAATGATTCTAAAGAGGAATCTGAATTGAGAATAGCAAATCTTGAGGAGGTTCGAAACGGCTCTGAAATTACTATTGACTCAATAGCCTTTCCTCTGCCAGAAGCGTCGTCTCTTTTGGTTTGGGAACCTCAAACGCTACCTTCCCTATCACAATACCTTGCTGTCTAGGCTTGTAGGAAGGGATTTGTTGGTCATGTATAACACTTTTGGTCTTCTCTTTTGCACTAACATTAGGGTCACTACAATTTTCTTTTTCTGAAGAACTCACAATATCTTGACATTTCAGGTTAGGACATCTAACATCATTATGTCCAAACACCTTATAATGCATGCATCTCAAGGGATGAACACGGTACTCTACGTCCACTCTATGTCTTGATCCATCCAAACATTCCACTCAAAAGATTTAATGAAGACCCCATCAACTTCCATTTCCATCTACGCACGAGCGTATCTTACTCTCTCATTCTTCGCAATTACTGTATCAACTTGTAACGGTTTTCCAATTGCACTAACCGCACAGCTCACCCCTTCATTATGCAAAAATTCCAATGGGATACCCCAAAGTTTCACCTAGATAGGCATCTTTTTCAACCAAATACAAGACAGGGACATGCCAACTCTCCACTGTTCAAGGGCTAAAAGCTAACCGACAAAAAACCGCAATTGTTGAAGGATATTCCTAAGCGAGTCTCCATCTTCAAACTTAAAAAAATAATAACCACAACCATTGGTTAGAACTTCCAATAATCCATCCTTGCTCTAAGAAGATAAAGCAATTTTTTGCACCACAGGAAAAGCAAGATTGCGCCCTAAAAAATGACCAACAAGTGTGTTACTCCAAATTTTCTCTCTTAACTCCGAAACCGATCTCAAGGGTTTAACAACAATTCAACCACCTTCATGTGTAGGAGGAAAATAAGAAAGAGCTACATTAATTTTCTATAAGTCAACAAATGTACTAGAGTTTGCAACAACCTTAGTATAAGAGGGAGTAGGTGTGGTTTTTGGAGAAGGATGATTTTCTAAAACCATTTTACTGCTCATCTTTGACTGGTTTTCCACGTCAGCAGCTACTCTAGACATGAAATGGCCAATAAAGTATCTTCAATAAGAGAGTTCTAACTTTCGTTAGGGAGGGAAACTTCGCTATCATGCTCTTAGTTCATAGGTTTAGTAGCTACACCAGAAAAGGAAACTTTTTTGAGACCCTTTGTCTTTTTCTGAGGAAGCTTTTCAGAGGGTTGTTGAGCTACAAGGAACTTTTCCTGAGAGGGCTTTTCAGAAGGCTACTGGACTGCATTCTCGAGCTCCACACTTATCAGCACAAAATTTGAATGGATAGGCGCCAAAACAGCCCCTGTTTCTCCAGAAACCACCTTCCTAGAGGGTGACTCTTCTGAAGGAGAAGGAACAACAAGTTTCTTCTTTGTCTTCTTACCATAGGGACCAAATCCCTTGACAAAGCAGGACTTGATAGAAATCTCAGAACAACTAGCTTCCTGTATCTCTTAGTGAAGGTCCTCATGGCTAAGAGAAGCAAACAGACACCTCAAGGCCAGGACCAACTCAAACAACTTGTACTGACCTAAAACCTAAATGCAACAGGGGAAACACCCCAGAACCAGTCATAACTGGAGCAGCCTTGCTACCACACTTAGACAGCAAACAAAACGCTAGAACCCTAACCTAACTTGAACCACTTGGTTTTGACCAGAGAAACTAAACACACTACCCAGAAAGCCACAACCAGTATCACAACTAGAACAAAAGGTTAGAAGGAGAACAAACTGGTTAAAAAACAAACTGGCTAAGAGAGGAAGAAAGGTTAAAAGGCTCTAGAAAAAGTGGTTTTCTAAAGGGGTTTAAGGTAAGGGGGAAGAAAAGGAAGGTCTAGAGAGAAGACAGAGGATTTTCTCTCTCTAGACGTTTTTGGAAAAAAAATTTTGATTCAATTCTTTTTAATTGCAAATGAATTTCCACAACAATTAAGGAATAATCTTGAACATGCTTTTTAACTATCGCATTGCTAACAAGCATCCAAGACATGTGGGGTATGCTGTGGGTTATCAGTTTTTCCATCTGCTACACTGTAGTTTGCAGAAGAATGTCACTGCTAAGGACTATTCCGAGCTTTCACCTTGCTGTTTTGGTCCTTATCAGGTTGTTTAATGCATTGGAAGCATGGCATACAAGTTCAAGTTTTTATTCGGTAAATAGCTTATAAGTTGAAGTTACCAATTGAATGTCGCAATCTTCCAATATTTCATGTATCTCTACTCAAGTGCTCCATTGGTTCCTTTCCAGTTGCTTCAAATTTACCCCAGGACTTGTATGAAGATGCTGATTTGATTGAACAAAACTACCTATTGCTGTGCTTGGTCATTGTTTTTTGGTTGTAGGGGGCTGTAGAAGTGCCACAAGTGTTGGTGAATTGGCAAGGAAGGCCTTCCAGTAAAGCTACTTTGATGGATACCTTCTTTTCAGCTCCAATTTCTAGATTCTATCCTTGAGGACTAGGACAAGCTTAGCAGAGAAGGAGTTGATATGATACCAAGAGTTCAGCCACCAATGTTACAAGTTCATAAAAGGAGAGCAATGGGAGTACTCGTTTCTACTACTTAGTGCTGTGTTTCCACTGATATGTGTTGCTATTATTGTGTGTGTTGTTCTTGTTGTGCTGGTGTTCATTAGTGTAGGGCTTTGTTTGTGTAATGAGACTTATATAGTGCAGATTTACTATAGGTTGTATTGTGCATGTACTGTACATTGTAGGTTATATAGTGCTTGTGCAAAATTGTATAGTGTGCTCTATGTGTGTTGTGTGTAAGAAGATAAGCAGATATTTTTCTTGTATAGAGTGTGAGTTGTAGTATGAGAAAATTGCTCATATAAGTAGTCACAGCTGGCAACAACATATTCAATCATTTTGATATCAATAAAGTACCTCAACTTTTTGCCCTAATTGAACCCTAGGCTTGCTACTAACAACCACAAACATAAAAGAAAAGCTAAAATCTAGGACCTTACTAGTTACATTTGTCAATCATTCCCTGCATATAACCAAAAGATAACACAGACACATTCTATACATGCATACCAATCTCCCTAGTCAAACACTCTGAACATAGTCACTAACAGAAGCTGCCGCATCAGATTCTGAATAGGATCCATAACATTACTCCCCTCACTCAAAACATGATGTGATGATAGAATATCTCCTCCAACTCAGATGCGATGATAGAATATCTCGTCTGGCATCTCCTTTATACAATTGCCAATTCTTTTCTTTGATGTTGCCAATACCATCCAATCAGGCATTTACTCTTATCCCATGATAACTGGTTTATCACAATTATAAAAAAGCCCCTTCATGTACATCTCCTCCAACTCGCTCAAGGTGAATTTCTATACATAGGTAGCTTGCTGCAAAGTGGAGGTAATAGCAGCCTCCTTACTTCCTGCGATAGCTTTATCTCGAGAAAATCCTCTTGGTTCATACAATCTTGCAAGATGTGACAAATCTCATTTATTTTGGAACACAACTTCCAAAGCACTTGTATCTTTCAATCCACTAATAAAAATGGCCTCTTCATTTTGTGGACTCAAGATGCTTGCACAAGCAGCAAGTTGCTCAAACTTGCTTTAATATGCTTCCACAATACATGCTTGACATAACTTCAAGGATTCTCCCAATTGGTTTCCTCTTAATGGCAGTCCAGATCTCAAGTTACAAGGTTGTTTAAATTCTTCCAGCATTAGATAGGGTGAATCTCTCTCCAACTTAAGAAACCATAACTGCATATTGTCCTCTAGGTGGAACATATCTAGTCCCATTTCTTCTTCTTCAAATGTCCTTTTTTTTTGGGTAATTAAATAATTTCATTAATAGAAAAGAATGTAGAAACTGCTAAGAGCAGGAAGAATACCCTCAGAGGGGGATATACAAAAGGAAACTAGAAAAAACCACTCAAAGAGCAATCTAGGACAAATCCAAGTAGCTTAAAATCTGTCTAACAAGATGGGTAGGTGGGAGAGTCTTGCTTAATCTAACATTATTACGGACTCTCCAAAGGTAATAAACAGCAGCAGCTAGCGTACAAGCCCAAGATTTATATGAGGAGAGGGTAAGACCAGCAATGATGTGCAAAAGCATTCGTTGCTAAGAAGAGAGAATATGTGGGAAACCCTTTGCTAGAAGCACTTCTTGCCTTCTTCAGATGTCCTTTGATGGCAAAAGAAGTGTTTGCATCTATTGATGTAGCCCAAAGGGTCCAAAGATCCACCATGACACAGAAAATCCAACTTCAAAAACTTAGGAACAATGTTTCCTAACCAATGGGACCAATATGGCCTTGTCTTCGCTCCTCTCACTATTGGTTATTACTCCCTTCACCAGATTCTTTCTCTCTCACCACAACATGGTGAACTAGTGATCCAACTTCTTGAGTTGAACTTCAAAATGCACCTTTTCAAGCTCCCTTTCTTCTCATTCTCAAATTCAGAGTTCCTTGTACAACTCCATGAAAGCTTCAAGCTAATGTTGAAAGCTACAGAAATCACCTAATTTGTTGGCTTTGGTACCAAAATTTTAGAGGACCATGTCTGTGATATGGCTTTTGGTCGTTCCAGGGTGATGCTAGTGGAATTCTTTTATTTCTCTGATATCCTTCCTAACTTTCCTATGGTTTTAAATTAGGCCCATTTGAGAGAACTCTGGATCTCTATTTTTCTATTAACTTTTGAGTGAAAACAAAGCACACAGATACAAGTCTTGGCATAATTACCCATAACCACACAACATAAAGAAGAAGCTACTATCTAGGATCCACACAACATAACCACCCCCGCATGTAGCCAAACAACACGCAACACATGGCACAGACACAATATGCAAAAACATAAACCCATCTAGACATATGCACTAGCTGCACATACAGCACATAGAAGCTGTCGTGTCAGATCCTGAGGCAGATTAATAACAATTTTCTAATCAATATATTAACTAAAACTAGATTATTTACAAAAACTTTTGATCATCAACATTGGTGCTTATGTGCAACAAAATAAAACATACGTTCGAAAAGTTCGAAGATGAATATCCTGATCATATATATCAATACTTTTGCAAAAGCTACGTGCAACAGCCACCTGCAATGTAGGAGTTCATGATAAACCTTAAAATAGATCATCTTGAATATGAACAATATTTAGAGAAAGAAACAAATCATAAGCAAGCTAGAGAAGATTTTGGGCAGGAGCCATGAAGTAAGACTATTATTGCAGAATGGTGTCGCTAATAACAACTTTTAAACTAAGTGACATTATTGTAGCTATTGATGATAAAAGTCATTTTGACACGAGGTAAATACATAAATCAAAGCACCATAGAAAAGCCTAAGAAGAGTAAGTACCAGTGTACCACGTCCCAAATAGATATTAGAACAATACCCCAAATGATAATTTCACTAGGACAAGCACATCCTCAAAATATTCAAGAAAGGGCCCCTCAATGAGCAAAGTGCTCCTTGGCTAGCATCTAAATAAGAAAGCAGAAAATGCCTATGTTTATTAGCCATTACATTTCATTTCAAAAATAGATCCTTTAGTGCCTTAACACGCAACCTACAGGCCACTATATAAGCAACTCATTTGTTGGGCTAAGGCTCGCACTGAAGATACTCAGGAAGTTTAAAATATATACACAACTAATAAAAAATCAATAGTTTGTTTCATCAGCCTATAACTAAAGCTGCCACATAAATGTTCCTTGCAGGGAATGGCATCTATCATGACAACAGTAAAGACTATTTTGTAGTTGTTCAATGCCCAAAGACTTGAAGAATCCACTTTCTTCTAAAATGCATATTAAATATAATCCATAGCTCCTACTGATACAGTAATAGTTCCCATGAACCACTCCACCATGTTAACTTAAAAAACATGCTAGTTTAATTGCTAGGACAATTATGAAGTATTTCCAACAAAATCCTACTTCCTTTCAATCAAAAATTTATATACAGGCTCGAAGTGTGACTACAAACCCTCAAAAAAATCACTAAACTTATTACTTTCAATCAGCACAAAGCATGGAAACATTTTCATGGATTTGCATCTAAAACATTGATAAATGTAAGCTTCTAAACAACTTATTCATAAAGTAGAAAGAAAGAAAGAAACATGTGTAAGGACTTAGGATAGTCAAAAGATTCATAACCACTTTAGTGAAGAAGGCAAGATACCATTGACCACTGACTTGGACTAAAGCAAAGTCCTGCCCAACTAGCTTCTCCAACACCAGAATCTTGAGGCAACACCGAATATGTAAGTTTGTCCGAATCTGGATTTTTCATAAATCACAAAGTAAAATAAAGTTAGTCCAATTTCATTGAAAGTGATATAAATGAAATTAACCTGAAAGGGGAAGAAAGTGATATTTTTCATATTGTAGCTAAAATAAGGTACTTGAAAGTAACAGTATATATAAATTAACAAAATCCCACCAGGTCCATCATTGCTCAAAACTAGTTGGCAATAACTCCTACCAACTAGATGTCATTAACATACAATATAGATGTCAATAACTCTTACCAACTAGAAACTAGAGTATGCATTAACCCCCACCCAAAAAAATAAACGAAAATAAATAAATAACAAAAAAAAAAACCTAGAGCATGCAACTCAACAAAGAAATCACTCACAATTCTTACCCAAATATTACATATCATCATGAAAGAGCATCAGATCTAAGAAAAAACTCAATGTTAAGGAAACATAAATTGGAGTAATATTAGACCATGTACATTTCTAAGCAACTCATTTCAGGTTCCTAGATACCACATCAACATCTTAAGCAACTCTTTTCTTGAAGGAACTCGTTACTTTATTCCTAAGTTCTTCATAAAAGTTTCTTAACATTTTTGTGGGTCCTATTTAAACATTTTTAACCAATCAAAACTTTAAAAAATAAAAATAATAAAAAAAAAAAAATTATGTAAAGCAGCCAAGTTGCTTGTCAGAGAAACGAGAAGCTGCCTAGGAACTTCATATCATCACTTTGTATTGCTGTACTTGACCATCAAACTATGCACCAAGGAATGCACAATGAAGATGGTCTTATCTCCTTTCTTAAATTTCTTTGGTTAAGGAGTTAATTTAGAAGAATATAGATTTTGTTCTGAGTTTTCTCATTAGATCCTTCCCATGCATTACTTGGAAGTTCTACTTCTATAAACCAAGCTTAGGAGCAAGTATTGCAAAATGTACAGATCAGCCATTGACAACTAAGTATCTAAGTTATGCTAGTCAGCTTCAATTGATAAAGCCATTCCTCTTCACACTTTGGGTTACAAGGTATCTTCATTCATACTATCTAAACAAATTATAAAAGAAGTAGAAGCAAAAATGAGGAATTTCCTATGGTTAGGACAAGATGATATATCTAGGATAGCAAAGGTGAACTTGAGGCTGATCTGTTTTCCTAAGGATGAGAAAGTTCTAGATATTCCAAACATGAATTGGTTGAAAAAGGCTGCACAATACAAACACCTTAGGCATTAGCTTCGAACACATTATGGTGTTGAGCCATCCAACCAACTCTTACTTGTGAAAAAAAAAATGACAACTGTTTGCTCTTAAAGCTGACATACGATAATCCAACTAGGCCAGTGCAAAAATATTTTCAATGGAGAACAGGGCATGACAACTTCATATCTTAATGGCATGATTGATGACTTCCACGCTGAGCATTACCCAAACTCTTCTATCCTAGGCAAGCATATTGATCAGGCATACCTTCAAATGATAGATCATGCTCGATAATGTTAAATGGTAGTTGGGATCTCCCAAGTGGAGAAATCCAGCAATAAACTGGTGGAATGTTACCTCTGACACTTCTTTCAAGTCCCACCACCTTAGATATCATCATTTTTTTTTTTTTTGGTAAGTAAATGATTTCATTAATAAAGAAGATATACAACTGCTGCAAGCAGGAGAGGGGGATTACCCTAAGGGCTTTACAAAAAGCAAGACTAGATCAAACCACTCACAAGAGACTAGCACTAACTCAGAATTTCTACATAATACAAAATTTGTCTAGATACAAAATCATGTTTTGGAAGACTTTTCCCTAATCTAATACTGTTTCTAACCCTACAAATACAATACATGGCTACTGCCAAAACAGAGGCCCAAGTGGAGATCGAACTTGGGCTAGGATTTTGAGGACAAAACACTGTGATGTCATGCCAAGAAAAAAGAGTAGAAGAACCGTCCAGGGCATTAACTACATTTCTCCATATCTGCTGCAAAAATTGACAATCAAAGAAGAGATGTGAGGTGATTCTCTGGGTGCAGATTGCATAAGAAACAGAGAGTATGTGAGGTGATTCTCCATTGGTAGAGCTTGTCAAGAGTGTATAGCTTTCTGTCATAAACAAGCCAAAGGATGAAAGAAAATCTTGGTATAGATCTCTTGCTCCAGACGAATTCAGCCCAATTAATTCTGTTCACAGTGGTTCTTGTAAGAGCTCTTAATAGAAAAAGCTTTCATATTTGATGGGACCCAACATTGGATATCATCATTTGAAAGAGAACAATATTTATTTGCTCGATATCAATGTTAAATATATTTCAAGTTCCCATCCATGGATAGTAGAAGCAAAGAGCTCATTTTCATGTGGGAAACAGGTTAGGGGAAGCCAGGAGAAGGTGCAGAACATGAAATTTGTTTTGAAATAGGAGAAGGGGGTGTGAACTGGGGGCATGATAATTGGTCAGGAGAAAATTGTTAGGCTGATATGTTTTCCTTCTACTAAAAGACTTTTCATTCTGTGAAGGAACTTTAGCATCAAGGGGAGTGGAAAAACAAAGATATTTCAGCAGCGACATCTCTCAAAAACCACAAGCAAAATCGTGCAGATCGGTCCTCCCATTGCATACTCAGACAAACTAACGTGGTAAGTTACAAGCAATGGAATTTTCTCGATCAACTCAACTTGGAGTTTAGTGGGGCATTGGCAGCAACTCACAAAATCAACAGCTTAGTATTGGACTAGACATATTCAGCCTTAAGTTTCCATTTTTATCTGGTTCATCATTCACAGGACTCTACCACTGGATTCTTGTCTTTGGAGGCCTTGTGTTTCACCAGGTTCAGGATGTGCAGCTAGTAAGAACCGTTTGGAATCAATTGATGATCGCGTTCTTTATTACTCCCATTCTGAGGAAATACAGGGCAAGGTTGCAGCAGAGTTGAGTTTGCCGTTGCCATCTGGATTTTCTCATGTAATTGCATCTCTTGATTGATGGAACCTTCAATATATTAAGACATCCACAGCAACTTGTTCTTGCCAATATCTTGGGATTCATATGGTTTGAACACAATGCTAAGACGCATACAAATGGTTATTCATCAACAGTACATCTAGAAGAATGTGGCATCTTACAAAATCCTTTCATCAGTTCATCCCCCGACTCTTATTTCAGATTAGGGGCAATCACTACTTGGTGCAGGGTCATGAACTTCTTATCCATTGAAGAAAAGTGTCATAAATTGTTCACTGGTTAAGTCAACCATCTGAAAGATTTAAACCTAATACAGATGGAAATGTTGTAGCTGGATTTTCAAGGCAAGATGAATCTTGCAAATGATGTAGGAAACTCGCTCATTTTCTGCTCTTGGTTTTAGTACAAGAACTCATTCTGTTTTGTGGACTTGCTTGGTTATAAAATTAGTCTGCAATATAAATCGAGATTTCGGGTTTATTAACGGTAAGTCTGATACTTCTCTTGTTGTCAGTTGGATTCCTAGGAAGTGGCTTCAAACTGGTACATTTTCATGAAGTTAGTGAAGTAAAAGCTTCAATTAAAGAGATAAATTCAAAAATCCGCCATGATTAAAAAAGGGAAATCAACTTACGGATCATTTGGTAAACTTAACAAGAGTAAAATAGAATGAGTATATTATTTTTACTATGCTGATTTAGAAAGGAAATGTAGAGGTATTGACACTTTTATGAAAGGGCATTTCCTCCCATTTAGTTTTATTGCTAAACTTTTGCCCTACATTTCACATACTTGTGTTTCTGTAAACATTTATTTATTGAGAAAAAGTTTTGTTAGCATTTTCCCCTCCTCACAGAGATTAGGTATCTTCAAATGTCAAAAAAAAATATCCATATACTACATTTCATCATATAAATAAAATATAACATTGTACAGTCATGCTAAACATATATATACTTATATAGACACACACATGCACTAAGGTGCCAGGCCCTCTTAATTTTTATATTTGTGTAGTTGAGCCCCTTACTCACAAAATGAAGACTACACTTTCTACATTTTCATAAATGTGAATACAATCGCCCACTATAACAATTTTTCCTAATGAAAATAATAGAAGTCAAAACATCAGAATAAACATTCTGAAAATAATAAAATAAAAAGAGAAAAAATATTGAATTCTTTTCAATTTATAACATTTCTGATTTTTTTCTTATAGTTTTTAAGTCCATGTTTATGAAACTTTAGGGTCCTTGATTTAGGAGTTAAGGGGATAATGGGCAGAACCCAAGATTAAGGGAGTCTAAATACAATTTGTATTATATAATATATATTTATATATTAATATATTAGATAGATGATAACTATATCACAATATAATACATTTATCATATACTATGTTATATTGTTTTTTATTTTTTAACATTTTCCAAGAAAATAGATTTCCAAGAGCAAAAGATTTTGCATGAAACAAATGCACCCTCAAGAACTATTTGAGAAATTTATAAAGAAGCCACCATATATAGATGCAGAAACCCCCTTGAATACTACCGCACTTCACAGTATTTACCTAATAGTTAGCAGAAATGAGAATATATATCAGCAAGTTTTATTTCTTCATACCATCATGAAAACTCTTTTTCCCTACAACGGGCCAACTCAAAGCAGCACTGAAACATCAGTCTTCTAATTTCTGTTTAGTTTTTGGTACAGTATATAGTCTTTCTTAATTCATCCCAAGGCACTCCAAAAAATGGCTTCTTTTCTTGAGCCCTAGGCACTCTTACCATTTTTCTTTGTTTACTTCGATCCAAACAAATGACATGTACCTTTACCATTTATATCCAATTTGGACACAATAAGATGGCCATGTGAATCCACGCTTCCCAAGATCAAGTTGCCTGGGCCTGTAATGAACCTCTCAGGAATTAAAAACTGCAATATATATAAGCTACAACTCTTTGAACATCAACATTACAAAGCACGAATCATAAGAAGTAAAGTCATGAGCTCCAATCCAAAGTCATGTATTTGTATATTAAGAAGTTTTGAATGTTGTATTGCTAGCATTGGTTGATATTAGAAGACAAGTTTTCACAAAAAGATACTCTATAATATGAGAAAGTACATAATACATGGCAATTGAGCTATTCTGATAGTGAGGGACAAAAGGGAGATAAATCAACAGGGTATCAACTTACTAGTAGTCTCTGATATCACTATGCTCTGAATTTCCGCACGATGAGGGCATCGACTAACCTTTTGGGAAGTTATAACCTTCATAGTTCAGATCACAAAATGATGAGACTAATCCAGGTGAAAAACCCAAATTATGGTATGTTATTAGACCTTATTGTGAGATTCAATTAGCCAAGTAATACCTCCGTCTGAGCTGGAATCAGGAGACTCTCTTTGCCTTTGCTGACCAAAGAAGCATCTAAAGGCACCTAAAGAAAATTTCAAAAAAATACCATACGGTATAGTAATTGGAAAATTTCAAAAGTTTATTAAGCAGAAAGTCCACACCATATTTTGTCAGAGAAATTTTTGCGCTTTAACTCTTTTTTGTTTCGGCCAACTATGTTACAACTTGGAGAAGAGGATTCGAACATAGTCCATTCCCTTGAAAATATATTTTTCTACTCTTATTGTGCCACTTCTGGATGCACCAAAACCAGAGCTTGAAGAATTTTTTATTTTCCTTATTTGAGGTCATAAGTAGAATTTAACAAGCTAATTTTTTCATGGATATATATAATGTCTATCTAGTCATCGACAAGCAAAAACCAAACGAGACACCGTAGTAATTTCCACAAATAGGTGAAATGCAAGTAGAAACACAGAATATGGAAGCTCACCTGGACTTTATAAATGTCACAATCGGAAGCAATGTATACCCAACAAGAAGAGTCTTTCTCATCGGCCTGATTGACGAGAAAACAATGGAGTATGTGAATAAGAGTGAAAATATGCAAATATAGAAACAGAGAATGAATGAGAACAGAACGTTCAAAGTTTCACATGAAGTGCGAGGCGAGTGGACTGCAGGTTTCCAGGAGAGGGATTTTCAATGAGAGAAGAAGGCAGCACTGCCTTAACCATAGCCTTTGCTTCCAACATCTTTACTTTCTGATTATGGCGGGAAAAGGATAGTTATCTGCTCATATAGACATGTTTGGCACACCAGATATAGTCAACAGTCAACCCTGTGTTTTTATCGAATTTTAAAAAATTTTTGTGCACACATAGTTTTTCCCATGGTTTTAACCTTTTTGGTTTAAGGTTAATATTTCAACGTTTGAGTAACAACAGTATAAAGAAAAATAGTATGAGCACATGATATAGATCAAGAAGAGGTACACAACTGAAAAAGACAAGATACGAATGAATGTCAAAAGGAACATACAAACAAACAACCATATATTATGGTTGCCTTAGTTCGACAATTTCTGAGTATTTCGGAGTTTAGGAGGGACCTTGACACTTTGGAAGTATTTTATGTAATGTTGAAATGTTCTAAGCAACATGTTGAGTTTACTTTTTAAACAAAATAGTATATTTAAATTACATATTTTATGTGTAAGATTAGTGAAAGAAAAGAATAAAGTCTCGTTAATAAGTTACTTAAAATATTTATTCAATAGCTCCAAGAAAACATTTTTGCTAAAGGAAAATTGAAAAAACAAACAAAAAAAGTTGATTGCATATTTAAAAATGTAAAGGTTAAACTTTTCTTTATTAGCATTGTTAATTCCTTGAAATTTTGAAGTTTCTCCTATTGAGTACATTTTTAGAGTGTTATAAGTTTTTATATAAGACAATTTGACCACAACAACAAGCCCAAAATTGTTTGCATGTAATTCTAACATAAAGGAAATTTGCAAAATAGCTCAAGCTTTGTAAGGTTTTATTTTTTCCAAAACTTTTGTAAGATTTATATGTTATACGACTTACACTTTTAAAAGATTGTGTTTAAGGGCCTATTCTTTTAGAAAATGCACAATATAAAATCTCCATGATCCTTATATTATGCAACTAATGCCAACTTTTCACTCTATAATATTAACTTAGTGTGAGCTTAGAATCCATCATTTTCAATGGAAAGAAAAAGAAAGTATGTACACCAATTAATATAGTAAATGTTATAGTAAGATAGCTTATTATTAAATTTATCTTCCTAGAAAAAATAATATACCTCTTCAATTGCTTGAAAATTTGTAGAAAATGAGTTTAGCAAACCTTAATTTTTAAGTCAAAGTTTATTGATCACCAACTTTACCAGAGATGAAAAGTGGATTGTTTAGATTTGATCTACGAGAATCTAGGCTTGATTTAAAGGTTCTTGACTAGTAAGACATGATAAAACATGTTGGAGATGACTCCAACACGATTACTCTAATGCTCAATTTAAGAGTGACTTTTGCTTTTCTTTTGCAAAAATGGCTCTAAAAGTGCTCCATATAAAGGATGTGGCTCGTATTCTTACTACATGAAAGGGCAATGCAAGTGAAGTTAAGGAAATAGGTTGCCAATCATTAGGCTAGCTTGAGTTAGCATTTATTCATTCGATGTGTAAGGCTAGGTCCTCTAGTTTTTGTTTAGTACATATAGGACAAAAGAAGACCCCTAAGTTTGAAATAGTTGGTGCCAATAAGGTGGCTTATTTTAGGGAAGCTAGAGATGTTGGTAAGGTAGTAATACAAAACATACACTCTCACACACAAAACGCAAGCCTCAAAAGTAAGCTTACTGTGGCATTGATGGATCCTCCGAAGATAGCTATCAAAGAAAGGATAAGTATGGATCTTAGATGGAAAGAAACATTAAAAGAAAATAAAAGTAAGCAAACCTGTGAGCCGCTCGTGGATGTGACTTACCACTTAAGCTCTCAACGGCCTATAACACGTCGAATGTGACTCACTGGTCTAAATTGTAAAATTGCTCACCGTATAACCTTACTTAAGGGCTGATATGAGCTTTAAGGATATGTTCTCAACAATGGAGAAGAAAACTCAAAAATCTCGTTACTTGATATCAAAAATTCTGAATACAACAAATGCCATAAAAGTGTATTTATACGTAGCAATCCGAGGGATGCATTACTTGCGGCTTTCACTAGAAACGGCAACTTTCTATATAAACATGATTACAAAAGTAGAAGAACAAATGTATAATCCTTCTAGAGAGAGAAGATTCATATGTTAAGGGGTGTATCCGAAAAAAGTGGGACACATGTTATAGGAGGAAAGGTTGATGGTCCAGTAAATAACAATTTTTGTAGATTTTAGATAAGGTTGACGTAATTAGCTTCCTCTATAAGCTTGGAAATGGGAGCATGAAAGTTGGGGATTAGAATTGGAGAATATCCTTCAAAGCAAGTCGAAGAGTCAGGTCTTGAAGTTATAATTAGCTTAGGGTGGTCTAGTTTAGCTATTGCAGTATACCAAACAGCCTAGGAACTTAGCAAACCAAACAGGTCAGCTACTTCAATGAGATCATTACTTATGATACTTAGTTAGCTACTAAGAATCTTGTAAGCTATACTAACTAAACCTCTTGCTCTTAATAAGGTGAGTGGTCCAGATGGTAGATTCCTATCATTCCCTTCGAGTTGTTTAAGATTAGGGATCAAATCCTTGCAGTGATCTATAAGATTGTCTTCTTCAGATACATACGAGCTCAAATTAGTAATGTTGAAGACATTGGAAACTCCATACCCTTCTAGGAGCTTAAGCTTATAAGCATTGTCGTTAATCCTCTAAAGTACTCAAAATGGACCTTTAGCTTAGGGGGAGAGTTTATGCTTCTTTTTGTTGGGAAACCTCTCCTTACTAAGATGAAGCCATACAAATTCTCATGGTTGGACTAGCTTTCTTCCTTGTTGGCCTTTGTTTCCTTAAGCTAACTTTTCAATAGCGTAAGTCAATTGTTTAGTGACTCTTTGGTAGATCTTTTATAGGGTTTAAGCTTGGTCTTCAGCTTCTTGGTCTCCTTACTCAACTTGGGGTTACAATGTCTAATCAAGAGGTAGCTTAGATTAAACCCATAAATAACATTGAATGGGGTTTTGTTAGTTGTATTGTAGATAGATCTATTGTAGGCAGATTCAACTATTGGTAAGCAAATGTTTCAATCAACTTGGTTTCTTCTAACTATAGCTTAGAGAAGAGATTACAATGTTCAATTGACAACCTCTATTTGATCATTAGTTTACGAATGGTGTGAAGTGCTAAAGGGCAACTTAGTCTTCATTTGGCACCATAGGGTCTTCCAAAAATGACTTAGAAACTGACGATCTCTATCAAATATAATAGTCCTTAGTATCCATACAGCTTTACGACTCTTGCAAAAACAGAAAAGAAAGAGTTAAAGCATCGTTAGCCTTGTTGTAAGGCATACAATGTGCCATTTTGCTAAACTTATCGACCATGACCATCACATAATCCTTTCTACGCACTATTCTTGGCAAACTAAGGATAAAATACATACTCAAGTCCATCCATGGTTTGGTCAACATAGATAGGGACATAGCCTTCATTTGCTCAACCCAACTCTTAGCCTCTCTACAAGTTGCACACCTTTTAATGGTACGGTGTATGTCTCTCAACATTTTCAACCAATATAATCTTAACTTCAATAACTCATATATCCTCTATAACCTAAATCACCCCAATAGTTCTCCACCATGTACTTTATTGATAAGTAACTCCCGTACTTAATAGGTTGGTACACAAAGTTTTCTATCCCGGAAAAGGTATCCATCCTCCATAAAGTAGTCATTCGATGTCTTCCCTTCATTGCACATAACATAGATAGGTCCAAAATGTAGATCTTAAGAATATTGCTCATTGATGCTCATAAATCCCAACAATTTCATTTGAAGCTTTGAAAACATTATATGCCATCTAGATAGGGCATCTGCAACCATGTTCATCTTCCATCGCTTACACTTAATCACAAATGAAAAGCTTTCTAGAAATTCAACCCATTTAATTTATCGCTTAGATAGCTTGGGCTAACTTTTCGGGTTTCTTAAGGTCTAATGATCTCAGTACACAACAAACTCCTTTGTTAACAAGTAATGCTACTAGGTTTGCAAAACTCCAACAAAGGGCATATAGTTCTTTCTCATAAACAAAATAATTCTTTCTCAAGAGAGGAAGAGAAAAGGGAAGGAACCCATGCCTTTGCCCTCCAAGTTTAGTTAGGATGAGGTGCTTGTTCCCAATAATGATATACGTTGTTTAGACATAGCTTAGAAAGATGTACATATATGTGCTTGCCTGCTCTTAAGTATTCTTTTTCCAAGAGATTGGTAAGATGTTGAAATAAAGTCCATAGACATGTTTGTGGACAGATGTTCTTTAGCTTATACATGGAAAGAGTAAACCCAGCTAATTTTCCAATTTGAATTCAAAGTTAGTAAAGAAAGACAATGAGTAATCCTTAGAACCACCTTAGATATATTGATCAAAAACCCTAAAGGACACAAATAAACCCTAAGAAATAAATCCAAAATCCTAATTGAGGTAAAAATCCTAAACCCTAATCATACACATAAAACCTAAACCTTAACACACGAGAAACCCTAAAATTGCTATAGAACCCCAGTAAATCTCTTATAACTATAATTGAATGACCGAAACCCTAATATAATTAATGTAACCTAATTACATAGCTAAACAACTCATTAAATACAAGAAATTTTGCTAATCATAAAAAAACTAAGTACTAATCTTGTACATAAACCAATAATTGTAAACGGTTCCAAACACTAGGAAACCTTAAGAAATCAGATAATATAAATAAATCAATTTCATTGAGGTGATAAGATATTAAAAAACCTTACACTAACCCTAATTACACTTAATTTGCTTAATTGTACTTAAACACAATCAATTGGCTTACTTACGCCTTAATCCGATGAACAATCCTCACTACATCTTAAGTAACAAGTGGATAAGATTAATTAGTGGGAAGATGCCAAGATAATTAATAGCCAAATTAAGGTTATCCTTTAAGGGATAATATCTTTCCCCATATGGCAAAAAGCACACAAGATACAATGGCTCCCAAAAAGAGGCTTAAACCCTTACCTAAAAAAACCCTCCCTTGTCCCCTTTGATGCTTGCTGCAGCTACTATCCCCTTTCCTTTCCTTTGTTTTTTTTTTTTTTCAATTCAACACTCATTTATACACTCTCAAAATCTCTTTAAAATAAACCCTAAACATTCACCTTCCATCTTTCTCTCTTGTCTACCTCCTTGCCCCTTCACCGCCACCTCTTTTTCCTCTTCAACCACCATACAATACCACCCACCACACTTTCCTCCCTTACTCCATCAACACATACATAAAACCCCCAATCCTTCCACAAACTTATGGCACACAAAGGACATACACAACTTCACTAAAGTAAGTTTCTACTCTTATTTCCTTTTAAGTTCAAAACTTGTCCTTACATTTAAAGCTTTAAAACCTACATATAAAAGCATGTTATAAGATTTAGTGCAGAATAGTATAGGAAAAGCTTGAATAATTCTTGTGCATGGCTCATTAGTTAAAGTAGTACACTAACATGCATGGAAATGTAGAGATAAGTAGATGTCAAAAAGAGTGAAGCAAGGAAAGCCTTAAAACCTTAGTTTTCCCATGCTTGCCACCCCTTCAATGATGTATAACCATCTTCTTTTCATCATATTATGTAATGTCATTGGCTTAAAACAAGTAGAGATGTAATTAAAACAAAGAAATATACTAGAATGAGTGTTGAAGATTGCAAAGAAAACCTTAGGAGAACCCATCTTGGCTACCACTAATAATGGAGTTAATAAGCTGCAATTTCTGATTTATTAATATAATGACATGATTAATTAATGTAAAGCATGATTTAGGATGTAATTAACCAAGTTAAGTTAGGTAATATTGGGTTAAAGGCCTAAATGGACTTAATTAGTTATTAAGGCCTTAAAAATAAGATTAGAAGCCCAATAAATGAATAAGTCTAGATCTGAAACCAAGGATAAAATGGACTTATAGTAAAACTTTTACTAGGCTTAGGCCTAAAATAAAAAATGGGATTGGGGTTGATAGGGTTTAAGGCCTTAAGAAGTAAACTACACCCAAAACCCCTGAAAAGGACTAAAAAGAAGGTCTAATACTATAGGACCAGATTTGATTCCTAAATTAATGCACCTAAAAAATAATATACTAAAGGCCCATTAAATCAAAAAAGCCCATTAAAGCCATCACTTATAACCTCCTTAGTGAAATAAGGCTTAACATTAGCAAAAATGGACCATTTAGGCCCACAAGAGTAAAATTAAACCCCAAATTAAAAAATTTAGAAATTAAATTGAAAATTTATCTTAAAATACTTAAATAAAAACCCCAAAGCCTAAATGTAAGGCCTAATACTCAAAATTAAGCATAAATCCAAAAACAAGGCCTAAAACTATAAGAGTTAAACACTAACCTTTGACTAATGAAATTGTTTAACCCAATCTGTAAAGCTGTGGGTCCAATATGATCAAATGGATCCACTATGAGATAGAACACTCAAAAACGATGAAAATAGACTATAAAAATGCTAAAATTGAACTTAAAATGAAAAAGTTATGGCAAAAATACGAAATAGGGAAAAACAAAGAAATATAATGAGATAAGTAATAGTTTAGTATAGGATAGGAGTCTTACTTATTATAATTACATTCTTTAGGTGATATGGATCTGGAGAGGGCTATTAGGATTGTTACACGTCATGGCTAACTGCATACACCGATCCCCAATTATATCTTGTTTATGCTTGTAACATAGTACATGATATGAGGCAAGTGCACCTATCGATTTTAATATAGCGGATGTGAGTCCGAGTCAATCCCTTAGAGATTTTGAATACTAATATTAACCTTAGCTTTATTATCTAACCAGAAAATTGTGATAAATTGAATGAATTAAAAATACTGAAATTAACCATCTAAACTAATTATGAGACTTAATTAAGCAAATTAGAAAGCAATAAAACTACAAACGACTTCAAGAAATTAATAATTTATTTAGGAATTATTTCCCCTAGTGTTTAACATGTGACCGCTTAAAACATATTCAATTCAATTTCTATTATTCTTGACCGGAGGGATTCACAATTAAAGTTAATACCTTTCTCAAGCATATTAACCCTAATCCTAAATTATTTACC
>JAMXBB010000012.1:70030444-70282807 GCA_024138015.1 Lumnitzera littorea | reverse complement strand
TTAATACCTTTCTCAAGCATATTAACCCTAATCCTAAATTATTTACCAGAATCTCTTCACTTAGTAATATAACTTAGAATCGCATTAATGTATAATGAATTCCCACACAAATAATCAACTTTCCGGAAGAATCATATATCTTCTCTTTAAGTATACATGTAATTATCTTCGATTATGCTAAGATCTAATTACACATGCAATTTCTCAATCAACATGCATAATATCATATATTGATACTCTAGAATTATCAATCAACAATTAAACAACATAATTGAATCAAGAAAAGATAGAAACTTTATTGAAATTATAATTCAATCCAAGGGTTACATGAAACCCTAGGTTCCATAATCCTAAATACTCGAATTCTAAGCTATCATAACGAATCTAAAAACGAGTTCCATCAAAAAACATAAAATAAAACATGGAAAACCCTTTTGATTGATGAACAATCTCTCTAATCTTGAAGTTGATGTTGTTCTCGCCTCTTTCTTGATGTTCTCCTTAAGTCTCTTCTCTTCTCTTGTGTCTCTCCGTCCTCTCTCATGTCTCTCTTCTTTTGAAACCTTAAGATATCCTTTTATATATGTATTATAAGGATTCTGTTTTCGTCACCAGACACAGCCTGGGACATGGCCATGTCCTCAGGTCGTGTAACTTTCTGCACTAAGGCAAATTTTTCTACATAACTTCAAAACTTCATAACTTCTTCGTTTGAACTCTGAATTGAGTGAAACTTGATTCATTTTCTTCGTTTTCGATCCTAGAACGCATTTAAACCTTGAAATCAAAAGTTTACTCAATTAAGTATCATTTTCTTTAAAGAAAACAAAAAATGTAAGGAAAATACTATAAAATCGCTATGTGAAATATGTTTAAAATCAGAATTATCGGTACACTATTGAATTGTAAGATTAATGTAAACAAATATGCATGGAGTGCTTGAAAACTTGCATGTGTTTGTATTTGGATGCAATTGCATGACAAGATACTACACAATATATGAACATTACTGATTGTTGTATTAGGTAAATATTAGGACATTTGAGTGTTTGCTTATATATTGTTTGGTCAACTGTAAACCGGACCAAATAACCATTCAACTTTTAACAAACCAATCATGCATTGCATCTTACTGCATTATAGAATAAAGGTATCAACACTACTGTATAAAGTAAGAGATCATGCTTTATAGACCCATATTCTTTAGTAGATGATGTGTTATTGTTTTTGTATGATGTGTTCATGCAACATGTTCCTGCTTTGACCATTGAGGAACTAAGTAGCTTTGGGGAGTGCCTCTAACTACTTGAGACTGAGATGTGTCTACCTTTAGGTCTGTATAAGAGAACTGCTATTGGATCCTACTTTCTATGTCTGGAGGCACTTGCTCCACTCCTTCCTATATTAAGGTAGGAAGGATATTATCGTGAATTAGCTTACTAGCTTTCAGGCTCTTCAATCAATACTTTATCAATTTAGGCTATCATTTCTCTTATTTTTATCGATAAATTGCCATACCTTGGTATACGATGGTAAAGACGCAGGTCCTAAAGTGTTTAAATACTTCCCAAACTCAAGCAATAATAAACATAAGATTGTGCTTTATATAGTCGCTAGTAGGTTATATATGATGCTTGCATAGCATATGCTTGTTAAATAACTTGCTTGAACATTGTTTGTTAGTAAGATAGGAATGTTACTCGCTAAGTAGTTGTAACTTACCCCCTTATAGTTTGTTGATGTAGATTGACTTATGGTTGGAGCCAGGCCATGGGATACTCGTGGTTAGTAGCATTGGCTTTAGGGATGTCAAAGGAAAAAAGAGAGCTTGAGTGAACTTCTATTATCTATTTGGAGTCTCTAGTTTTCATTATATTTCCTAATTTATCAATAGTCTAGAACTACTATAATTATCTTTATGGTTTAATTTGTAAGACTTATTTAGGGGCAATCGTCCTCATAGTTGTATTTTAGACTTAATGATTATTCTTATCTACTTAATTATTATGCTTTTATATTGCTTGATACAAGTTACCCTATGGAGGCTAAGGTTATGCAAATGCCTTGTGTGGCATAAAGAACGATATGATCCACGCCAAAGATTGACAAGGGTAACCATATCGTAGTGGGTCCAAGCTTACAAAAAGCTTGAAGTGAAATGCGATGAAAGGCAAAAACTTAAATAAGAAAACAAGATAAACAAGCAAATCATGAATGATTCCCAGGATGTGATGTAGCAAGGAAACTCTGCAAACTTACAAAACTAACTTGATATGATATACAAGTAGCTTGGTAAGGTCACTCACCACATAGCCTTACATAAGGGTTAAGGTAAGAGTAAGAAAATGGGTAAGCACACTAGCTTACGAAAGAGAAGTATATTTAATATTAGATACATGATGATGCGACCACATTTACAATGGATATTTATACCCGAAATATTAAGGTAACAACTATAAATGAAAATGACTATAAAGGGTAAAGTCCTAAATAAATAATGTACAAAGAATGGAAAAGGGCATAAAGAGAAAATTAGGAAAAGCATTCGTCTCATACAAAAGATTCTATCGTCGGTGGGGTGCTTGGACATGCAGTGGATGGTCAGTGGTTGTGTTTCTAGCAAAGATAAACAATCTATGTGACTAGTGTAGTTTTTGCTAGATAATGATGCCAAGCTGAACTAATTGTTTAGAGTTGCCCAACTAAGTTGATAGCTCCTTTAAGGTAAATTCAACTCGGACATGATTAGAGCAACTCGGATTCAAGTTGGCTTGGTAAATGGTTAAGAGGGTTGAGCTATTGTTAGAGTGAGCAATAGGTCAGCAGTTGGAGACTATTGACAAGCATAGGAGGTTTTGACCTGGACATGGCAACAGTTTAGTAATATGCAATAGCTCAGACTCTTTAATTGTGGGGCATAAAGATAGAACTCGCCTTACCATGCTCTCTAGCGTTCAGGCTTAAGCTCAAGTTAAGGGCCTAATGCTTTGATTCCTATCATCCCCACCAGGTTGATTAGGATTTAGGATCGAATTCAGCTAATCTTCATTCAATTCTTCCTCGGGTCTGTAAGGGTTGAGGTCGACAACACTAAACACGTCAGATACTTTGAAGTCCTTTGGCAGCTCTAGTTGGTAAGTGTTGTTGTTAATCTTACAGAGGATTTTGAAGGGTCCATAAGCTCTGGTAGATAGCTTGTTCTCCCTCTTATTAGGAAATCTCTCTTTGCTCAAGTATAGCCATACTTGATCTCTAAGCTAAAACTGCTTGGTCCTTTCTTCCTTTACCTTTCTCTTTTAGCTTCCTAACAACTCAATCAATGTGCTAGGTGACTCGTTGGTAGATCTATTAAAGGGATTGAGCTTTGGTTCTTGCCTCTAGATCTTCTTAGTTAGCTAAGGGTTGAAACCATAGATGACTTCAAATGTGGTATCTCCAATGGTGTATTGTATGGTTTTGTTGTAAGCAAACTTTACTACAGGGAGGCAGACATCTTAGTTGACTAAGTTCTTTCCAGCTGCAGCTTGAAGTAGTGACCTTAGAATGCAATTGACAACTTTTGTTTATCCATTGGTTTAAGGATGGTAAGAAGTATTAAATAGTAACTTGGTTCTCATCCAATGCTAACGAGTATGCCAAAAATGGCTTAAGGATTTTGGATTACAGTCTGACACCACACTCCTCGGCACTCCATGCAAGCAAACAATTTCCTATAAAAACAAAGAAGCAATAGCCAAAGCATTGTTAGTTTTGGTGTTAGGTATAAAGTATGCAATCTTACTGAACCTATCCACAACAACCATTATAAAGTCTTTGCCTCAAGTAGTTCAGGATAATCTGAGAACAAAATCCATACTTAGGTCAACCTATGGTTTGGTCGAAATAGGTAGAGGCATAGCCTTTCCTTATTTAGCTTGCCTTTTTTGCTTTCTTATAGATAGCGCATCCCTCAATCACATGATGCACATTACATTTCATTTTAGGACAAGAGAACTTGTCATTTAGTAGCTCATACATCCTTCGTTCTCCAAAATGCCTAAAGTGACCTTCATTATGGGCTTCTCTCACCAACAGCTCCTTAACTGAACAGGTCGGTACACACAATTGGCCACCTCAAAATAGATAACCATATTCCACATGGCATTCATCTACTATTCTTCCTTCTCCACAATGTCTACATATAGGACCAAAATGAGAATCATGTTGATATTGTTCTTTAATGCTTATAAACCCTTACAACCTAGTCTGTAACTTGGTAAGAAGAATACGTCTACTTGACAAAGCATCAACAACTACATTGTTCTTACCTTGCTTGTATTTGATGACAAAATTAAACCCTTCCAAAATTTGATCCATTGATCTTGGCATTTGGAAAGCTTAGATTGGCTTCGCAGGTACCTTAAGGACTCATGATCTATGTATATAACAAATTCTTTTAGCAAAAGATAATGTTGCCATATGTAAAGAGCTCGAATTAATGCCAAGAGTTCTTTGTTATACATAAAATAGTTCAGTTGTGCTCCTCTAAGCTTTTCATGATAATTAATAGGTCAACCTTCTTGCATCAATACAGCTCTAATGCCGACACCTGACTCATCGCATTCAAGATCAAACACTTTATTAAAGTTTAACAAAGCCAAAATAGGGGCAGAGGTCAACCTCACTTTCACCTTAGCAAAACTCCTCTCTTCTTTCTCCCCCTACTTAAACTCCACATTCTTCTCTGTTAGCTCAGTAAAGAGTGCTACTATTGTACTAAATCCTTGAATAAAGCATCGATAGAAGGATGAGAATCCATGAAAACTCCTTACCTCTATAAATGAAGTTGGGTTCGATTACTCAACAATGGCTCGAACTTTCTCTTCATCAGCTCCTAATCCTCCCCCATTAACCACGTAGCCTAGCAAGATCACCTCTTCTTAACAAAAACATCACTTCTTCACATTTTCGAACAATCTCTCTACTTGAAGGACATTGAAAATAACTTAGAGATGATTAATGTGACTTGCCAAGTCGGCACTATAAACAAGGATGTCGTTGAAGTAGACTATGACACATCTTCCTAATAGATCTCTTAGGACATGGTTCATGATAAGAATCAACTCCTTGAAACAGTTACACGCAGCTAAGTTAGAGGACTACAAGGATTCGTATGGAGAATACTATCTCAAAACCCTATTCAGGATAAGGATTCTTACTTTAATCTCTATCTTTTACACTACTACTAACTAAAGCACTGAGCTCTCATAAGTTCTAGCATAGTTCCTAAATTGCCAAGCAATTGTATCAACTTGCTTAGTGTACATGCCAAGCAACAATAACTATTGCCAAGCTCGTACCATGACGTAGATAGCTCCCAAGCCGACTAGCATCAAACCTCCATTCGAGCTGAGCTACCCAAGCACCCAACCTATAGAGGATCAGAATGTTTTCCAGCACTTGAGTTTTGACCTGAACCAGATCAAATCTACTTTAACAGCTCATACTTTCTTTTATCCTCATCTGAATTGTATTATTTAAGCCAAGCCACCTTAAGGTATACCTTAGTAAAACCAGCTACATTCTAGACCACCATCTACCATATGATATGTGTTTTTTGGCACAACATTCTAGAAGGATTTCCTACTTTTTCCCATATAGAATATTCTTTTCCTCTTTTACCTTTTTTAGTTTATTTCATGTATTCTAATTGTAAATTACCCTTTTTATCTTTTCCACGTTTGCCCTATAAACCCTAATGAGGCTAATATATAGACCCCATTTACTTGTACATAAACAACAATTCATTACATCATATCATTACAAGTTTCCTTTCTTGAGCAACATTAGTGTTCTTATTTTCCTTTTAGCTCTTATCTATTTTCTTTGGCAAGAAGTAGTAGCAAGTGACCTTATAGCTCAGATAGGTGAGTCATATCTAGCAAATTGTAGGTCGAATAAGATCAATCAACATATCATATTTGATTGGTAACTGCTCGGATTTGCTAAGCCCCTTTATTTTCTTTTCATTCCCGTCTATTGTGGTGCTTCTTCGTGTATACAACCTTACAAATGCATTAGCTTTGCTTATATCAAAGTACGATTTCGAGAGGGAGTGTGTAAAGTCGTAGTGAAGTTTTGGTTCGTGTTTGCTGTTAGTAGTTGATCTGTTCCTTCCGTAACTACTATAATGTGTTCAAGTGAAGTAGGTTTCGAAGTTGTAAGCTGTAAAGTGGAGGTTTGTGGATTAGTAAGTGCAGTTTCTATTGCTACTCTATTATACTCTGTTTTTCACTACGAAAATAGAGTAAGTCCCTTTTTGTTGTATCCGAGCAAGTATTGGTTGTTGAAGTTGTTAGTATGTGTGTTAGTAAGGTTTTGAGTAGTAAAAAGAAATGCTTATTGTGTATTGTATTGTTACTTTGTTAAAGAAGTGTTACACTATGTCGAATTTAAGTGTTCAAGGTATTATTGGTGATTAGAGTAGTGGTGCTTATGTTAGTTAAGGTCAAAATGGTAGTAACACTCTTGAGTCAATTGTTGATATGCTTGATAGACTCACAAATTTTGTTGAGAGTTTGGTTACTACGATGCAAGTCAACAGATAGCAACCATAGGTTGTACTACATCATAACTCACCTAAGAATATTCTTAAGAGACAATATGGCTAAGGTGGCCGAGCTAATTGCCCAGTTTAACCCCACCAAGTTGGAGGAGGTGCAAATTGAGCTGCTAGACAAAGGTTGGAGTTGGAGGAGACAAAGGAGGACGTTGATGAGGAAGATGTAAGGACCAACGAAGGGGAAGAAGAAGAGGTTCAATATTACTAAGCACAAAAGTGAAGACGTCAAGCTTGTTGAGGATTAGACAATGTTAAAGTCCAGATCCCACCCTTCAGTGAAAGTAGAGATGTAGATGAATATTTAGAGTGGGAAGAAAAGGTAAAGAAAGTATTTGATTGTTATGGATATACAGATGCAATTAAGGTTTGACTTACTACACTTGAGTTCTTTGGATATGCTACCATGTGATGGAAGAATCTAAATGCATCTAGAGTAAGAGATGGAAGATGAGGTGTAAGGACTTAGGAAGAGATGAAGAGATTGTTGAGGGGAAGATTTACGCTCCAAACTTACTTGTAGGACATGTTTGCAAAGTTCCAGGAACTTTGCCAAGGAAGTCAATTTGTTAATGACTATGTGAGAGAATTTCATATGCTTATGATCTAAGTAGACGTAGATAAACCGAGGTTTATACAGTGTTGCGATTCTTTTCTAGACTCAAATACAAGATTCATAAGATTATGGAAGTATAGAGGTTCAATACATTGGAAAAGGCCATTAAAGTAACGTAGAGGGATGAAAAGTAGAGGAAAAATGCTCCAAGTCGACCTAAGCCAACTTTACCCCGAGCTCCAATTCCATGCCAACTCGCTCATGTTAAGTTGAGGAGACTTCCCCGAGTAAAGGAAAAACATGATTGATCTAATGACAACCGAGTATGATAGAAGAGCCAAGCTAAGGATAGGCTAACCTCGAGGATATATGAGAAAGGACATACCTTTAAACGGAAGATAAGCGAAGTGAAGTGTTTCAAATGCTTGGGTTTTGGATATATGGTTGTTGAGTGTTTGAACTGACATGCCATGTTGCTTTGAGGGAATGTAGTGGATAGCACCAATGAGAGTAAGCTAAAAGAAGAAAAAAATGCTGGAAGAATTGAAGTTAAAGAGGAAGAGGAGACCTGTGTTTATGCCGACTGAGGAGAAGTGATGACATTGGCATTGAGACAAGTGTTGAGCTCTTTGCTAAGCTTTAAGGAAGACCAAAGGGAAAGCTTATTTCACACCAAGTGTACCATTAAAGGACAGTTATGAGCCATCATTGTAGATGGAGGCAGTTGTACCAACGTTGTTGCATGGTCCTTTATGTAGAGGTTAGAACTATTGACCTCTAAGTACCCCCAACCTTATAAGCTATACTGGCTTCATGATAAGGGTGCTCTACATGTCACAGAATAAGTATCTATGCCTTATAGTGTTGAGAATGTGTATAGGGATGAAGTGGTATGTGATGTCATCCTCATGGGAGTTTCACATTTGTTACTTGGACAACCTTAGTTGATCAACCGATGTATCACTCACAATGGATATAAGAACACCTATTCCTTTGTCAAGGATGGAAAGAAGTTTATGTTGCAACCCATAACACCAACCTAGGTGAATGAGGCCGATAACCAACTCACCAGAGCTAATAAAAAGAAAGCTTTAGTGCTAAGCCGAAGAGAGCTCTAAGCTATTGAGAAGGCTAATGAGCCTATGTTTCTATTGATTAGAAGACTATTGGAGTTAAGAGATCTTGATGATGTTCTTGATGAGATCTAAAGATTGATTGATGAATTTTTCAACCTATTCCCCAAAGAGTTACCTAAGGGATTACCTCTAGTTCGAGGCATTGAACATTATATTGATCTATAGCTAGGCGCAACCTTATCAAACTAACCTACCTACTAAATGAATCTTAAGCAGGCTGCTGAGCTAAAAAGGCAAGTGGATGAGTTGACAAAGCGAGGTTACGTGGGGGAGAGCATGAGTCCTTGTACTATACCATTTCTACTTGTCCTAAAGAAGGATGGATCGTGGTACATGTGCATTAACAACCGTGCTATCAACCATATTACTATCAAGTAAAGGTAACCAATACCAAGGCTCGATGACATATTAGATGAGCTTCATAGTGCCAAGATATTTTCGAAGATTGATTTGAGAAGTAGCTACCACCAAATTCGTATGAGGCCTAGTGATGAATAGAAGATTGCCTTCGAAACAAGGCATGGTCTCTATAAGTGGTTAGTTATGCCCTTCAGACTTACCAGTGTGTTAAGCACATTTATGCGACTGATGAACCATGTGATGCGCCCTTTAATCAAAAGATGTGTAGTTGTATACTTTGATGACATATTGGTATACAGTGCCAACCTGAACAACCATGTTCAACATCTCTGAGTTGTTTTTAACATTTTATGAGCCGAGAAGTTGTATGGAAACCTGAAGAAGTGTATGTTTTGTCAAAGTGAAGTAATTTTTCTTAGGTATGTAATATTAGGAGACGGAATCCGAGCAAATGAGGAAAAGGTTTGAGCTGTCTTAAAATGGCCAATGCCGGAGAATGTCATTGAAGTTTGAAGTTTCCATAGCCTTGCATCTTTCTATAAGAGATTTATTAAAAACTTTAGTACAATTGCAACCCCCTTGACCGAGCTAATGAGAAAGAGTGATGGATTTTGATGGAATGATTGAGATGAGTAGAGCTTCCAAGAAATCAAGGAGAAGCTCGTTATTACCCTTGTCCTATCCCTACTAGATTTTGATAAGCCATTTGAATTGGAATGCGATGCGTTAAGCATTGGAATTGATATTGTCCTGTTGCAAGAACAACGACCAGTTGCTTACTGCAATGAAAAGCTTAGTGGTGCCGCGCTGAACTAATTTATGTATGAGAAAGAATTATACTTTCTTTTTCAAGCTTTTACTATTTGGCAACATTATCTATTATCATGAGAGTTTGTAATTTATACTGACCATGAATCTTTGAAGCATCTTGAGAGTTAGAGCAAACTTTTGAAAAGGTAAGAAAAGTGGTTAGTGCCAACATGCTTACTACAAAAAGGTAAGCATCCTAGGGTTTGCCCAAGCGCTACCATGATTGGTGGTCGTTTAGCTGTAGTTTAATGTTGGGTAGTCGGTGGGTCATAGTGGTCAGTGTTAATGGGGGCAGCTGAAGCTTGAAGGAAGGTTGGGTCTGAGGTTTTAGATGGTAGGGGTTGCGATGGTGTGGTCGTCTTCACTCATTGTAATGGTTAGAGTGGTGTCTCGAGCTAGGGCTAACAATAGTTGGGGTTTATTTGTTTGAGGATTGGGAAGTTGTAGTGGAGCGTAAGAGCAGTGGGGATCGAGAGCCTATCAACTAGGGATCCTACTGGTGGTAGTAGCCACCTTTGATAATGGCCATAGAGAGAGAAAGAAAGCGCCTAGAGAGAGATAGCTTGAATGTGTATGTTTGAGTGGTGTTTGGATGATTGTTGATGCTAGAATGCACTACTTAAACCTCTATTTATACTAACAAAAGGTTGGATTAACTTGGTAAAGATCATTAACAACTGAATTGGCCATGAATACAAAGTCTGAATTTTTAGTTTTTTTTTTTTCCAAATCTTCAAACCGATTTTGACCTCTTTAATGAATGAATGTAGACAAGTTTTTATGTTCGATGCAAAGTATATCAAGTATTCTTTGAATTTCTATATTTAATTTGATGAAATGTGCTCAAGAAATTACTTCAATCGGGTCAAAAATAGGCATGGTCATGTGACTTCAACCATTTCTTTTCTTTTTTTTTCCTTCTTCTTGCAAATTTCATGTAGGTGATGGAGAACCAAGTGCATGGTCATATGTTAGGCACGTATCATGTGCTGGGCATGTGACACATGCCCTAACCTGCATCTACAATGCACGCATGTAGCCTCTAAAAAAGAGTAGGCGCTCTTTTGGACCCCTATGAGTAGGCTTCACCCCACATTAAAGGCCTTTAACCTTGTTGGCTAGTAATATGGACTAGGTCTTACACTTAGTCCGACCCTTAAAAATTTCTTTTTAAACAAAGATGAATTAATAAATAAAAGATAAATAAAATAATAGTAATAAATTTTTTGAAGGAGGTCAAAACCATTAGATTGCCTATGAATCCTTTGATTTAAAAAATTTTCTAAGATTAACCCAAGACTTCTATTTTCCTAACGAAAAAAAAAACTTTATTTTGCTAACTTTTTTTTTGTATTTTTCACTATTTTCAATTTTTATGCTTTCATGTATTGTCTAATTTTTTTGTAATTTTTAATTTTACAAAATTAGGATTCTTTTTCCTTAATCTAAAACTAGAGGGGGACAAAAATGAGGTATCCACAACTACCCCTCTTTGTGGTGAATTTTAAGTAAAACTTTACCATAAAGACAAAAGAAAACACTATTTTTGCTTTGACAATGAATTTGCCCTAAGCGCTGCTACGCCCTAAGCGCTGCTACAATTAGCTAGCTAGCCTAGGTCTAATCTACTAGAAATTTGGTGAACTATCAAAGATATTTTGGAAGAGGAGGAAGGTGCTCTAAGAGCTAGCCGAGACACAAGAGTGGTTTTTTTTTTTTTTTTAGAAAGGTATAGCACTAAGAGTTAGCAATAACCTTAAAAATGGTTATAAGTGGAGAGTACCGTCGTGTAAGTTGGCTAACCTAAGTGGGGACATCTCTAAAGGACTAGTAACTCAAAACGGTAAATTGACTTGAAACTTGATCGTGCTGTATGAGTTGAGAATCAAATTGAAACCTAGTTGTGCCCATTTGAACTAACTAACCTAGGTAAGAGCGTTTCTAAGGGACTAACAACTCTAAATTGGAATTGATTTAGAAAACCTGATTACGCTACTCTAAGCTAACTAACTTAGGTGGAAGCATCTCCAAGGGACTAGCAACCTTAGATGGGAATCGATTTTAGAGAACCCAGAAGTATTACTTTAAGTTGATTAACCTAGGTAGGAGCGTCTCTAGGGGATCAGCAACCCTAAATTAAAATCACTATGAGACTTAGAAGTGCTCTTCTAAGTTGACTAACCTAGTTAGGAGTGTTACTAGGGAACTAGCAACCCTAAATGGGAAATTGATTTGAGAAAACCTATTAGTGCTTTTCTAAGTTGACTAACCTAAGCAAGAGCATCTATCAAGGACTAGTAACCTTAAATAGGAAATTGATTTGAGAAAACCTCAAAGTACTCCTTTGAGGTAACTAACCTATGTAGGAAAGAGTGTTCCTTCCTAATTCTTGAAAGATGGTTAAAAATAAGGAAGCGCTTCATGGGCTTGTTAAAACCTTAAGGGCACGTTTAGTGCATGGAATGGAATTGGAATGGAATTCCCTCCTTATTCTGCCATCACCACGTTTACTTGGTTTTTTTTTTTTTTTTATCACGAAATCGCAATTTTATAAGAATCCCTATTATTTGAAATCAAGTAATAGGGATTTCTCAATTCAACTAAGGAATTACGATTCCTTACTACTACTACTACTACTACCACCACCACTACCGTCATTACTGCCGCTACTGCCACCATCACTGAACACCACTACTGTTACCACCACTACCGCCGCTGCCACCGTCGCCATCACCGACACCGTTGCCGCCTCCACCACCACCACTGTTATCACCCCTACCACTACCGACCATTGTAACCACCTCCACTACACCACCACCACCACCACCACCATCGCTGCCATTACCACCATTGCCATTACCACCGTTGCCAATCACCACCACCTATTACTTTAAGATTAGTTGAGAAAGAAGATGAACCAAGGATAATTTAGTTATTAAAGTTATATTATATAGCTATTCCTAAATTGCTTATAAATCCAACTAAACAAAATAATATGTATTACACCCTTATTCAATTCCTTACAGATTCCAATTCCAATTCCAATTCCATTCCCATTCCCTCCTCATTCTATTCCATGAACTAAACGTACCATAAGAGAAATTGGTAAAGAGAAGCGCCCTATAGGCTTGCTAAAAAGATAGATTGGTGATGAGAGACACCCTATGGGCTTGCTAAAACCCTAGGAGACATTAGTAAAAAGGGAAGCACTTTATGAGCTAGCTAAAACCATAAGAGAAATTTGTAAAGGAAAATGCCTTATGGGCACACTAAAACACTAAAAGAAGTTGGTAAAGGGAAATGTCCTATGGGCTTGCTAAAACCCCATATGATGAAGAGAAGAAGCAAAGAGAGGGAATACAACCAATTTGAAAAACTTCTAGACTTGAAAATTTTTATAAACAAAAGAATGTGGTGCAAACCATTTATGATAAAAAAAAAAAGGCATCAAGATAAGGTCCCTTGATTTGAAAAAGAGTTAGTGGATATCAATCAGGAGAAAAACTACATTAGGGAGAATGACTTAGACTATTATGGTCAAGTTAAAAGGTGTGACCACGTTGGAAGGAAGTAAGTGACATAAATTAAAAGTTTGGTTACTCAAGCCGACATAGATTCGAAAATGGATGGAAAAAGTTTGTAACAAGCCTTTACTTTCTCTCTCTCTCTTTTTTCTTTTGTCCTTTTTTTTTCCTTGAAAGTTTACTAATGGGCATAAATTCTCATTTAAGAAGCAAGTGCTATAACCATCTCCTTCCTTAATACTTATGTGAGGCCTCTCATATTCTTCTTAGTTTTTGAAAATGTCTCTTGACCCTGATGCTGATGTTCCTGGTAAGGCCTTATGATTTTAAATATTCCTTTCCTAAGGAAAAAGTAACTCATGATTATTCTAGTCGAAGAAGGCTTCCTTGTATACTCTTGGTCCACTCTTGACTACTGTTCCTAAAATTATAGTCCATTTTGTAGGTGATACGCTTTGATCAATCTATTAAGTCTTTTTCAGTCTAATATTATGAATTGGGCTTTTAGTTAAATGGTTTCAAAAGAGATTAATGAGAGGGCATAATTGAAAGAAATATTTTTATCCAACCTAGATATATAAGTCAAGAACCTTTAGGAAAAAATTAGAAGCGTGTATGTTGCAGTTTCAAAAACAAATTTTATTTAAGATAAATTATCCTTTAAGATTAGAAGAGCTTTTGTTGGGTGAAGGGCTTATGTGATTCAAGATAAAAACTAGAAGGTTTTATGTTTTTTATTTGGAGTGTGATTTGGAATGGACATGGAGGTTTTGTGTTTTTGGGCTTGGAATGTGGTTCAGAATGGGTATGAGGGCTTTATGTTTCTTAGGAATGTTTGGGCTTTGATTCCAAGCCTGTCCTTGTTGAGACGTGATATATCTTTTAGGCCTTTTGTCTTACACTTAGGCCTAAGTTTCAGGCCTCTTTTCTTCCTTCTTCTTCTTATTCTCCTTCTTTTTTTAAAAAAATTTATTTATATTTTTGTTGCCTCATTATCTCATTGCTTTTTACCCCTTTTTTCTTAGACTCAAAAGTAACTATCTCCCCAAAGTGTTTGGATCGTATGTATAGGGTTCTTGTAAACTCTTCTTCATTTCAGAGAAAATAAACTATTAGAAATAGAAATTATTCTTGAAACGATGCCACTAAAGCAAGCCTAAACCAATTTTTATCCTTTTCACCTAATTAAATACCCTAACCTTCAAATTGACCCCATTGTGAGGGTCGTTCTTAATAGGGTTTAATTTTAAAAATATTCCTTAAATAGGCTTAAGGGGGTTGACAAGGCTATCTGTATGGGGGGACATTAGAAAATGAATGCCTAACTTCACTTCGATTTGTGTATCAAATTCAAAATGGACCTCGTTTATGGAATAAGTTCAAAATATCCTCACGATGATGTCATTCAACTCTCAAAGTATATGTATTTTAGGGTTGGTTTTTGGGATTTAGTTTGCATCTTTTCATTCTAAAATTTCAAAATAAGATACCAAAATGTGCATTCATTTGGCCCAATATTAATCAAACTACAATAACTCAATTTAAAAGGCAACTAATAAGATAATCTTACTCCAACTTTTCAAAGCCATGCAAAACATTCTCTTATGAGTTTATTATAGACTTTATTGAAAAAAAAAAAAAAACTTGATTCCTCTTTGCCTCTGCTTTAACTTGCTCCAATTAAGCACCCAACTATTTAAGATGACATGTGAGCTTATCAAAAGGTATTGGTAGACTCAAAAGAATTGAAGCTTTAGGTGATTCAATTGAAGTCCCCTCATTACTTAAAGAAGGACCAACTTCTTGACGCTTTGGTTAAATAACCTTAGCAACAATTAGGTCTTGAATCTTGTTCCTTAACTTCTAGCATTTTTCAATGGAGTGCCCCTTCTGATTGATATGATAGTTGCATCCAGCATCTCCATTAAAGCTATATAGTTTATAATTTGGATTAGGAGCTTCATAGGCCAAAATCTTTGCCTCCTTTAAATGATGAAAGATTTGGGTTATTAAGATCCTTAGTTGAGCGAATTGTCTCCTCCGAGCCCCTTGGTCTTATTTTTTCTTGCTCATCCTTAGCACTTTTCTTTTTAGGCCACTTTCATTTTTTGGGTTTACTAACATTTGATTAATATTAGATGTCGAGTGTTGAAATCTTTTAAGTACAAAGCTTGTTGCCATTTCTAAGTTTGCAATAGTCTTTTGTAGTGTGGCTACTTTTTCTTCTATATTTAAAAATCTCTTTTCTAAGATTGAATCTTGAGACACTTGGAGACAGGTGGTTATGGGAAACAAGATCTATAATTGTTGGGCCATTTGACATACCGTTTTTTCTAGGGAGGTGATCTTACCATAAGCCTTTTGAACTTGATTGGAAGAATCCTTACTCGCTAGCAATCCTTGTCTCTCTTTTTTCTTTTCTTTTTGAAAAAGGAAAAGGATCGGCTTAACTTCTTATAAGGATAATTTTTACAAAAGTAAAGAAACCAAAAGAAAGTTTGCAATTTATTTTACAAGAGACAATAAGAAAGAGAAGAAGATTTACACCAAAAATATACAGGTGAGATATATTTACATGAGAGAAAACCTAGGTTTATAAACTTAATTGACGTACTCTTTTTTCTTTTTTAAATAAAAACTTAGAGTGAGAAACATTTCAACAATTTATGGTTAACTAAAGAAAAGCATTCACAACTTATAAGTATTTAAAAGATTACCAACAATACTTATAAGAAGTGTAATTAAAAGAAAAGAATTATTTTACCAAGGAAAATTTTATGAGTTACCTAATATTTACAAATAATTTCTAATTGAAAAATTTAAATACTGAGGAGAATGGATAAATGAGAACTAATGATGAGCAATAAGAAAAATCTAGTTGAAAGGGAAAGGCTGGTAAATGGATCTATTCTAGAATGAAAGCTTAAGAAGATAAATATTTTATAGTTGTAAGATTCTACATAAATGATAAGGAGACTAAGGATTTACAAATTTAAAGACTGAGAGAGTTTATGAAAACTTACGATAATCTATAGAGTAGTGAATTATGAAATTTTATAAAGAAGGGAAAAATTTTTTAGTTAAGTTCGATTCTTTTCAAAGGCTATCTACAAGTTTAATCATTATAAAAGCTAGTTAAAATAATCTACAAGTATGCCTTAAAGCCTAATGATCTTATTCCAAAATGGTGGTTAATGGAAAAAGAAACTTATTTTACAATATATGTGGAGACATTTTTATTTGAAAGACAATGCAATTTTTATAAAGGTACCGGATAAGATTATTTACAAACATGAGTAAACAAGCGTTAATATTTACATGTAAATAAATATACGAAAAAATGAAGGTACATAGAGGCAAATGCAAAGGTCCGACGACTAAATAATAATGTGGCAATAAAAAGGTTTAAGGTTGAGACTTTTATTGGAATTTTATTATTATAGTATAGGGAAAGTATATTGCAACATTTTTATGGTATAATTGAATTTCGATAGAATTCCAACCTTTTGTTGGTGATATGCCCCATTACAATTTATTCGCCGGTCCAAAAAGTTGTATATGTAATTAGGGTAGGTTCTAAAAATCCTTAAACTCTATAACCTTATGCATTTATGAAGAAACGATTCACTAGTCACATCAAAACTTAAGTGAGGTGGCCTAATCAACCTCAAGCGGTGGTTATATCACTGCAACCAAAGCCTACACAATGGCCCTCTATCTTAAAGTCTTAAGACAACCTAGGTTTGGCCTTATCTACCTTGCATCCTTAATACAATCATTCACCCCAATATCCTAAGTATGATGCACTAAAAAAGTGAATATAGCAAATTTAAAACAAAATATATTTACATAAAACACATCATAACAATAAAAAAATAAATAGCGTGGGTATTTTAAAAGGCAAACTTAATGTCAGAAAGTTTTTAAGTGGCTAGCCCACTTGACGTTCACTAATGAAGTTGCTAAGTTGTATTTTATTTATTTTCTTAACCTAGGTAGTATTGAACCCTTACCCATTTAATACTAACCTTCAACCAAGAATTAAAAAAAAAACTTGGTTTTCTATTTTAAAAAGTTTGGAGTCATTGCTCGATTGAGGTTGAGAAAAGGGTTAAATTAAAATTAATTGGATGGATTAATTTTAACTTACATATTGGGTTACGTGAAAACTAATTTTAAAAATGGTTTTTAAAAACTAGAGATTTGAGTTTGAGAGTTAACCTATTAAATCCTTAACAGGTATCACTTTCAACTTTTTAAACTTCAATTTATTTTTCAAACCTCCTTACTAATAATATATAATTCAAATTTATAAGTAACTAAACGAATAAAACTGTATCTACATGAAGAAAATTACTACATACTTACTATTCAATATTAAATTTCTGTAGTTCATTTAGGAAAACTTTTATGTGTGTTGGTTTATTTTAATTTTGAAAATGATAGCTGGATTTACATTTTTAATCAATTAACTTTATTCTAGAAGGGTTCTAATTTAGTGTATTTATTTTAAAAAATTCTAAAATGTTCTAATTTTGAAAAGGGTTGATTTATTTTATTTTTTGTTGAAAACATAATTTTCTAAGTGATAAAATAGTTTTCAACTTTTTTATATTATTTATTTATTTTATTTTACTTTATTTTTTTTGTTTTATTATTTTTTTACTAAAGTACAGATAACTAAAAGAAAATAAACTTTCCCCCTTTTTTCTTCTTTTTTTTTTTTTATTTACACTAGAATACAAAAACAAGAAAAATAATACAAGATAACATAAAATACAAGATAAAAGGAAACAGGGAAAGGGGCTGGACCAACTTTAAGGGTCAGATTGGTGCATGAGTTGGATTAGGTCGCGAGTCGAAGCTCTACTTAAGTTGAAGAAGAAGAAAGCAGTTAGGGGGTCATTTCGTCATGCTCTATGTGCTTCCAAGTCTACATTTAAGTGGGAAGGAGTGGATTCATGTTGTTTTTATTGGACATTGGAGGTTTACCCAAGCACTACCATGATTGGTGGTTATTTAGCAGTGGTTTGATGTTGGGTGGTTGGTAAGTCACAATGGTTAATGTTAATGGGGGCGACTGAAACTTGAAGGAAGGTTGTGTTTAAGGTTTTAGGTAGTGGTGATCGTGATGGTGTGGTTGTCTTTGCTCGTCATGGTGGCTAGAGTGGTGTCTTGAGTTAAGGCCAATGATAGTTGAAGGTAGTAGTTGGGGTTTGTTTATTTGATGCTTAAGAAGCCACAATGGAGTGTGGGAGCAATAGTGATCAAGAGTCTATTGTATAGGGATCCTATTGGTGGTAGTAGCTACCTTCGATAATGGCTAAAGAGTGAGATATCTTAGAGAGAGAAAGAAAGTACCTAGAGAGAGATAACTCAAATGTATATGTTTATGTGGTATTTAGATGATTGTTGATGCTAGAATGCACTCCCTAAACCTCTATTTATACTGACAAAAGCTCGGATTAACTTGGCATGGCTCATCAATGGTCAAATTGGCTATGAATGCTGTTGAGCCTGATTTTTCACTCTCTCAGTTATTTTTATAAAATAAGCATTTCTTTTAAACCGATCAGTACTAAATTTTACCTGTTTAATATCGATCCTCGACTTAGGTTTAAAAAGAACCATTCTTTCAACTTGAAAAGATATTGGAGTCGTCTTCCAACTGGAGTCGGGAAAAAGAGTTAAGTTATAACCAATTAGGTGTATTGGTTATAACTTAGCTACCAATTTATCAATTAAAAAACCAATTTATAAAACAACTTTTTGAAAACCAGAGATTTAAGTTTAGAAGCTAATTTATTAAACTCTAAAAGGGTACCACTTTTTAACTTCTCGAATTTAACTTCGCTTTTCAAATATGGCCTTTTTAATTTCTAAAATAGTCAATTATGATACATGCGACTAAATTGATCAATTTACACGAATATCTAAAAATGGAAATAAAAAAATAGAACTTCCATATTTTAAGTTAGCCCGTACTGACGTACAGTGCCTAGTACCAGTTATTTGAGATCAAACTTCTGTAGTTTGTTTACCATAACGGGTTGATTTAATTTTAACTTTGGAAAAATTGCAGGGTTTACGTGTTTTACCCGTTTTAAGTTCATTTAGAGAAATTTTCTAAGGATCCTAAATTCAATTTATTTTTGAAATCTCTAAAATGGTCCTAATTTTGGAAGAAAGAATCCATTTATTTTTATTTTTGAAAAGTTATTTTTTCTAAGTGATAAAATGAATTTTATTTTGCTTAGTTATTTTATTTTATTTATTATTTACTTTTTACTTCTTCTTTTTATTTATTTTCTTTTTATTCTATTAGACTGAATAAACAAATAAATTACTTTTTCTTTCTCTCCTTTTTTTTTAAATTTTCCTTTTTCTCTTCTTCTTCTTTTTTTTCTTCTTTTTTAGTTTTCCTCTTTTTTTTTTTCTTTTTTCTTTTTCTTTCTCTCTATTTCTTTTTACTTTTTTTTTTCTTCTTTTTCTTTTCTTCTTATTTTTTTTATTACATTTACATAAGTAAGTAAAACAAATAATTAAATAAATAAACAAAAAAAAAAGA
Source organism: Lumnitzera littorea (assembly GCA_024138015.1). Taxonomy (NCBI): domain Eukaryota; kingdom Viridiplantae; phylum Streptophyta; class Magnoliopsida; order Myrtales; family Combretaceae; genus Lumnitzera; species Lumnitzera littorea. The sequence goes on along the minus strand of JAMXBB010000012.1, from coordinate 70,263,255 downwards.
AACTAAGCTTCGAACAAATGCGACTGGATGCGCGGGTCGGACCTAGGTCGGATTGGGTTGTTGGGTCGAGTTCAGGTCTATGGCATGGATCCGGGGTCGAGTTGCGGATGGAAGGAAAGTAGCAGCATGCGACAGAGAAGCTCCAGGCATTTCTGACCACCTAAATAACGGGAAAAAGGGGTTTTAGTGAGTATTTTATTGGGTTTATGGGGGGTAGGCGAAGTGCCTAGACTAATTGAGCTCGGCTTGGTGGTTTTTGAAAGTTGGCCATGGGTGGCGGTGATGGTTCGACCATATGGAGGTTGCTGGGTGTGATTGGTCAGTTGGGGTAAGGATTTTGGAGTGTGCGGAGTTCGATTGTGTGGTTAGTTTAGGTCGAAGATGGCTGAAGGTGGTGGTTTGAAGAGAGAGAAGGGTGGCGGTTAGGGTTTGATGGAGGATGGCTCAAGGAAGCTACTAGGGGCAATAGTGGCAATTGAAAGAGGTCGGGTTAGGGAACTTAAGCTAAGGGGAGCTTAGTCATAGTGGTGATTGGGCTCAGGTTGAAGTAGAGAGAGAGAATTGAAGAGGGAGAGTGCGGGATAAAGAGAGAAATAGCCGAGAGAGAGAGAGAGAGAAAGAGCTTGAGAGTTGCTCGTGAATCGTTCTGTGTAATTGTATGTACTCCTGATTTTGTTTGATTCAAAGTAGGCCATGTATTCAACAAGATTAAGGCAAAAAACTACGTGAGTGTATGCAAAATCATTGTGGAAATTGGAGTTGAAGTGAGGGGGTCGGGTGTTTTTGAGTTGAGAAAAAGGAGGAAAATTGGGAGGAAAAAGGGGGAAAGAGAGGGAAAGTGCTGACATGGCGCCACGTCAACTGTGCCAACCACTCTCGACCTGCCACGTAGATGCCATGTGTCGCCATGTCAGCAATGCCATGTGTCGCCATGTCAGCAAAGCCATCTAACCTTGACGCTGTTACATGTTAGAACACGTGGCACAATCAGATCTTGACACGTGGCAGTGTGCTAGTTAACAAAAAAATAAAAAAGGCCTCCCTACCTTCACCAAGATTCAAACTCAAGACCTCATACTCAATACTCAATACTCAAACCTAGTCCTTGTGCTTAATCAATAAGCCGTTGGCCTCTGCTTTATCAATAATTGCATATATGGATTTAGTCAGCTTGGGCTAGATTTAAATCTAAGGCCAGGTTCAACGGTCCAATTTCTAAACTTAGTTATTTTCTAAAATCTTTTATTTTTTTCAATTTTTCTAATTTTTTGTAATTTTTCAATTTTCTAACTTTTTTCCAAATTGTCTTATTTTCTAAATTTCTCAATTTTTGTGTTTTTTTTAATCCAATTTTTATATTTTTTATGCTTTTCTTATTTTTTGAAAATTTTTTGTATTTTTTCCTAAACTTAATATTTTTGGGGTTTTCTTATTTTTCTATTTTTTGTACTTTTCCTAATTTTAGGCCTATTGAGAAAAGAAAGAAAAATAATAAAAATAAAAACAAAAAGGGCAAAAATTAGGTGCTTATAAATGCGAAGTCCAAATTTTTAGTTTTTTTCCAAATTTTCAAACCAATTTTGACCTCGTTAATGAATGATGTGGACAAGTTTTTGTGCTCGATGTGAAGTATCCTAAGTATTCTTTGAATTTTTGTATTTAATTTGTTTAAATTTGTTCAAGAAATTAGTTCAATTCGATCAAAAACAGGCATGGTTGCATGAGTTCTTCCCTTTCTTTTTTTTTTCCTCTTCCTATAAATTTTGTACAAGTGATAGAGAACCAGGTATATGGTCACATGTTAGGCATGTGCCATGTGCCCCAGCCCGCATATGCATTGCATGTACATGTTTTAAAAAAAAAAGAAGCAAGTGCTCTTTTGCGCCTGCGTATTTAGGCTTCACCCCACATTAAGGGCCTTCATCCTTGTTAGCTAATAACACAAAGTAGGTTTTGCACTTGGTCTGACCCTTAATTTTTTTTTTTAAAAAAACAAAGATAAATAAATAAATAAAAGATAAATAATAATAATTTTGAAGGAGCTCAAAACTGTTACATTGCCTACGTGTACTTTGATTCTAAAAATTTTCTAAGATTAACCCAAGACTTCTATTTTCCTAAAAAAAAAAAAAACTATTTTCCTACTTTATTTTTTGTTTTTCACTTTTTTCAATTTTTGTGTTTTTATGTATTTTTTAATTTTTTTTTGTAGTTTTAAAATTTATAAATTAAGACCTTTTTTTTCTTATTCTAAAACTAAAGGGAGGCAAAAATGGGGTGTCTATAATAATCTCAATCATCCAATAAACAATTTCAAATAAAGCATAAGAGAAATGATAGGTATACAATATCCAAATCAAGAATATGTAAAAGGGAATGAATACAACCTTTATAAGGGTACTAAATCCTAACTTAAGATCAAATATTACTCATATCACCTCCAATGTTGATTTCCAAAGGCTACTCCAAAAATGTTCTTAAAACCTAATTTTAGTTGAATGAAAGGAATAATAATGAGCCATAATGATAAAAGTTTTGTATAATTGTTTTTAAAAGGCTTTTTATAGAAGTATATGTGTAAGGTAACTTTTGGGTTCAAATCCATCTAAAAATAAAGATTTCCAAAGCATTGCATGACCATGCCCTAGGATCGTGGGCATGATCCTTGCATGTAGTTTTTTTATGCTTCAAAAAATGCAAAATAATGAAATAGGAGAACTACGCCTAATGACCTTAGCCGTGGCCATGATTGTGGTTCTCTTTGGACACCAATTTCTCCTTTGTTTCTTGCTGCTTTGCTTACGATTTCAATGTATGGCCATTGTTCATGATTGTGGTCTTTTCTAAGACTTCAAAACTTATCTAAAACATCTTCAAATCTTCCCAAACTTAGTCTAAAGTCATTAATCTCTTCTAATGAATCAAACGAGGCCTAAAATCAAAATATAACCAAATTAAGCATCAAATTCAATACAAACACCCACAAAATCATTATAAAAGCATTAAATATCAATCATAAAATACGTGTATTTATACATCCATCAAATCTCCTCACACTTAAGCTTTTGCTTGTCTTCAAGTAAAATAAATAAAACATTGAAAAATTATTAAGAACAAAATTCGATCCACGCTTAAATTGTATAATAAAAAATAAATACTATACATAGTTTATTTAGGAACAAGAGAGCATACTCTTCCATCAAAATTCATCCTTATAAAATATCAAGATTCAAGACTCTAATGACTTTTTATTCCATAGAATTTCACTTAACCATATTTTATAAGCCCTTAAAACACAATAACACGATACATGTATTGCCTATGGAAACCATTCTAGAATTCAACAATTAATCTATGTAAATTGGAGTAAAACCACATCATTTAAACAAAGATTAATCTAGAAATCATAATAAATATAAACTTAATCAAGAAAAAGTTATCCACATTTTAAAAACTAAAGGATATACACTCCTTCTTTTCACCTCTCTAAGCATAAAACAAATATATGTTACATCAGCTGGTCCCTTGATTGTCTCCTTACTTCTTTCAATATTTCACTAGAGGACATTTCAATTCAATTCATTTCCTTTAATTAAGCACAAATATTTTAGCATGAGAAAGAATCTTGTTCTTCTAGTGGACCATGACTAATCCATACCACTTTAGTTCTCATATTAGTAGCAAGAAAATACCTTACTCATCTAAGAGACTAAGGTTGATCCATACCTATTTTAATCAATCACTTTCCTTAGGTTAGTAGCAAGAAAGACCCTTGCTCTTACAAGGGATCAAGATCAATTTTTACCAACTTGTATTATTATTATTTTTTTCAATCATCTCCACTATTTTGATTTTTCATGAAACTTTTCAAGAGATAGATATTATTTATTCATTTGTTAAAAATTAGAGAGCTCTCAAGACTTCTATGTAGTGAGCATATACTAATGTAAAATACAAACATCTACCTCATAATCAACAATGTTCACAATAATTCCAAGTTTAAATATAAGCTTAAATAACAAGAAGCTCTACACTTCACACATATGTTATTATTCATTTCTAGCATTATGTAAAAAGATCATAATGATTAAGCAAATTCCAGATCAAAATCGAAAAAATTTATCCAAAAGGTTGCTTCCTTAATTAAATGAAAAATTAATGGTGAATAGATATGAAGTACAAACAAATTGACTCTATATTTTTGAAAAAATTATTTGTAAAAATCTTAAGTGTAGAAATATAATCCATTCAGCTCACATACTTTTGTAGATTTTTCTACAATGTTTAATTTCTCTATTTCTCCTCCCTATACTTAAATTGTACATCATCCCCAATGTACAAATAACCAATAAGAAGCACAAAAATCAATAAGGAAAAAAATAATACAAAAGAGATAAATGGAATTGAAACTTCCTTAATTTTAGCTCTAACATTGAATTTGAAATTGCCATGTTATGGGATTGCTTATACCATTGAAGTTCATATAAGCCTTGCAATAGGAAAAGAAAAACAAAACAAAAGAAAGAAATGTAAAAGCATCTAAAAAGATAAAAATAAAAATAAACTAAAAATACATCCTACTGTTACTCCTCTTGCACACATGAAAGTTCAAAGAGCAACGTTAGAATTAGTATGGCTAATCCCTTGTTAACTACAAATGATATAAAATAAAATACACAAGTTAGTAATTATCATAAACGTACATCTTGCTAATTCACAAATCCACATAATAAGAGTGGTGGGGTTTTTTTTTTTTTTTTTTGAAAATAGCAATTGCAAACTAAAAAAAAAAAATTATTCATATAAGAAGGATTACGGTTGAGGAACATAGGCATGGTCGTTATCCATGATTCTCTCGACAATATATATATATATATATATATATATATATATATGCCAATGAGAGAAATATGCTCTGGATCATGAGTGTGGTTCTTACTTGTGGTCCTTTCATATTTTTAAATTTCTTGTAAATTCCTTACCTGTGATCTAATAGGATTACGCCATATATCATGGGCGTGTTCTTCATCCGTGATCCTCTCATATTTTTAATCTATCTCCTCTTTCATGAGTTGCCCTTAATCAAAACATTTTTCCACTCAATTCTTGCCATGTCAACTACAAAACACCACAAAAACTCTAAAGGAACAAAATGATTAAAAGCTCCAAAAATTTTCTATAAGCTACTAGATAAAAGAAAAGTATTGCAAGTGGAGTAACTAAATAAAATTAAACAAAACAGAGGATACAGGAATAAAAATTGGGTTGCCTCCCAACAAATGCTTTTGTTTAACATCGTTGGCTCGATGCTTTCTATTTCTTTTCCTAAGATGATTCAAATCTTTAAAGCATCTTTTTATAAATTTCTCTTAGAGCTTTCTAATCATCATCAGAGTTAATTGTTACCCCAAATGCAATATCTCGTGCCATAATTGATTTAGTGGTTTGAGGGTCTTTTTTTTTTTCACTCTTTTTGTAATAGTTACATGAAGCTTACTATTTCCAAACCTTAGTGCCATTTTACTATTTTTCACATCAATTACGACTCCTGCAGTGGTTAAGAATGGATGCTCTAGGATGATAAGAATTTTTTGATCTTCTTTTATATCTAAGACTACAAAGTTTGTTCGAAAAATAAATTTATCCACTTTTAAAATCATATTCTCAATCATCCCTTTCAATCTCTCATCAACTAATTGAATTGTAGTTTTAGTTCTTTTAATTGTATCCCCTAATCTTAATTTCTTTACAATAGAGAAAGGTATCATATTAACACTTACACCTATATCACAAAATGCATTCTTAAGATTTTCATGTCTTATGGTGCAATCTAAAGTGAATTTCCCTAGATTGTTTAATTTAGGGGGAAGGTGTCCTTTAGTGCTTTAGTGTTTGCTTAAGCCAACATAACTATTTCTCTCACATTAATTTTCCTTTTATTAGCCATTATTTCTTTCAAATAACGTCTATAACATAGTGTTTGTTTTATTAAGTCCATAAAGGGAATAACCTCTAACTTCTTAAATATTTCTAGTAATGACTTATATTCCTCATTAGTTTTATGTTTAAATAAATGTTCTGGAAAGGGTATAGGGTGCATACTTGATTTGATAGTGGGCTCACATTCTTTAAGAATGTGCCTTTATTGTATCTTTTCTTCCCTTGAATTTGATGTAGAAGTTGGTGATTCATTAGTTTCAACCAACTTGCTTAACCTTAGATTTATTGCATTGACATGCTCCATTAGGGCGAAAGCCTTCACAACATTTTGAAACTACTTTTCCTTCATTTCAAACCCCTCTATGGTCACCTGGGCAAGCTTCTTAATCGCTACTTTCCAAGTTGGTTTCTCTTCTTTTATCACCTCTTTTATTACTTGAATACTACGATCAATTTGTGAATCTCTAGACATTGATCACTTTGGTCTTTTCTCATCCTTAGTAGGCTTAAAAGGTTTTGCCTTTACACCTACTAGTTTAGTGGTTAAAAGCTTTACTACTTGTGCTAATTGAGTCTTTAATGTTCGGATGATTAAACTTTATCTTTCAAATCTTTCTTCCTATTTCTGCTTCAAATTCCCCAATAATTGTTCAATGCTTTTCTCTTTTTCTAGTGTTGGGATCACAGGATTTATAAAGGGAGATCGTTCATCATACATACAATATGTTAATTCTTCAATTATTTTAATTACTTGCATTACTGGCATTGTTGTTTATAGCCTTCCAAACACCATTTCAATCTTGAATTTATCTTGATATTGGATCCCATCATAAAATATTAGTAGCTAATTCCAAGAAGGAGTAGCATGATATAGGCATCTAGTCATCAAATTGCGAAATCACAACCATGCCTCATATAGCAACTCACGTTTATGCTGCTTGAAAGAAAGGATTTGAATTCCAAGCTCTATAATGCAATACAATAGAAAAGTCCATATACATTGATCCTCTACGAGGAGTGGCTATAAAATAAAATAAAAAAGCAGAAATCTAACACTAAATAGAAACCAAAAGAAAATAAACAAAAAAAAAAACAATGAAAATAAAGAGAAAATAAGTAAAGAAAATAAAGCTCTTAAATCTAAATAATCTTAAATAACGAAATTAGCATAACTCATTCCTAGCAATGGCGCCAAAAAACTTGATATGCTTAATCTAATTTTACTTTTTATAACAAATACAAAAGCATATTTTTACTTATAAGTGCATTGGATCACGTATGTAGTAATAAAACTGGTGAGAACCAAGTCAAACCCATTAGGAATGACGCTTAATTATTAATAGTGTTACTTCCGTCTAAATCTAGACAATTGAAATAAAGGGTTTATGAAATAATTAAATTCTAAGGAAAACTAAATTAACAAGATAAATAACTAGGGATATTTAACACCTTCGAAAAATTAAATTATTACTAGATAATTAGAAATATGAATTAATAATAGTAAAGATGTTTTTAATAAGTTTAGTTTTAAGGTACTTAAGCTCTAGGAATTCCTTTTTGCGAAGTGAATACCTAGGATTAATCAATCTATCTTTTCTATTGCTAAAATAGAGATAAACCAAGCCTTTCTTTTTCTTAAGCCTTAATTAAATTAAAGGCATACCTTATGTCTATTTAATCTAGATCATCCAATTTACAGTAAACAACTAGAAAAGACTTCGAGACTCAATCCTAATTAACACTTGTTCTAATAGAGTCAAAACACTTGTTGTCATGATTAGAGAACTAAAGAGCTTAAGCAATAATTCATTAACTAATAATCTTAATCATCCAACTAGCAATTTCAAATAAAGCATAGGAGAAATAATAGGTACATAATGTCCAAATCAAGAATATGTAAAAGGCAATAAATACAACCTTTAGAGGAGTTCTAAACCCTAACTCAAGATCAAGTATTGTTCCTATTACCTCTAACGTTGAATTTTAAAATCTACTCTAAAAGATGTTCTTAATATCTAATTCTAGTTGAAGGAAAGGAATAACAATGAGCTATAATGATAAAAGTCTAATTGTGTTTACAAGGCCTTTTTGTAGAGGTACATGTATAAGGCAACTTTTAAGCTTCAAATTTATCAAAAAATAAAAGATTCATAAGGCATTACATCACTATGCCTTAGGAACACTTGCCCATGGTCTTTCTATGCTTCAAAAATCTCAAGATAATGAAATCGGAGAGCTACACCCAAAGACCATAGCTATGGTCTTGATTGTGGTCCCCTTTAGATACCAATTTCTCCTTCATTTCTTACTCCTTTGCTTGCAATTTTAATACACGGTCATTGTTCATGAATGTAATCCCTTCCAAGCCTTTAAAACTTATCCAACACATCTTCAAATCTTCTAAGACTTGGTCAAAGTCATCAATCTCTTCAAATTAATCAAGTGAAGCTTAAAATCAAAATATAACTAAATTAAGCTTCAAATTCAATACAAACTCCCATAAAATTATTATAAATCAATCATAAAATATGTGTACTTATATATCCATTAGAAACTAACCCTGTAAGCTGAAGAGGGATAGAACCAAGTTAAGCGTTACATTTGAAAAACTTTTAACTCTAAAGATGAAGAAACCCTAAATCTAAGACTAATTAGAGGAAATTCTTGATCTTCTAGGGAGACTTCTGAAACCTAATAGAGTATTGGTTAAAGTTCAACATGCGGGATGATGAGATGCTCCTTGATTACTATTGTCATCTTATGTTGCTCTATGAGAACTTTACCCTAATAGGATAGCCTTAGAGCATGAGCATTATTCTATCCTAGTAGAGGAGTTAGCTTATAGATCAGTGGGAACTTAAGCACAAGGAGATTTTCATGGATTCTAGTCCCCAATTTACTTGGACACGGAGTTCATTTATTTGCTGGAGCATGAGGCTTGTGGTGCAAGGCATTCTAAATAGCCCCTTGAGGTAGCCTTCTTGGTTAGTGATGATTTTCTACCTTTAGCGCTAGCATTTGGTGAGTGGAGACATGCTAGACGAGGTGTTGTTTTTACCAAGGATTGTAGAGGTAGCCACCTTACACTACTTAAGGTCGAGATTGGCATGGCTAAATATGCTTTCTAGGAGGAGATAAAGTTAGACTATAGGATCGCATCCTTGCATAACTTAGGAGATGAGTGGTTGAAGGAGCAGATTCCAAACGTTCCTACACCTGGTATGATAGACTTAGAAGGAGATGATCGGGACTTACCTCAATAGGAGGACCCTCTTAAGCCTATGCCCCCTGTCATAACAAATGATGCTCTAGATCACCTGATAGTGTTGAGTAATGATGAGGACATGGTGGATATTGAGCGGCTAGTTCTTGATCCTCCACCGCTTGCTATTGAAGACCCTAAAGAGAAGGATTGATTTGAGTTTAGGGACGATTGTATGCCATCAACCTACTCCATTGTGGGTTCTAATGGCACTGATTTTGCGAATTCTAGTGCATTTGAGAGTTTTTAGGGTATTGGAGCTGGTTTAGTATTTGGCCAGCGTTTTACTAGTTAATTAAGTTAACTTGTTTAAGGTTGCTAGATTTGGATGTATTTGTCTAAGTCCTTGTATTAAGAGTCTTAGAATTACATTTTTGAATCTTTGATGAAATCTTAATCATACTAAGACATGGTTGGTGGAGACTTACCCTATAGAAGTGACTACTGTTAGGTATAACCTCTTATTGTTATTAATGAAATTGGTAGCTTTTCTTCTTTATTGAATTGTGGCTTATGTTATTGTAATGTTGTTGTAATTACAGAAAATTGTGATTTTATTTGTATAAAAACTTACTTAGATTTGTTTTTGGCAATAAGAATGAATGAGGTCGTGGGAGACCTCCATTGAGACGTGGTCTTCTAATGGAACCACCCATGCAAGTTCTGTAGAGGGACTGTATTGATGAGGTTCTAGCTATTGTGCATGAGATATTGAGAGCCTTATAAGAGAAGGATAAGATACCCCCAGATCTTACTTTACCTCTAATGCTAGTTAAGGAGGTGCCACCACTACCCCCACCTCTAATTGAGTAACTTCATTTAGCTCCTATAGCACCATTTGATCTTAAACCGTAAAGATCTAAGATGCTAAAATCATTAAGTGCACCAAGTACTTTGATGGAGTTACAAGCCCCTTGAGGAGGCGGAGGATTAGCTCATGCAGACAAAGTGGATGTTTGAGGCCTTTGAGATTCCACCTTACTTACAAGTTACATATAGTGCCTATATGCTAAGACTCTATGCCTAAACTTGGTAGGAGTTTAAGAGGAGAACTATGAGAGGATTTATTACTTGGGATGTATTTGAGGAGGTTCATTGCTAATTTCTTTCTAAGGCCTCTATGGTTATAGTATAGTGATGCTTTTTTGTCCATTTAGAAGGGAAATTGTACTTTAGACCAATATGAGTTAGAGTTTAATAGGTTGCTATAGTTTGTTGGTAAGGAGTTTTAAGTTATGCATTACTTGAGGACCCAGGTTTTTATTAGAGGATTGGATTCAGATATTAAGCATCAAGTGCATAAGTTTCAACCTAGAGATTTTAGGGAAGCTATTAAGATGGCCTGGACAATTGAGAGTGCTAGAGACTTAGAGGACTAGGTTAAGAGGCCTAGAGCAAATGTTTTTGGTAAGAGACCACATGAGGGACAAAGCTTTCTTAAGAAGAGCAAGAGAATCATGCATGTTCATAGTCACCTAATGAGGCTAGTTGTGTCAAGTTCAGCTTTAGGATCAGGTATCAATGCAATGAAATGCTGGAAGTGAAAGGGAAAGCACTACTGAAGAGATTATCCATGGCTTCAGCATAAGTGTTCTCTTTGAGGCAAGGGTAGCCACAACATAGTAGATTGTTATAAGAAGGCTACTATGACTTGTCTTGTGTGTAAGCAATTGGGGTACATAGCTTCCTATTGTCTTTAGACACAGGTGATGGATTGTCGACCTTCGACCCTCTCACTTGTGCCTACCTTCGAGACCTACAATCCCTCACAAGGAGGATCCTGTCTTATTAGCCTATTAAAGATAAGCTCTTGTACATAGAAGAGCTATAGGTGAACTCTCTAAGGCCCAATTTAGATATACTTTACTCTACTCGGACTCCTAACTAGTTGTCGAGCTGTCGAGCTATCGAGTGCCAAGTTCGAGGTCCTTGTACACTGCTCTCTCCTTTTCCATCTTACTAAGGTACACCCTCACTCAATCACCTCGACAACTTTCAACACAGCTTAGCAACAGCAACCCCAACATTAGCTCAATTAAGCCAAATGCCCTAAGATTTTAAAACACGAACCCATTAATAGGCTACCACCTATCCCCTACTTTTTTACATTTGTACTATATTCCTTTTTTTCTTTTGTCATATTTACCCTTTTTGCTTTTATTAAGAATCCTCTTCTTACATTATCATTTATGTAATTTTCTATTAGTATATTGTTGCCTTAAAGGACTTACTATAAATAGTCCTTTTTACTGTATCCGCAATCATCTTACACCTTATACTTAATGAATATTCTTATTCTTGCAAGATACTATTCTCTGAGTACATTCTTTTCACACTCTTATCTAATCTTACCGAGTAACTTGAGATTAATAGCGAGTGGACCCTATTATTAGCTTGTCCATCATATCAAGTAAGATATTAAATCGTATAGCATTCCTCAGTGAGTCATATCCGGAGAGCAACTTCACAGAAGCTATTATGTTTTTCCATCTCCATCTCTTCTTTCCTTGATATTTCAAAGGACCCATTGGTCACCCTCTTTTTGATAAGCCCTAGTGATTAACTCAGCTCCTAGGCACATCATATAATCCTAGTATCAAAGCTTGAGGTTTCGATTGAAAGCTAATTATTATAGTAGTTGCTTCTTGTTACAGTGTATGTGTTCTGTTATACTTTATTTCTCTAGAGGAAAAACAAAGCAAGTTCTTAAGTCACTGCGCGATATCATATTATCAAAGTTGTATGAAATCTTATGTTAAGTAGTGAACTTCTTGAAGTTTTGTATTACAAATGTCAAATCTTAGTGTTCAAGGAGCGATTAATGTTACCGATAGTGATGCTCATGGTCATAGTCATGTTATCCAATAGACCCCTTGGACTATTGATGAATAATTGTAAGACCACATTGCTATTGTAGCTAACTTGGCTATATCTGTACAGAAGGTAATAGAGACTAAGCCTCAAGAGAGAGTTGATGAACGAGGCAAAGATGTAAGAGATAGGCCGAGAAGATAAGTAGCTAAGCATAGAGTACCAGAAGTTGTTAATGTGAACCCAGCTCCACCCTGACACATTGAGAGGCTTGCGAGTAAGAGACTTGAGTTAAATGAAGTTGAAGAGTTTAGGGGAAGCGAAAGAGTACTATGATGAATTTGAAGAGTGCAAGCTCCACGCTCTCAAAGGAGCCGAACATCTTAAAGTGCAGGTTCCGAGCTTTAATGGGTCTAGTAGTGCTAATGATTACTTGGACAGGGAGGAGAAAATTGAGAAGATCTTTGACTTCTACGATTATGAAGACTTAATACGTATTTGAGTAATTACTTTAGAATTTTTTGGATATGCAACAATGTAGTAGTAGTAGAAATTGCAGAATGTATGTTAGCGAGCCTAATGTGAAATCTCAACCCGTAATGAGATGAAGATGGTTCTGAGGAGTAGATTTGTACCAGAACACTATGAGCAAGACGCCTTCCAACGTCTTTCAAAACTTAAGCAGGGTAGCCAATCTATAGATGAATATGTTCGAGAGTTCTAGCTATTGATCATTCGCTGTAATGTTAATGAGCTAGAAGCATAAACAGTAGCCAAGTCATTTCTGGACTAAGGTCTAAGATTGGTAATATAGTGGAAGTGTAAAAGCTAGGAAATCTAGATGAGGCCATTCGAGTGGCACAAAGGGTCAAAAGGCAAAGTAAAAATCGGCTTAGTTGAGTACAGAGCAACTGACTTGACTTGTCGAGCCAAACAGGTATGCTAAGTCGACTAAGATATGATTGAGCTAAATACAGCTTTAAGGTTGATGACCGTTGAGGTCAAATGCTAAGCAGACTTGATGATGGCTAAAGAAGGACTAAGGCTAAGGAGCCTGAGTCTAGAAAGGATCAAGGTCAGAGGTTTGGTAGGAAAAGTAGAGAGATAAAGTGTTTCAAGTGCTTTGGTTTTGGACATGTAGCCAATCAGTGCTTGAACCAACGTGCCATGACCATCAAGGGACATAAGCACCAGTTTAAAGTGGAGAGTGTTAGTGAAGGAGAGGAAGAAGAGGTTGATGTTAATCACTTGTTAGATGAATTTCAGGAAGATTTTAACACCTAGCTCTGATCTAAACTAAGAGAATATTGCATGGTTGTACGTTGATCACTCAGTACCTTTACTACCAATGAGAATGAATAAGGAGAGAACCTCTATCACACGAATTGTCGAGTGAATGGCAACCTATGCACTGTGATCATTGATGGAGGAAGTTGCATAATGTAATAGCTCAAGACATGGTGAAGGCTTTGAAGTTGTTGACCTATCATCACCCTAAGCCTTACAAGATTCACTAGCTTAATGATAAGGGAGGTTTGCCTATTATTGAGCAAGTCAGAGTGTCGATCATTATTGGTGAAAAATATAAGGACGAGGCATTGTGTAATTTCTTACCTATGTGTGCTTCACACATACTACTAGGTTAACCATGGATCTTTGATCTTAAAATACTCCATGATGGCTATAGGAACACTTATATGTTCCAGAAGGATGAGAAGAAGGTTATATTGACTCCAATGAGCCTTAAAGAGGTCCAAGAGTCATAAGAGAAGATTTCCAAATCACTATAGAGGAAGTCTTTAGTGATTTCCCAAGCCTAATTTTCCAGAGATGTTAAGAACGAAGAGTTTGCACTCTTATTGTTTAGAAGACTTTTTAAGTTAAAGGATGTCAAAGCATTACCTGCTGAGGTGTAGACATTACTCTAAGAATATGCTGACTTGTTTCCTACTGAGTTGTCAAGAGGTTTAGCTCTTGTTAGAGGTATAGAGCATTACATCAACCTCTAGCCTAGAACTGCCCTACTTAACCGACTTACATATAAGCTCATGGAGAATTTGCATTGATAGTCATGTTATCAACAAGATCACTGTCAAGTATCGATATTTGATCCCATGATTGGATGATATACTCGATGAGTTACATGGTGCGTAAATATTTTTGAAGGTTGATCTGAAGAATAGCTACTACTAGATCCGAATAAGACTAAGGGATGAGTAGAAGACTGCTTTCAAAATGAAGGATAGTCTATTTGAGTGGATGGTGATGCCGTTAGGCTTACAAACACGATGAACACCTTTCTATGACTTATGAATCATGTTTTGAGATCCCTAATTTGACAACATTTTAGTGAATAGTACTGACCTTAACTCTCATATTATGTACTCAAAATCAATATTTGGTATCCTCTAAGTTAAATAATTGTTTGGCAATTTAAAGAAATGCATGCTTTATCAGAGCAAGATAATATTCCTTGGATATGTTATCTCTGGAGGAGGAATTAGAGTTGATGATGAAAAGATCAGACCTGTTCTCGAATGGTCGATACTAACTAGTGCTACCAAATTAAGGAGTTTTCACGGTCTAGTTTCGTTTCATCGAAGATTCATTCAAAACTTTAGTTCCATAGCTACCTTATTGACCAAGCTGACTAAGAAGAACTTTGAATTCAAATGGTTCAAGAAAGCTCAAAAGATTTTTGAGGAGATCAAATCCAAGTCAACTTCTATTCCAAACTAGTATTGCTTGACTTTAGCAAGGTTTTTGAGCTAGAATGTGACGCATTTAGAGTTGGCATTAGAGCTTTTCTCATGCAGGAGCACTAACCAATTGCATATTTCAGTAAGAAGCTTAGAGGCGCCATACTGAATTACTCGGCATATGATAAGGACTTCTATGCCCTTATACGAGCACTTCAAAACTGGCAACATTACCTATTGTCAAGAGAGTTCATTATCTATATAAACCATGAATCTCTCAAGCATCTCAGAAGACAACAAAAACTCTCCTAATGCCATGCCAAGTGGGTTGAGTACTTGGAAACTTTTTGCTACTTTATCAAGTACAAGAAAGGAAGTTCTTACATTATGGCCGATGCCCTTTCTTATCAGCATGTTCTTATCATGACATTACAGGCTAGAATACTTGGTTTTGATACCTTACCTAATCAATATGACCAAGATTTGTACTTTGGACCCTTAGTGGCCAAGTGCAACAATGGAAGAGTAGTGGATAGGTTTTATCTGAGCCAAGGATTTCTAATGAAGGAAAAGCAAGTCTTTATGTTGAGTAGTTTTGCTAGAGAATTACTTGTTTAGGAAGCCCATGTTAGGGGCTTAGATGGCCAATTTGGTGAGAAAAGGACTATCGAGCTATTGACAAAACATTTCTATTAGCTTAAGATGATGAAGGATGTACATAAGGTTCTCGAGTGTTGAGAGGTGTCCAAACAAGTTAAAGGAAGAAAGGAACCATATGTAGAATATATACCTCTACCTATACCTAAACGGCCATGGATAGATCTAAGTATGGATTTCATGATCAGCTAACCCAAAACACATTGGAAACATGATTCTATCATGGTGGTGGTTGATCGATTTGGCAAAATAAGCCACTTCATCTCTTGCCACAAAACTAATGATGCTTTATTTGTTGCTAACCTCTTTTTGCAGGAGATCATAAAGTTGCATGGTGTCCTAAGAAGTATTGTATTGAATCGAATTGTGATTCGAAGTTCACAAGCTTTTTCTAACGAACACTATAGAAGAAGCTTGGTACTAAGCTTATGTTTAATACTGCTTACCATCCACAAATAGATGATTAGATAGAGGCTGTGAACATAACAGTAGGCAACCTCCTTTAAGCTATTGTTAGGAAAAAGCTGTATGATTGGGACCTATGCTTACCCATCATTGAATTCGCTTATAACCACTCCACTTATAGCTCGACAAGAAGGTTACCTTTCAAGGTCATCTATGGACTTAATCCGAACTTACCATTAGACATGATTACTAGCTTAACCTCTTAAGGAGAAAGTCAGTTAGGTTTATAGCGTGTTGAAGAATTTCAAAAACTGTATCAGAAGGTTGTTGAGCAATTAACTAAGACAGTGGCTTGACAAAGAGAGTAAGGAAGTCGAGGTAAAAGGAAAATTATATATAACTAAGAAGAACTTGTATGGATTTACCTTAGCAAGGAGCAATTCCTAAAGAAGAGAATAAACAAGTTATCTCTTAAGTCAAATGGCCCTTTTAAGGTCCTTCGATGTATCAACAACAACACTTATGAGCTAGAACTACCCAAAGGATACGAAGTATCTCCTACTTTCAATATCACCGACCTATAGCCCTATGTGCTGGAAGAAGAAGAAGATCAAGATTTGAGAGCAAATCTTCAACAACCCCAAGGAACTGATGGATTGCCGATGTACAGGCCTCTTGCTTATACCCGCCTCTAAGGCCTACAATCATTGACAAGGAGGATCCTGTCTTATCAGCTTGCCAAGGATGACTTCCCATACATAGAAGAGCTATAGGTAAACTCTTTAAAGCTCCAACTCATATATACTTTACTTTGCTCAGACTCTTACTTAGTTACTGACCTACTGAGTGCTGAACCCTAGCTTGGATATACACTATCCTGCTTGGACTCTTGCCCAATCACCGACCTATTGAGTGTCGAGTCCAAGGTCCTTATACACCATGCTCTCCTTTTCTATCCTACCAAGCTGCAACTTTACTCAATCACCTCGATAGCTTTCAACATAGCTTAACAACAACAACGCTAACATCAGCTTAGTTAAGCCACGATGCCCTAAGATTCCAAAATGTGAATCCATTAATAGGCTGCCACCTATCCTTTCATTTTCTAACGTTTATACTACATTTTTTTTTGTCCTTTATCATATTTACCCTTTTTCTTGTACTAGGAATCCTCTTCTTACACTATCATTTATGTAATTTTCTATTAGAGTATTGTTACCCTAAAGGACTTACATAATAGTCCTTTTTACTATAATCGCAATCATCTTACACCTTACAATTAATGAATATTCTTGTTTTTGCAAGATATCATTCTTCGAGTACATCCTTTTCACACTTTTATCTAATCTTGCTTAGTAGCTTGAGATTAGTGGCGAGTGGACCTTAGTATTAGCTTGTGCATCATATCAAGTGAATACTAAGTCGTATAATGTTCTTCGATGAGTCATATCTAAAGAGTAGCTTCATAGAAGCTACTGTGTTTTGCCATCTCCATCTCCTCTTTCTTTGATATTTTGAGGGACCCATTGGACACCTTCTCATTGGTAATCCCTAATGATATGAACTAAACAAAGAGCAGACAAGGCTGGTCATAAAAGTAGGTCCAATCTTACCAAAGGAATGAAAAATAGAATGGGTTTAATGAGGGGTTTAGTAAATCCGTAAGCTATCTAGCTGGATATGATGCATCAACTAGATCTTACATGAACTACAACTTGCTAAATGTGACTTACCGGTCCGAGTGGTAAGGTTTCTTGCCACAATACTTGCTAAAAAGATTAATAAGAGCTAGTGAGAGAGAACTTTTTAAGAGAAAAGACTTAAAGGGTTTTTCATTAATGTGCAAATCTATCTAAAACCCTATACATGCTTTCTATTTATACATAATGGTAAACTTATAAATAAAAGGACTAAAAGGATGCCCTAATGGCATTCCCATAAATATAAAATAAACATGAGGGTAGTTTAGGAAAAATATAAGAAATAGAAAATCTAAATAACATAAGCAAAAATAAGTAATTAAATGAGATATTCGAGTAAGGAGTAGACGGGTTAGGCTCTAGCATTTGGTTGGGTTGATACCCTGAATCTTATCATCCGCTCTCCCTTAGAGAAGATTCGCTTGAAACTTAGTAATTGGTAGCTTCAAATTCCACCAAGATAAATACTAACCTACAAAAATAAAATATAAATATAGAAAAATACTTAAGCTCCTCCACTAATGTAATCATCAACTAATGCTCCTTTTATTCGTCATGAGCCCTATCAATCAAACTTTTCATCATGGATCCATCCTTCCACTCATCATGGATCTGATCAACCATACCTTGATAGTTCCAACAACTATTAGTTAAAGGAAGTAACACAACCTTAGGGTCATACAAAAGATCATAAGCTCGTAGATCTTGTGTAAGTAAGACATTAAATCTCTCTTCAATCTCAGGTGCCTCCATTCTTCATGCTTAACTAACTTGGATCTCACCGCTTCCTCATTTGCTATAATTAGTATTCGCTCTACTTCCCCATAAGTTAATCCTTCTTCCTTCTATCTACACATCTCAAATCTCTCCAACACAAGAGTACCAAGAGTAAACATAACACATCCCCAATATATATATCCATCACCACAGCCTTGGTAAACTCCAACCAACAATCTATAACTACTCATAGGCACGATACTATTATAGCTCATATCAATACCACATAAGCACATCAAAGGGTCGAGACAAAAGAACCTGATATGTGGAAGGCAAATACAACAGTACCTGGAGTCATCATTTGTAGCATCTACAATGGATAATGAAACCATATCTAGAACATGGAGGTTTAACTATAACTCAACTTCATCCTCTTCCTCTTTACTACTTGCTTCTCTAGCAACCTTCACCTCCTTAACTTCTCCTTCAATACTCTCTAATTCAGTATTCCTCTATTGTCTCATTTCATCCTTAAACACTTTAAACCATTTTTCAATCATCTTCAGCTAATCCAGCACTTTAGAGAGGTTAGCTTCATAAGTGAATTTTCTCTCATACAATTTATCTTGATGATCTTAGGGCACGAATTTTCTTCTTATCAAACGTTTTTTTTTCCTCCCTTGTAATGATCTCAATGTTTTCTCTGTCAATTCTTTGATTTATCATTTTTTTCCATCAAGTAAGTGCAAAGTCAATTATCGAATTCTTTATAACATAAGCTCTCTTATGCTTGAGATAAGAATAATTTTCAAAAACATGATTGACTTAAAATTTCAATTCAAATATTCATTTAAAGTGCTATATCCATCAAATTTTGGTAATTCCGATCTCAAGTTTTCGTAATTATGGCCATGACAATAGCTAGCTCTATCCTCAATGAATTCTACGTTGTCGCACTTAAGTACGCATACGTCCATAGCTTAGGCCTCTAGTTCGCAATTACCGAGCTATCGGATAGCACTTATACGCACAAATTGCATTAGTTGCTCCACAGACTACGTACACGGCTACACCTTCATCAAAGCAGCTCGGCAACGTTTATCACTCCTCTCTCAAATCAGCTTTGCTTTGAAGTTGTATAGCAGCAACTGTTGGCAGCTCGGACACGTACACTTCACCTTAGCATAAACACAGCAGACTAGGCATGGCTCACGGACTCTAGCTGTAGTTTCCAACCGACTTCGACACACGTATGGAGCAGCACAAATCTAATAACTTAGAAATTTTAGTTCAGCAGTACAGCTTAGTAGCTTGACAATTGTGTAGACGCACACCACATCAATTTTTACTCAATAGCACATATAATTGGACAGTCAAATGCTTCAACTCATGCCAAAACAAGACAGCAAAGTACAACAACTCCAAGTCACGGTAGTACGCTAAACACACACAATTCCAACACCTTAGTTATGGCCACCACTTGCACTAACAGCCACTATATAACACCAAATCGTCAACACAGCTGAAGATCCACCACCTGCGCTAGCCACAATCGACCACCAGACGAGTGTCTTGACTCACAAATGAACACCCAAATCAGAGTCTGGAGTGGGTTTTGCTAGAAATCGATACCCACTTAAATACCCAAAATAGCAATACACATATCCCCTTCGACAGCGTAACAGAAGCACACCAAAGGTGGTTATGTCGCTGCACAACCCCAACGACCCACTACTATCCAAACTTATCAACCCAGTCATGCACTTCACCACACCAATCGTAGTAACAAACCCACACGACTCTAACAACAACCACTGCTACTACAACAACACAACGTTATACTAGCCCACGAATAATGTACTTAATCTCACGACCCACTTCAGAACATTAACAATCGATGAATTCTCTCTTGGTATCTATCTAGAAGACTCAACTACAATAATGCTTCACTGACCCAAAGCTGGGTTCCCTTTTCTAATCTACATAGCTGCCACTCCGAAACCCTACTTTCCAATTTCTTCAGTAACCCAATTCCTTTAAGTACGACATTGTCTTGCTTTCTCTTTTCCTCCTCACTTTCTTTTTTTTTTTTTTTTTCCAAATCAACGAAGACGATAGAAATCACAACTCAAAATCCTCATAATACAGCTAAGAACGAAGCACAAAACCCAACAAGCTAGAATCCTTCACAAAACTTATGAAACTTTATGCCTATTCAAAACTTCGAGTTTTGATATCAAGATGATACTAACCGAGCCAAGAGCAAATAGGGCTATTAGTAAAGTTAGGTTTGATCCTATCGAAGGAACAAAAATAGAATGAGTTAAGTGAGGGGTTAAGTGAATCTGTCAACTATCTAGCCGGATATGATATACTAACTGAATCTTACATGACTTATAACTTGCTTGATGTGACTCATTAGTCCAATTAATAGAATTGCTCGCCACAATCTTTACTAAAGGATTGATAAGAGTTAGTGAGAGAAAGCTTTCTAAGAGAAAAAACTTAAAAGTTTTTCATTAATGTGCAAATGTATCTAAAACCCTATATATACATTCTATTTATATATAATAGCAAATTTGTAAATAAAAGGAATAAAAGATACCTTAATGGCATTCTCGTAAATGCAAAATAAATATAAAGGTAGTTTAGGAAAAATATAAAAAATAAAAAATCTAAATAATATAAACAAAAAAAAATAGTAATCAAATGAGATATCTAAGCAAAGAGTAGATGGGCTGGGTTGGGCTCGGCTCGGTTCAGGCATTTGATTAGGTCGATACCCTAAATCCTATCACCTAATAATTAACTCAACTCTTAAACACATCAACAAACCACCACAGTAACTCAACTAGCTCGCCCATTAGCCTTACCTAGTTACCCAACGATCCAAAGACAGACTAGAGTTTATAATATAGAGGGCAAGTAAGACTCTGAGGATGATGATGTTCAGGAGAAGATTGTTGCCTTTAAGGAGGGAGATGTTGCTGATACCGGCCTTACTGCAAGTATGTAATCTAACTTGTCTTTTACTTTACAAATAGGAGTAACTTATAGAATTTGAGTAGTCGTGAGAAGTAATATAAAAGAGAATTAAAGGACCTAAACGATCTATGAAAATAACAAGTTAAACAGTGCAACTATTTTGGTCTAGGGAATATCTATATCTCCAAACGATCAGTGTACAGCCCTTTTGATACTAGAGTGATGCAATCCTTTATTACACTAGAGGTTTCCAAACAAGCTGGACTATAAATAATGACCATTGAGTCTGGTTTTTGAATCAAGACTCCTACTAGAAGTGTGGTAGTCACTTCAGAAATGGTAAAGAATCACCCTTTGAAGATTAAGATAGTGAATCCTGAGCTGACATGATTATGCTTGAAATAAATAAATATGAAGCCATTATGGGAATAAGTTGGATGTCAACAATGAAGGCTACGGTGAATTGATGGGGAAAAGAAGTAGAGTTTGAAGCCATAAATAGGATAATGACCACTTTTATAGGAGAGTTAGCTACTACCAAATTAGGAGAATTGTATTCCTTCGAGTTGATTGCGGATGAAGGATTACAAAGGTGGGTTGAAACTTGGATGAATATGGTTGAAGTAAAGAAAGAAAGGCCTAATATCAAAGAGATTTAAGTGGTTAATGAGTTCTACATGTCTTTTCAGCTAAGCTTCTAAGGTTACCATAGATGGGGCTTAGTAAGTGCACCTAGTCAAGTTATAGTATAAATAAAATGAATTATAAATCCGAGTGTTGATCCCATGAGGAACCATACATAAGAGTGTATCTAATTATCTTTAGTAGGTATACCTTTAGATTATTCGATTACCTAACTTATACGATAGAAGATTTAATGGATTAAATTAATGGTGGAAATTAAAGATTGTAATGATGAATACAAATAAAATAATTAAAGATAAGAACAATAATAGGAAAACTAAATAAAACAACTAATTAAGAATATTAAATAAACACAGCAATTAAATTAATAAAAAGATAATATGTTTCATGGTAAATCTTTAGTGTTGTATTTAGTTTGTTTATTATCTAGTTTTAAGTGATTTGTTCAATCTCAATTATTATATTAAACTGTTGAGATTTCTATTACGAACTAACTAGACTTACGTCTCTAGCTAATTTCCAACCCTAATACCCTCTCTACCTAAATTACTTTTGAATAGAGCATCAAGGATTGTATAGCGCTCTTGAGTCTCACCATTAAGTTGCCCTAATCCAGAAAAACTGAACTACTAAATGTTTTAGCTACTTAGTTTTGCCTAATGGTGTCAGTTATTCATATTGCATACTCTCACGTACTCTACAATAGACTCAAGCAATAACTTAATCAACGATACATTGAATTAAAGCAAACATTATAAACAACACAATTAGATCATAATATGCAAAATCATAGATTGAATTTCATTAATAAAAATTACCTTAGAACTTAAAGTTTAACAATGATTCACTAAGAATTCAAAATAAAGACATGAAAAAAACAATTAAAAGAAAAGATGAGAGAGAAGCACCCTTGTAGTTCTATACCCTATTGACTTGTGCTCAAGGGGCTTTCTCTGTAACCTTAGATCTAAGCATCTATTTATAAGAAGTGCACCTAGAATAATAAAGAAAACCTAACAAAAACAAAACTTTCCAAAATTATGGCAAGTCTACGGTTGACTTATATAATTGTGAAGCTTGGGCACGTATTTGCATTTTGTTTGAAATCTTGAAATTTTAATAGAATTGCATGACAAAGGGAACATAAGTAGGAACCTTAGCGATGGTCTTCATTCATGATCTTTTCCAGACTTAAATTCTTGCTTAAAATTTCTTTGCTTCATTCCTCGATCAATGCTTTTACTTTAATTAAGCTTAAAACTTAATATAAACCTTCTAATCTTCATAAAATGCTTCTAAAGTCTCTGAAAACAGTATTTAAGCAAATTAAGCTCAAAATAATATAAAATTGACTAAATTAATATCTAAAATGATACAAATTAACCATATAAAATGTATGCTATATTCATGTTATTAAATGCTCCCAAACTTAAGTTTTTATTTGTCCTCAAGTAAAACAATAAAAGCCAAAGTAAAAAATCTTAAGGATAAGATGATTACAACTAGTTCTTAGAAAAGTATGCCCTCAAATTTTGAATAGCTTAGCAAAAATGTTTTCGAAACACCATTTTCCTTAACTTTATAATGCCTTTAAAACACTTGAATAACAACAACTTAAGAACTACTGAATTTCAATGATTAATCCAAATAATTTAGGGTTAGCCACATTACTTAAGCAAAAACTAAACTAGAGATTAAAATAAACATAAATCAATTAAGAAAAAGTTACAGAGATTTTGTCACTCTAACTCAAGAGGAGAGAAATCTTCCTTAATTATTTTTAATCGAAAAACTAGACTTGATGCATATTACATCAATTCATCCTCTAATTGTCCCCCTACTTCTATCGATTTTCATTAAGAGGCTTTTTAAACTCAAACCGATTGTCTTTTTTGAAGCTTGATTAGCATTGGGAAAACATTTTGCTCTTCTGATAAACCAATGCCAATCCTTACTAATTTAGCCCACTTTAGCAATTGTCAGTAGGAAGGCACCTCGCTCTTTTGAGAGACTAAGGTTGATCTTAACAACTTTAATTAAATTTCTTTTCTTTTCTTTTTTTTTTACAATTGGTAACGGGAAAGAGTCTTGCTCTTCTAAGGGACTAATATCAATCCTTACGAATCATTACCAATTATTTTCTTAAATTAATCAATTAATTCCTTCAATTACTTTAATTTTTCAAGTGACTTTTAAAGGGAAAATCTCATTTGTTCATCTAATCCAAAATTTTTGAAAAAAAAAAAATGATAGACAATTATCTTCTAGAATTGAGCCTAGAAATCAAATTAACTAGTCCTTAACCCATCCATATCTATCTTAGTCTCGAGTCTAAGCTTAAGCTTAAATAACAGGAAACTCTAAATTATAAAAATTTAATTACTTAAATTTAGTAAAGTATTCTAAATTCATAAAGGATTGAGTAAATTCGAAAAAATTTTATGGTGACTTAGGGAATGGGGGGTATTAGGGAGAGAGGGTGATGCAAATTTCTAAAATTTTTACGAAAAATTATCGAAAGTTCAAGTGATTATCTAAAAATGCTAACATACATAACCTATCATTTCCCCTCATATTTAAGTTGTACATTGCCCTCAATATACATAATAACAATGCAAATCAAAATTCAAGTGGAAGGAAAATAGTAATAACAAAAGAAAAAGAATTGGGACTTCCTTAGTTTTAGTATTGATCCTTGAGATAAATTTCAGCCCAGAATCTAAATTTCATCAAACTGTTTAAGTGCAGGGTTTTCCTTGTAAAAATGAACTAACTAGAAAAAGAAAAGAAAAAGCTAAGCTAAATATGGTATAAACTTAATAAATTGCTAATTGAAGTATCCAAATATTAGGACCATGCAAACTTACATAATGTCAGGAGTAAAAATAATTAGCTAAAAAAAGCAATGGAAAATGAGTTATTAGTACAATCATCCAAAATAAGGAAAACGCAAACTGAGTCTTTAAAGAAAATAAAAGGAAAAAGAAAGTCATTCTATGCCCTCTTCCTTGTCCTCATCCTCTTCAAACTCTTTCTCTTCTAACTCCTTATCCGATTCAGGCTTTAGCATAAGTGGTGGTAGTGGTGGTTGAATTCTTAGGTAGGCAAAGATCACACTCCGTTTGACCTCATCTCTTTCTACCTTGTGAGTTAGTATCTACTACTTCTCTATTATCTTCCTCATCATCATCTTAAGTTTGCTAAATGAGGTTGGTTCAGCAAAAGGCTTAAGCAATGGATCTTTAAGTACTGGAGGTAACTTCATAGCTTTGATGGAGTCATAGGTTAAGGAAGCAGCAGACCCAATCCTAACATCTAGGGACACTATGGTAGCATGAGGTGTTTTTGGCTAGGCAAGTGATAAAGGGACTTACAAAAATATACTTTGAATGACTCTTAGTAGCTTGGTTCCGAAGGAACTAAGCCATCTTGAGACTTTTATCCCTTTTGTTAACAATATCTTAACTACTCTTCTTGCCTATAAAACCCCTCGCCAAAACATAATGTACCAACCTGAGAGCATGATCTCTTAGGTTGGAAACCTTAGACTTCTTGGGATCATAAGCTCTTCCCGTACAATTGGTCTGATCATTCTAAACAAAAGATTCATACATACCATGAGGTAACTTATAAGCTTAAGCAATGGATCTTCAAGTACTGGAGGTAACTTCATGGCTTTGATGGAGTCATAGGTTAGGGAAGTGGGAGACCCAATCCTAGCATCCAGGGACACTATGGTAGCATGAGGTGTTTTTGGCTAGGCAAGTGATAAAGGGACTTACAAAAATATACTTTGAATGACTCTTAGTAGCTTGGTTCCGAAGGAACTAAGCCATCTTGAGACTTTTAGCCCTTTTGTTAACAATATTTTGACTACTCTTCTTGCCAATAAAACCCCTCGCCAAAACATAATGTACCAACCTAAGAGCATGATCTCTTAGGTTAGAAGCCTTAGACTTCTTGGGATCATAAGCTCTTCCCGTACGATTGGTCTGATCATTCTAAACAAAAGATTCATACATACCATGAGGTAGCTTATAGGCTTAAGTAATGGATCTTCAAGTACTGGAGGTAACTTCATGGCTTTGATGGAGTCATAGGTTAGGGAAGCGGGAGACCCAATCCTAGCATTCAAGGACACTATGGTAGCATGAGGTGTTTTTGGCTAAGCAAGTGATAAAGGGACTTGCAAAAATATACTTTGAATGACTCTTAGTAGCTTGGTTCCGGAGGAACCAAGCCATCTTGAGACTTTTATCCCTTTTGTTAACAATATCTTAATTACTCTTCTTGCTAGTAAAACCCCTCGCCAAAACATAATGTACCAAACTGAGAGCATGATCTCTTAGGTTAGAAGCCTTAGACTTCTTGGGATCATAAGCTCTTCCCGTACAATTGGTCTGATCATTCTAAACAAAAGATTCATACATACCATGAAGTAGCTTATGTAGCAATTCCTTATACTCTTGGGTCCCAACATAATCCATAGAATATAAACCCATCCTAATAGCTAAGTCATCAAATGACATGTTTACCTCCTAACCATTACACTTAAAATACATAGTATTTTACCTACTTAGCTTGATATTATCAAAAGTTAACCTGAATGTACTGAGCACTTCTAGCATCAACTCTTTGTATATTGACTCATTAATTGTCAAAAGATGGTCCACCAAACTCAATCAATTGCCAGACTCTAGTGATGTAGCCAGCCTAGCCCAATGCATCCTAATTCAAGTCAATGGTCTAGTAATTCTCCTTCTTAGACAAGTGGGAATATCTCTTTTGTTGCTAAGAGTGATGGAATGTTAGGAGAGGATGTTGAGGGATGGCACTTGACTTCTTGTACGCAGCATGTTTAACCTTTGGCATGATTTGAAATCAAGGAGAAAAAAAATTCAAGTTTAATAAAACAAAACCAATTCATGTTACATAAAAAAAAAGAAAAAAAAATTGCTAATTCAAGAAGCTAATAGGAATAACTTATGGCCTCTTATCACAACAGTATATAATAGAATGCTAATTTCTAGAAACATGGATTAATTCAATTATAGGATTAATTCAAGATTAAATCCTATAATTGAATTAATCCTATAATTATTCATAATCTCTATTGATATGAATGCTAGCATTTAATATATGCTTCATTGAACTTGTTCTTCATAATTGGACGATATAAGAAGCTCTTATTTTTCCTAAATATTGTATATTGAAATGCTATTTCCTAACAACATCAATTAATGAAAGTATAGGTCAATGATTTACTAATTCTAGTCTTGAAATAGTCCTATGATATCATGATCTTGGTTATAATGAATATTAGGATTTAACATACAATTGATTGAAGATTGGTTTTTCACAATCTAACTCATGTGCAATTATTATAACAAATCCCCAAATTATATTACGAATTTAGGGGATGTCAAAATAAATCCATGTCAACAATTCAATTCAATATTGAAGAATTCATTAGTTCACGGATTTCTTCTATTTGCACAAAAAATTCAATTGCAACAAGTTTCTAAATTTCAACATAAATTGTATACATCGTATGTAAAGAATGGTATCTACATCACTCTCCATCATTTTCTCTTATTTTCTTTTAACATGGAAAATCACTTTCACATGCAATCCTTAATAAGCATACATTTTTCAAGTGATTCATAGTAGATAATGAACAAACATCATGTTTCATCACATTATATAGCCTAAATTACTCATAGAAATTGAGATTTCTATGCATGCATGCCAAGTGTTCTTCATGAAACTCTAATTAAAAATCTAATTTTTACACAATTTAACAATAAATCTAAGAAAATAAGGATGATGTACGTACCTTAGATTTATAGTATGCATGCTTGGATTATGGAGTTTTGCAAGTTTTTTTTTTTTTTTTTTTATGTAAGTACAAAGAGATAATGGTGAGGAAAATGTGTTTTAGAAAGAGGGAGGAAGTGTAGAATGAAGAAGGAGAAGAAATGCCATGATATTTGAATTTAAAAGCAACTACAGGTAAGGATCACGGTCATAAAGTGTGGCTGTGTTCCTTTCCTTTGCATTTGAATAGAAAAACATGGCATGTCCATGGGTATGGACCATGGGCGTTGTCCTAGCCAAGGACCTCTTGCTCGAAATTTCTCAAGTTCTTCTCCAAATTAATTCTAAAAGGATCATAGCCGAAGTCTATAGGCGTAGACTTTAGCAGTGTTCTTTTCGTAATTTTGAAAATTTAATGCCACTTCAATTCCTTCAACTCGATTCCTAGAATTGCTTGAAAAACTAAAAGTTAGCACAAATTGAAGTACAAAAATAAGACAAATAACAACCAAATTGGATGATGACTTCAATAACTAATATTGCCTAAATACAATTCAAAAATTGATTTTAATGAAATTTGTTCAAAGGAGAATAAAAACTAACATAAAATTGTAATACTTGAACTAACTTATTGCATGACACAAAATAAATGAAATAAACTAAAATAACTAAAAATTAAATTAACCAAACTTGAGTTGCCTACCAAGAAGTACTTTTATTTTATGTCATTAGCTCGATGGTTGACATTTCTTTTCCTAGTTTGCTTTTGAACCCACTAGGTTAAGATTTACCTTGGTGTTGCTGAGCAAACTTCCTTATGGCCTTTTAATGATCGTTCTTGCCAATTGTCCCAATTGGTTCTCTAAATTCCTTAACAAAACTTCCATGCTCCTTAATGCAGCTTCATTGGCTTAAAATCCTGCATTTGAACTTTAGATAAATCGATTAAGCAATTCTTCGACATTGAGGGTCTTGTTGTGTTCTTGCACGTTTCAATTTTGCTACTATCACTAACCTCCTCAAGAGACATTAGGTTGGTTTCTCTAACTTGGGTTATAAGTGTTGCCAAAAGGATTTTTCATAGAATAATTGTAATAAAATTCACATTTTCGATTTCAATTAAAATTTCATCATGCACTAAATTAATCGATTTCATTAATCCATCAATCTTTTCATTTAAATTTTCAACATGAGCAATTAATACATTTATAGAATCAACTTCATATTTTCCAAACATTTTCACTTTAGCTTTTACATTATCCTACTATGAGTTATTTATCGCCATGCCTTCAATTAGCTTTTAGGCTCATATGGTGTCTTAACACTCAAAGTGTCTCCAGCTCTAGCATCGATCATCTAACGCGTGTGATCACCTCCTCAATAAGTCCTTAAATCACTCCTAAGTATCATAGAGGGTCTCATCATCAAATTGGACAAAAGCAAAAATACTATTTCTAATTTTCACTGTCCTAGCGGACGGGAAATATTTGCTTAAGAATTTTTCTACTAAAGATTCCTAAGTTATAATCGAGCTTCTACATAAAAAATTAAGCCATTACTTAGCCTTACGTTGTAAAGAGAATGAAAATAACCTCAATCTTACCGCATTATATGAGATGCTATTGATTTTGAATGTATCGCGGATCTTTAAGAAATTTGAGTTATGGTTGTTGGCGACCTCGTCAACCAATTCGTCAAATTGGACGAATTGATGGACCATCTAGATGATATTGGGTTGAATTTGAAAATTTGTTTGAATTGTGTAGAAGACCAAATTTAATATTAGGCTTCAAGCCTATTAATCAAATGGATTTGACTCCCCGGACTAAGGTGACAGGGCTCAAAGAGCTAAGCCCATAAATTATCGAGATGATCAAGAGAGACTTGACATGATAAGCTTGGAGTAGGGCTTATTGAATTAGTCCATCCGATCCAACCTTTCTTAGTTTGGCTTATACTAAAATAATAAATAAAGCTTTACTTGGGTTTAAACCCATGAAAATAGCCTACTTAAGATCTATTAGTAAGGGGCTTCAATCTCAGCCATTGATAACTATCATGATTTGACGGATGTTATCAATTACCCTTTTCTATAAATACCTTACCATATCCTTATTTGAATAAGAAAAAAAACCCCATTAACACCATTACTCTGCTGAAACTTTGCCTCAAAGATTAAATACTCAAACATATCAAGAACATTACCTTGTTCTTTATTAATCTTAGAGTTTGATGTCATTGCGCTCCTTCACTTATCACCATACGTGTTAGAGCCTTATTAAGTTTGCCTACTGCTCCTCTCTATATTTCTCTCTTGATCATCCCATGCGAGTCACTCAAGTCATTTCCCTGATCATGTGTAGCGTGACCTCACATGCAGTACGCACTTAACACTTGCATCTATACCCGACACTTCCACAAATTTCAAGCCATGTGGTGGATATAGTAATCACATGAAGTAAAATATTGCTTTTCTGTTATTGCACCACTTATCTTCTCCTTGAGATGAATAAACCCAAGTACCAACGGCAACAACTTAAGCCATTACCTCTAGATCAAATTCAACTTGAGTCCCTTGATATTCCTTTTTTCGAATTCTCACAATCATATCCTTAGAAACTCGACTATGTCAAATCCCACGAATCAAATGACTTACCTCCTCTCGATCAAATCCATCCATTTGTCCTAGAAGGTTTGTAAGTACTTGCGTATTACTAAGTTTAGCTTTTATTTAATGATTTATATCATACAGGTGCTAAGTAAGGGAGATGTGATTGCAAAAAAGAAGGGCATGTCTATCAGTTTCTTATGTTTTACACAGCAGTGTATATTATGACCTTTTTAAATATCCCAAGAAAAGCATATGTTTGCGAATGAGAAACGTTGTGTAGTATGGATGAACTAACTATTCACATTTTCATTACTTACATTGACAACATACTTCTTTGATTAAAATGCAGTTTAAGAAGTTCTTTAAAATAGGTCTATAGGTAATCTAATCGTTCCCAACCCCACGCACCAAATCAAAAAATGGGAGGAAAAATCTAAGTTGGAAAATAAGTGTTGTCATGATGAGGCATATTTCCTTTTATTAATTATTTTGTCCAAATCAAGAGACCATTGATAAGATTTGAAGTGACAACATTTCTTTAAAATAGAACTTTTTCATATCATTATATTCATCCTACATCTTTTCCTAATAAAATCAACAACAACATTAAAACAGTGGGAAAAATGCAAATAACGTCCCTAAACTTTGATTTAGGTATAGATGAATCTCTTGAACTTTCAAAATATGGTTTTTGATTCTTTGAATTTTGATTTTAGTAAGTAAATACCCTTCAAACTTTGATTATAGTATAACTTTTTTTAATTAAAAAGAAAATATCCTTTATATTATCAATTTATCAAATTATAAAAGTTCAAAAATTGTACTTTAAAAGTTTATGGAATTAAATCCCATCTAAGTTAAAGTTTAAGGGGACTATTTGCTATTTCCCCCGAAAAAAACAAAGCCTGGTCGATTGCCATTTGCATATCCTTTGGAGGAGGAGCGGGATGAGTGGATGTGCCAATACTTATTGTTACCTAGCTTCCTGGGCATCAGTAACATTTAGAGCCATCAATAACAAGTACCCTGTAGGTGCTGTTGATGGAGATGCTTATGCACGTCTCATGGTGCTGTGCTAGATAGCTTTCATTGCATGTGTATCAATGATCTTTATGGTTGTCTTCAAGGTTAGAATGCATTTTCTGCTTGTCGCCTTCTAGTTTGCCATCTCTTTTCTTGGGCTTTCCTTCTTCCACTCGATGTTGGTGTTGCGTAAAGATTTCAATGTTCACACCAACTAGTTGTGTTCTTTATCTAAGATTCCATGGAATCCCAATTATTATTAGTATTACTAGGAACTTATTTATATTTAGACAAAAACGAGACTTACATAAATGATGTGTATAGGGTTCTCATTAAATTCTTGTAGTGTTTATAAAAGGAAGCAAAAACATTTTTGAAAATATATCAACTCTAAAATCATTCCAGCGATCTCTCTCAAAATTGTTTTTTCTTTTATTTTCTGTAATTTGGAACAATGTTTTGATAGTTATAAGTAACCATTGATTTAACAATAGTGGAACTTTATTCGTAGGGAACATGAGGATACAGGCAAGCGGTTTCAATATTACAAGACTCAGAAAAGACTAATACCGATACTCTAGACTCAATGACATGTCAATGGTGATATTCATGGACTCGATGGCATGTAAATCTAAAGTGAGTAGAGGGAGTATCGTTATTGGCTGGGCTCCATCAGCTAAGGAGTAGGAGCAACCTATCATGATTCTTTACACTCAGTATGTTGTGGTTGAGGAATGAAACTAACCCCCTCTTCTGCCCTATTTAAAGACTCGAGATGTAGCATCGAATTCCACATCAATTAGGAAAAGAGGGAACAATGCACTTAATGGGTCTGAAGACTGGGCCATCCATTGTTTAACATAGTTTCTATTGAAAATGTTTTTTATTGTTTAATCTTTGCATCACTATTTTTTTTTAATTGTCATTTGTATAAGTCAAGCATTTTATAATTACTTTTTATTATTTAACCCCTCCCCCCCCCCAAAAAAAAATAAAAAATAAAAAATCACGAGCATAAGATTCCTCTTAAAAGTGGACCATGTATTTATTGGATGAGGATGCAATGCAGCATTTGCATGACATGTTTTACTTCTGACTTAGGGAAAAGTCAAATATGATTTGTCAACACCACTCATACAACCGCATACATAAGATGACCAACGAGAATTCGAAAACACATTGTACCTTGTAATGAAGTTTTTATCATCCTTTTGTTTCCTTATTTCCTTGTATTCTTTCAAGCATCTTCTAGTTATTTATCTTATGTAAAATTCTTTCTTCTTATTAGTTCGTTTTAGATGTGAATGAAACTGATTAAGGAAGGAAAAAAAAAAAAAAACCATCATGTTTAAAATAAAAAATAGTTTTGGGGTAAATAGAAAAAAGAAAAGTTCTAAAGAATATGGATTAACATAATTTCATATGTAACATTTAAACAAAATCTGTAAAACGCTTGAGAAATAAAATAAATAGTATGAAAATCGTTGGGTCAAGGCACAAAAAGAAGAAATTATTAAAAAATGGGGAGGACTAAGTAAATATCATTGGCTATTAATTCTCGTATTGCATGTAATTGACCATTACTAGTGGGGCCAATATGGTCATATAAAAAAGTTAGAAATCCTTCACCATCCCTCTTTACAGCTAATAAACTCTCCTACCTCTCTCTTCCATAAAAATAAAAGTAAGGCAACCCTCGTCCTTCTCCTTACACCTCTCATGTGTGTGACCCTATTAGATAGATTTTCCATGCAAATTCAATTCAAATCAAGGACCACATCCGTTTCCATACAGTTGAGGGATAGAATCAAAGGAAAGTCCCTATATAGTGATCTCATGACAAGTTCCATTATGTATTAAATTCCAAATTTGCTTTTCTCTTTGAGGCTTTGCCGAAATGCACCTAATTTTGGGTTCTAAGATATATCTTAAATCTCTCTATGGTTGCATTCCTTATCGATTAAAAAGTGAGTTCTACTCTAATCTTCTTGATTTCGATTAAGTTAAATTTTTATAATTGAGTATTGATTGTTGGGGCAACATTTGGTATGGAGATGAAAATCCATTGTTATGTATATAAGTTATTGAAGGATGAATCAAAGAGGAGATTAGTTTACTTGTTGGGATGGTGTTTAAAAGAGATTCTTGGAGTGTTGATGACGAAGTTCTGTTGCAAGAAGGGGTATTTCGAACTAGTGAATTGCGAAGGGTTGGGTTTGGGGTGGTGTGCTTGATTATGCAAAAGCAGGTTCTAAGTTATTTTAGGGAGCATGGCCTAGAGAACAACCATGTTGAAGAGCATGACCACTATTCTCTTTTGCATACAAAAACAAATAGGTTTTGGCTAATGTAATAAAAATACCAATTGTCCCCCTTTTTCTGAATCCATCTGACATCAATAACTCGACCCCTACCAACCAACTTGACCCTTAGCCCAAGTGTTATTTTCCATTTTGTCTGGTATTTTTTTTTGTGGTATCCAGTTCATCCTTCGGAACCATATCCCATCCCGGATCTAATAAATTAGTATGAATTGTTGAGATGGTATTTTGTAAATACGTAATTATCTCAATCTATTACCAAGCCTATGAAGAGAATGAATCTTTTTATCGAAGGATCGGTCAGATGAATGAACCTCCTGGAGCTCGTAGAATGAATCAAGGAATAACCTATGAAAATCCTTACCAATTTCAATTATAATAGTATCCATTGGGCAAATATAGGTTCGATCAAGATTTGTGGCATATGTGGGTTCAATGGGAAAATTGTTTAATCGAAACGCCTCGTGATCTTCAACCAATTCTGAGCAGCTTCCGCCTTGACAGGGTGGTGCTCTGAGCCTATGATAAACTAAAATTCTTTTTTCCTCCCATTTTTTATCCCGAATTGGATTCCAAATTAACGGGTTAGTGTGAAACTAAACTTCCTTCCTTGAAACCTAGATTATGACAAGCATTTGCTGCTGCAAAATAAACCAATTTGAAAATATCAAAAGAAGAATTAGGCCCAAAATTAGGATACATTCTGGGATCAATTAAGTGACCGAATTCTAAAGAAAAATCATTATTAATGGTCCAAGGACTTTTATTCTTCTTTGCATTTGTTATCTTGGCACAAATTTTTTCCGCTTGCCCCGAAATGAACTTTCCATATATAGAAATCAAACCTTTATTTCGTAAAACTTATGTTACGCCCTGAAGTTGCAGAGTCGCAACAGTCCCGCCATGTAAACCATTTTATGATAGTAACTGGCTTCATAGTGCCTACCATGACATGATCTACACAAGGTATCGATGACTCCTCGCTTTGAAGTAAACGGTCCGATTAACATTTATACTACAATTATGATAAATATTACAAATTTCTAATAAACCTATATAATTATATATAGGTCCACAGAGCTTCCTAGGAAGTTTTACATAAACATAACAGTTCACTAAATTACATAATAACTATCAGTCTTTTATCCTTAACTACAAGGATACTCTAGCTACACATCATTATTAAGTAGTTTGATCCTCATACCCCGGCTTCAAAAGGACTAACCTCTGGGTAATTGTAAGGCGGCATTCTACTTGAATTGTTTAGAGATCAGAACCTGCAAAAGGATCTATAAGGGTATGAGCAACTTCAGCTCAGTAAGTTGAATTGGAGAGTCATAAATGCATACAAGCACAAACAAGATTAACAATCAATTATTTTCATGCAATGCAACAATCAAGTGTCATCGTACAACGTAGTTTGATCGGTTGTGAAATCAAAGAAATTTCGCTCGCTCTAATTCGGGTTAAGGAGTTCCATGTTATGTAACAGCTCACAACCAAACCCAGGCTTGTGTAATAGAGACCTCGCTCCTCCTGCGACTACCTTCGAACCATTTACTTCACCCTCACCATGATCTCCTCTCCTGTCACTTAGTTCGATTGAGGATGAAGAAGGGACCATTATGCAATCCTGCGCTATCCTTTTCAAAAGGATCGGTATTTGGTTGGAGAATCCTAAGGATCCCCTAACGGGTTGCAATGCATGGCATTTTTTGTCATTAAAGTTGAATAAGATTAAATTTCATTTAGGGTTTTCAAACAATTCACGCCAATTCAATCATAACACAAAATCTACCATATCACAATTTCAGCACGAATTCAGATACGTTAAACACATGCGTAAACTATTTACAATCACAACCATTACAATCCTAAGTCTTCGAGTACCACACAAATAGTACTCTATTACAATAAGTAATAAACCAACTTACTTGTAATTTTCTCGATCCCTTAGTTGCAAGCCGATTTGTCTCTAGGTGTCCTATAATACAAATAGGTCTTTTTAGTACTTATACTTTAAGAATTCATATTCTAAGTCATAATTTAACTCATTTTTCCATGTATACCTATTACGTACTAATGATTCGTTGTACTTTATTTCGGGGTTTGAATCCTAAATTAGATTTTAAATTTTGATTCCTAAGCCTTAAATATGCTCGAATCTTAATGTGACATTAATCACATTAAGCTCGAGTATTCAAATATCCTATTGGGTCTTAATTCAGTATTCTAAACTATTTGGTATACGTTAATCCTAATTGAGGTATTGGATTTATTCACGATGTGAGAAAATTTTACATTTTGAGACATTTACTTAAAATTAAATGTTATTTTAGATTTATTATTTTTTTTATTTCTATTATAATATTATCTAAATAACCCTAATTTTTTAGATTTATTAATTTTCAATTTCACATATTACTAATTTCTTACATTAACTACCTAATTTCCTAAATTAACCATACTTAATACTCCAAAGGCTAGGATTAGGTTTCCACATCAGAGATTAGCATCCCTAAACATCTAATTACTATCTAAATCAGTAATTAGTATCTTAATCACCTAATTAACTCAAAATCATCTAATTTTTCCATCATTTTAAGGCTAAAAATTAACTTAAAAATTTCAAAAATTAATTTTAAAAAAATGGCTTCATAGCACTGTTCCATATCACATGAGCATTCTACAAAAAAAAAAAAAAAAAAAAAATTGAGCTCCAAACAACTGAATAGCCTCTTAATAATGGCAATCCAGTTATGAAATCCATAACAATATCCTCAAAAACCTTTTGAGGTATAGGTAATGGCTTAAGTAAGCTTACCGGATTGGTTGACAAATATTTCACTTGTTGACAAACATGGTACTTCTTCACAAATTTCTCCACATCACTTTTCATTCCCTTCCAATAAAAAGCACTGCTCAATCTTTTTAAAGTCCTCAAAATGCCCACATGACCCCTTATTGGTGTGGAATGAAATTCCATAATTAATATAGGAATCATGGAAAATGATGACTGTATAAAAATTCTATGTCCCCAAACAAGCAAATCATCTTTAAGCACCAACTGTGGTGTTAAAGGCTCCCATTGCTGGTACTTTCCTTTCAACTGTTGCCACTCCAAATTCTTGGATAATTCATCCTTTAACAAGATTGAAAAGTCTATTGAGGGTAAAGTTAATGCGAATAGCTAAAATTCTTCAAAAAATTGTTTGGATAAAACATTTGCTACCTTTTTATTAGCCCTTAGCTTATATTGAATTTCATAATCATATCCCATCAACTTAATTAGTTATTGTTGCTATTCAGGTGTTTAGATGACTTATGTAAGCAATTCCTTCAAACTTTTCTAGTTTGTTCTAATTATAAAGTGATGTCCCAATAAATATTAGCACCACTTCTGTATTGCTTCCACCATAGTAGCCAATTCTCTCACATAATCTCTTGCCTTCTACATTCTATTGCTGAACTTCTTGCTAAAATAAGCAATAGGGTTAAGCCTAGATATAATACTACTCCTAAGCCTATACCAAATGCATTCATTTCCATAATAAATGTCTTAGAAAAATCTAGTAGTATAAAGATAGGAGTAAACATAAGCAACTCCTTAAGTCTATTAGAAGCATTTCTGTCCATGAAAAGCCATCTTTTCTTAATAACTTTGTTAAAGGTGATGCTATCTTGGCATAATGTTTGATAAATCTTCTATTGTAGCCCATAATCCCTAAAAATCCTCGCAACTACTTTATAGAAATTGGCTATGGCCACCCCTTTATTGCTCTAATCTTGTTTTGATCCAGTTGTAAGCCTTTATTGCAAACAATGTGACCCAAATACTAAATTTATGTTTGAGCAAATGAACATTTATTCTTTTTAAAATAAAATGTGTTTTTTTCTCAAACACACCAATGCTTTCTCTAAATGCTCCAAATGATCTATCCAACTCTTGCTATACACTAGTATATAATTGAAAAATACCACAATGAACTTCCTCAAATAGGGCTTAAAAATACTACTCATTACGGCTTAAAATGTGGATGGGGCATTTGATAGCCTAAAAGGCATTAGGAGAAACTTATAATGTCCTTCATGTGTACTAAATATTGTTTTATGAATGTCATAAGGAAACATTGATATTTGATGATATGTAGCCCTCAAATCCATCTTAGAACAATATTGTGCGCCTCTTAATTCATCCAACAGTTCGTTGATGGTAGGAATTGGAAATTTATCTATGATTGTCAATTGGTTCAATGCTTTATACTCTATACAGAATTTCCATGAACTATCTTTCTTTTTTATTAATAAAACTGGTAAAGAAAATTCACTATTGCTGGGTCTAATTACCTTTGAATCTAACATTTCTTATACTAACTTTTTGATTTCACCTTTTTGGAAATGGTGATAGCAATAATGTCTAACATTAATAGCTATTTTTCATCCTTTAAGTAAATTTGGCACTGCACTGATCTTAACAATGGCAAGGATGATGGAATTGCAAAAACAACTTTGAATTTGCCCAATAATTCTTCAATAGAATTATTGGTGGTAATATATATCGACAAATTACTCTTTTGAGCCACAAATTGATACGTGTAGGTTATGTTGTTAGATTGAACCAATTTCCTCATTTTATGCTCAATATACTTCATATTAGGTATTGTTTGTCCCTGCAACATAATATTCCATCTATCCCATGTAAAGGACATTGTCATTGACGAGTAATAAAAAATGATAAATCCTGACATTTTCAACCATTGAATTCCTAGTACCAATTCAGCTCCTTATGTTTCTAAAACATAGAAATCCATGAAAATTTCAAAATTATTCAAAACCATTGGTACTTCCTTATACAATCTAAAACAAACCAATTTATCTCCATTACCTATCATCACGGAAAACTATAGTATTGCAATAATTGGTAGATTCAAAATTTTGGCTACTTTTGTTTGAATGAAATTGTGTATGCTACCTGAATGTACTAATATTGCAACCTTTTTTCCTTTTATCATACCCTGCAATCTCAAAGTTCTTAGAGCTAAAACTTCAAACAAAGCATGGTAGCTTATTTCCATTGTATCACCTCCTCCTTTCATCTGCTTTTGTTTTAGTTCATATTCATTATTTTGTTCAATTTCAATATCTTTATCTTCAATATTATTAGGCTAAATCATCATAAAAAAATTTTGCTTTACATATATGACCCCTGTGAAATTTTTTGTCACAATTATAACAAATGCCTTTCTCTCTCATCAATGCCAATTCAGCCACTAACATTTGTTTGATAGGAATTGTTTTGTTTTGTGGGTTTGTTGGTTTGTATCGTATTTGAGAAGTTGGTGATTTGGTTGTGTTGGCTAAACTAATGGGTTTGGACATAAAAGTAGGTGCAATGGATTTTTGTGAAAATTGTGTTGGTTTTAATGATGAAAAGGATGGTTTAAATGAGTAATTAAAATGGTTGTAGTTAAGTCTTTGTAATTTGGCTTCATGAAGTTTTGCTAAACACATTGTTTTAAGAAAAGAATTTGATTTGGATGATAATTCAGCTTGAATATTTGGCTCTAATCTTGAAATGAAACAACTTTGTAAAATATTTTCAGAAAGGCTATGTACTCTATTTGACAATTCTTCAAACTGCTTTTGATGTTCACTAACTAATCCTTTTCACACGAGTTTAGCAGGCTTACTTTGATAATCTTCAAACATGGATGGGCTAAATCTTGACCTGACTTCATTAATATCTTGCCATGTTGGCATAAAGCCACTTCTTGAAAGCCACTGAAATCAACTAAAAGTTTCTTTTCCCATGGCAAAAGATGCCATCTTCACTCTATCTTCTTTTGTAATTTCATGAAAATAAAAAAAAATATTTGTGACACTTGAAAGATTCATCTTTAGGATCTTCTCCATTAAATTTTGGAAGCTCTAATTTAATATTTTTACTGATGAAATGCAACTCCCTTGAATTCCCCTAAGAAGATGATGAATTTTCCACTATGTTTTTGTTTCTTAAAGGGATATTCTGATTCTCACTTGACACATTTAGTGATGCCAACAGTTTTTCCATATTCATACCCATCTGATCAACAGAATTCTCCAACTTACTCATTCTTGCACTATTGTGCTCTTCCATAGTAGTCATCTTGACCACATATGCATGCACCTCTTCTTGCAATTGAGAAATACTTCTTGCATTCTTTGCCATTCTCACCCACCAATTATTATGTAACTAATGAAAGCGCCAATAATAGAGCCGGTCTATGGGACGACCCAAGCCCACAATATTGTATTCTCAAACAAACGTGGTTTAAGAAAAATATCCAAGTAAAAGATTACTTGGACTAGAATGTTCAATCACTTCTCTCTTTCCTTAGGTTTGATACTCTATCTTTCTCTTTTCTCTTTTCTTTCTCATTTAGATTTAGGGTTTCTCTTTTCTTCTTGATGAAAGTAAACTGTTGAAAACGGATACTAAATTTGTGTTCTTCTGGTCTTGCTCTATCTTTTGATAGTAAAATAAATATATCTTGTTGTGAGATCTCAATTAGGGTTTGTGTGTTTATGTGATTGCAAGGTACAAAATCAAAAGTAGAACAAGAAGGATGAAGAGGAAAGAAATCAATGGATGGATTGAAAATCGCAAGTCTTAACTTCAAGTGTTAGAGAAACTCCTTATAAAAACTAATTTCCTATGGTTCGAACCTTTTTCTCCTTTCTATTTTCAGCTTTTATATCTTTTTTTGTTGTGCTATAACTATAGATAATTTTTAACTCTCTATCCAAGTCTAATATCATATATGCTTAAGTCTATTGATACTCTATATACATAAGTCTAAGCCTAATATCATGTATGCTTAAGTCTATTGATACTCTGTATGCTTGAGTTTAAATATGAAGAAACACTTGAACATTTGCTTTATTACTATCATACTACTGATGTTTATACAAAATCCTCTAGGCTCTTAGGAAATCTCCTTTACCTCTAAGGTCTTCTCGTATTATCTGTGTTAGTCATAATGGTATTACAATAGATTCGTTTAAAACTCTTTGCAACAACCACAAAAATTCTCGAAATGCCTCGGGAATTGAGGAGCAGTTTAGCTGGTCGCAAAATGCTTCTCGTGTCTAAACGAGGACTAGCTATCAAGGTTCATTGCTGCTTCTTTTTTGGTAGAAAAAAGATCCACTGGTTCCCTCTTTACATTTACTATTGGTGGTTATCATTCTTTTGTATGAAAAAAAAAGAAGATGGATTTAATGAAATTTTCAAATGGTTGCCATGTTGCAGCTAGATTTTTATAAATGTGTACTTAATCTTGTCTTAATATATAAAGTTAGAACAGTGGTTATATTTTTTATTTGATATGTATCCTTATATTTCAATAATTCGTAAGTTAACCGATATAATTAGTAAAAGATAAAAAGGTTGATAGATACAAGCCACGATGAATGAGGATATATATTAATCAGATTTCAAATTCTTTGACCAATTTATACATTCCAGTGCTTAATCAATCTCAAAAATAGATTTGAAAACTGATGGTTAAGAAATTAAATTTTCATGACTGTAGTTGTATTTTTGTCACGTCATTCGTGACCCAATTCTTGTTGTCTCCAATCTGACCTTGGTTTGTTTTTTTGACTGGCATCTTTGTACTTATCATCAAGTTCCCAAGGAAGAAAAGTGGGTCATGGTAAATGGAAATCCAAAAATAGCCCAACACATTGCTGATCAAAGTTAAAAGAGGCGGTAAAACCTATCAACTAGAAGAATCAAGTGGCATCAGCCCTCCGATGACACATTGTGGATTTCCCAGTGTAGATAAATAAAAATCTTATATGTGGCAATTTTTCAAAATATCATTAGTAAATTCCACGTTTGATATGGAATAAGGTACAATGATATTATCAAATGTAAAATATGAAATATTTATTCAGCCAAACTATACACATAATCAATGATTTAATATTATGTTTGACATGTGAAAATAAACAAAAATGAAA
This sequence comes from Lumnitzera littorea, assembly GCA_024138015.1. NCBI lineage: Eukaryota > Viridiplantae > Streptophyta > Magnoliopsida > Myrtales > Combretaceae > Lumnitzera > Lumnitzera littorea. The sequence continues at coordinate 70,221,655 of JAMXBB010000012.1, read as the reverse complement.
TCGCGATTTCATGTTCCGTTCTCTTTCTCTATATTTAGAAATATATTTAGATTGATAAATAATGATTTCATGAAATCTACGATTTTGATTTTAATGAAGAATATAATTCAGAAAGCGAAATCGCGATTCCACATTCTAATCTTAATTCCATTTAATTCTAACCCATTTTACCATTCTTTTATACCAAAGATGACATTAAAAAAAAATATTATTTGGAAATGGTCTTAAAATTGAGTAAAGAAAATAAGAAATATACAACTGTAGTTCATCATAAATGTAGCTCTTGGAGCAGATGAAAAAATATGCTAATCAAATTTAATTTGTTTCGTGAAAGAAGTCGCCATGTGCCGACAAAACCAACATATGAGATATTAATTAGAGAATTTTGTACATTGCAACATAAAAATTTTTAGTACAAACTAATATTGCCTAGTAGACAATGTGCACACATTACTTACACCACAATATTAAATAAATGAGCTGAACATGAGACAATGTCTTCAATAATGCTTGAACAAAAATAATGTATCAAGATAATCATTAATAGGATAAATATATCTTAGCACTACATAAACCAAGAACTGAGCTCAGCTCAATTGGTTAGGTTGTGGCTAGGAGACTTGAATCGGTAGGAGTTGGTGCACGAGTTCATGCGTAGGCTTAAGCTATAGAAATGGCAACTAAAATACCAGCTTGCACCCTTATATTTTTTATAGATTATGTTAACTTTTTATCACAAAAAATTATTAAAAAGGCAAATAGGAGAGCTTACAGAATATTTAAGGAATCACTCCAATTTTTTGAAATTTTATTGAAGGAAATTTGTACAAGAAAATTGATAAAATCGAATAAAAACAAGATACACACATATTTGTACTTGATACTATAAACACCCAATTTTTGTCCTATTTATTTTTATTTTTATTATTTTTCTTTTCTCAATAGGCCCTCGATTAGGAAAAACACAAAAAATAGGAAATTAAAGAAAACCAAAAAAATTAAGAAATTTAGAAAAAATAAGAATTTTAGAAAAATACCAAAAAATAAGAAAAATAAGAAAAAGCATAAAAAATGAGAAAATTAGATAAAAAAACTGAGAAATTAAAAAAAAAAAAGAAAATTGAAAAATTATAGAAAATAGAAAAATTTGAAAACAAAATAAATAAAAAATTTTAAAAAATAACATTTTATTATGATAGATTTTTAAATTAGAAATTAGTTTTAAAGTTGGGTCATTGGACCTAGGTTTAGATTTGAATCTAGCCCAAACTGACCTGATCTATATATAATTACACATATGGATAAGGTAAAAGCCAACGGCCTAACGGATAAACATATGAACTTAGTTTAGATATTGAGTGCGAGGTCAAGGGTTCGAATCTTTGGAGAAGGCATGAATAAGTTTTTTTATTTTTCTCACATAAGGGATTGCTAAGTGTCAGGATTTTATTGCGCTACATGTCCTAACACATGATAGTACCGAGTTAGACGACTCTTGTTGATGTGGTGCTACGTAGCATCCACATTTATGCTACGTTAGCTGCCACGTGTTGCCATTGATACGTAGTGTGTCATGATCGGTTAGATTGGCTGATGTAGTACTACGTTAGTCGACCTTTCCTCTCTTTCCCTCAGCTTTTCTCCAGTCTCTCCCGATTTTCCTCATTTTTCCTTCTCAAGAACAGCCCAACCCCCTTACATTGGCCTTTGATTTCGTGCTTTTTCCTTACTGAAACACACCAATTAATGGTGCAAATTCATCCTTTACTTGGCCTACTTTAAATCAAACACAATAATGTCCGAATTCAGTCAAATGAGCATTGAAATTGAGCTCCAAAAAGTAGAAAAAAGCTGAAAATTTGGAATTTACATTCAAATTTGAATTCAAGCTTTCCTTGTTCATTTGATGAATTCATGTATAAATAGGGGGCTTATGAGTATCCAAAGGACACATACAACGAACGACAAACACTCACAAGCTCTCTCCCTCCTTTTTGATAGCTTTCTCTCTCTAACTGTAGCTCCTACTCTCTCTCTCTCTTTGACTCTCTCTCTATCTTTCTAGCCATCTTGGAGCCATAGCACCACCCTCATTAACTTCCCTACCTTGGAAATATCTGAACCTAACCACCTTCAACCGCTGCCGTATCCCCCAGTAACACCACTAACAAGTCGCTGCGGAACCCTAACCACCGCACTCCCCAATCACGACCATGAGTGGTTAAAGACAACAATCATCTACCCCTACGTCACATCCGTGATCAGCTGAAGCAGCTGTTTACCCCTCAATCACGCCCATGACTCCCTCTAAGTGACTACTTTATTCTTCTTCAATTAGAAACCAAGCTGGATCCGAAGCCCAACTCAAGTCAAACCTGAAGTCCGCTTTAGGTCTGGCCTACACGCCCACTGTATCTAAAGCTTTTATTTTATTTTATTTTCTTTTTTTTTAATTTGTCTAGTTATTGTTGTTGTTGTTGTTTGATTTTTATTTTTATTTTTTAATGTTATTTTTCTTTTTCTTTTCTTTATAATTGTAAATGTAAAAAAAAAACGAAAAAGAAAAAATGAAGAGAAGAAAAACACAAAGAGAAAAAGAAAAAAAATAGAAGTAGTCTATTTACTTATTTAGTTCAACAGAAATAAATAGAATAAGTAATAAAAAATAAGATAATAAAAATAAAAATATGTAAATAAATTAGCGAATAAAAATTATTTTGACACTTAGAAAAATTAAGTTTTTAGAAATAAACAAAAATAAATTAACCCTTTACAAATTAGGACTACTCTTAGATTTTTCAATATATATATATATATATATAATTTAGGACCTTTGTTAGAATTTTTCTTAAATAAATCAAATTAAACTAAAAACGTAAATTTGGCATGTTTCCAAATTAAAATCAACTCAATCCACTAAAGTTTTTATACAAAGAATTACGTACGTTTGATCCAAAATAGCAATTATGTAAGCTCTTACAGAGCGATAGTAAAAAAAAAAAAAAAAACCTGATTTTTGTTTTTCGTTTAGATTATTTCATTTATCCAATTAGAGTAACCAATAATCAAGTTTTGTCTTTCAAAATTAAAAGTGATTTTTAAGTTTAATTTTAATTTTGAAAAGTCAATGGTACTTGTAAGGGTTTAAAATTTATAACCCTTGAACCTAAATCTCTAGTTTTCAAAAACTGTTTTCACAAAATTGGTTTTAATCGTTAGACTAGTGGCTAAGCTATAGCCAATCCACCCAATTAGTTATAACTTAATTGTTTTTCTCAATTCCAGTTGGGTGGTAACTCTAAAGTTGTTTTCAAAATAGAATAGAAAAAAAAAACAGTTTTCTTTAAACCTTAGTCAAGGGCCAATATTAAATAAGTAGGGTTTAATACTGATCGGTTTAAAGAATACCTAATTTTATAAAAAAACTGAAAGGGTCAAAAACTAGGCTTGATAGCTTAGCGACTCTACTGGGGACGTCAAGAGGGTTGATCATTCGATTTTCCAAAATTAAAATTAAACTCTAAAAATTACCTTATTGCATGTTATGTACTTATTCATTCTTTGTTTGTATCATAACTGTACTAACATTTTTGCAGGTTTAGTTTTTTTTTTTTATTATTATTTTGAGGGGAAGGGATTTATTTCTTGTACTATGAACACATGATAGATACGATCGAACCCAACTGCCTTAAGATCTTAAGACGGGGAGCCATTATGTAAGTTTCGAGTATAGTGGGGCAACAACTGTTCAGGACCAATTAGGCTACCTCACTTAAACTTCGATGTGACTAAGGAATCGTTTTGTAAGAAATGCGTGAGGTCATAAATTTTAAGGACCTATAGAACCTACTCTTTTTGCATACATCCTTCAGGGTTTTAAGGCGGCATTATTATAAAAGAGAAAAACAAAAGACATACCTGAAGCTTCTTTCCCTGTATTTTCCCAGAATTCACTCTTAGCTTTTATCTGTCTTACATGTCACATGCTTTGGGATATGAGGGGTCATTTGTTGCATCATAGGTATAGGGTAGATGCAGTCAAACCCAGGCCGTCTTAGGATCCTAAGAGAGGGGCCATTGTATAGGCTTCGAGTGCTGTGGTGTAACTATCGTTTGAGGTTAATTAAGCTACCTCACTTAAGCTTAATATGACCAATGAAAGTGTTTTTTAACAAATGAGGTCACAAAGCTTAAGGATCATTTCAAGACCTATGCTAATTACATATACTCCCCTCTAAGCTTGAGTTAATACAATACCCTTAAGAAATTGCAACCCTATTGATCATTCAAGATTTTTAATGGAATCAAGTTTTTGAAAACAATAGTAGGGTTGCAACTTAAGGGGGTAATGTATTAACCTAAAGAATCCCAGCACCTGCATATTTCCATGTGCTTTCTTTTCTACATTAATGATTGATTGTTGTTCATGAAATATGTAAACCTAAGAATAGTAGGTAACCAACAAGAGAATAATTAAAGACCGCCAGTTGCCCTAGGAATCCATGAGCAGCTGCTACAAGTTGAAGCTACCTATTGGAAGCAGAGGGCTAAGTGTGCTAAGGCCTCTAATAAGGCCTTGTTAGCTCAAATTTTAAAAAGTAAGAGGACTATGAATTAGGCTTTAGAAATGTTAAACAACATCAAAGCCCAACTGCGAGAGTTAGATTAGAAACTTTAGATGAAGTTAAAGGGTTTTAAATAAATTTTAAGTTTCATTAAGAATAATTGTTAGGTTCCCTTTTGTTTTGTTTCATGTACTTTGATCTTTCTAAAATAAAATTTTTTTCTTTAGTCATTCTTTGTAGACAATCTGTAAACCCCGCGAATTTAGCCTTCTAAGTATAGAAACAAACGTCTAAATTGTAGATAATTTTCCGAACTCAAAAGAGTCAGTGAGATTTAAAACCAATAAAAATCTCAATCCAAAACCTAAAGTGGATATGAAGAACCTTAAATCATCAATTGAAACCCTAACTACATACGAAGACCCTAAAACCTCGAACCTTATCAAAACCCTAAGATGACAATCGAAAATTTAATCGCGTAAGAATATATGAAACCCTAAATGTTAAAAACATTAGAGATGGTGCCTTAAAGTAATAAGAACCCTAAAACCATAACTTTAAGGATATAAAAGCACTAATTCATCATAATTTACCTTAAAACCCTAAATGATAATATATCCTCCACATTTTGCCATGTCATCGGTAAACGACTAAAGATAACCCTCAATCATGCATAAACGTTTAGAATACTTAAGCGATCCCTTAGAAACTAAGATAATGAGTCATAGATTATATTAATCCCTTAAGCATGTGATTAAGATAGTATTACATAGAGTTAAGGGTATAGTTGAAGATTAGGTTAAATGTAGTAAACCTTAATACCTTAAATGCTATTTTTCATCTTAATTACATTAAGTAGCTTACCAAATGATGTATATAGGATATAAATACCTAATGGAAGACCTCATTATCTATTTTTACAAATCAATTTACTAAATTTCTTATTTCCCCTCATTGCCTTCATTTTTCCCTTAATTTTCCTTAATTACTACATTATATACACAAATTTACATAAGCTTAAGGAGAGTTGACCAAGTCAACACATGTTGACCAAGGTCAAAATGTTGACCAAGTCAATATTTTGAAAAGTCAACAAAAGACCAAAAGATTACGAAAATATCTACTCTTTCATGATGGCTTTTCTTATCTTCTCTTTTGATTTTTTTCTCTTCTCTTTCTCTTCAATTGTTGCCGTCCATACATCTCCCTTGTAGACCCCACCATTCTTCTTCTTCCATAAGCAAAACAAAGACAAAAGAAACAAAACAAAAATCCTCCTCCATGCCGTGAGCTTTCCCCTTTCCCTTTCACTTTCATTTCTTTACCTTTTACTTCCTTAAATCCAACACATCTAAAGGTATGTACTTAAGTTACTTTATGTTGGTTTATGTTATTCATTAGTTAGTTAATTAGGTAGATTAGATAAGTAACTATGTGTTTAGTTTTGTCTTGAAGAAGAGGGAGCAAAGTTTCCATCTTTAAGTGTAGAAATTTGAAATTATGAAGAAGAAGAAAGGAAAACATGAATATGTGCACAAAGAATATATACATGAGGTAAACCGAAAAGAAGGAAAGCATAAGAAGCATGGTACATGAGTATTTTCCATGTACATAACCTAAATTAAAACAAAACCTAACCATACATACTTATACTACACTAATCACACACTTAAGAACATAAAAGAATGGAATTAGGAAGCTTTTCTTAAGGAAAATATTAGGCATACGAATTTTTGTATAAAAATACGTATATGACCGTATAGGTATATGAGTAGGAATACATGTATAAATACGGTATAAGTATATGTAGATGTATAAGTATATGTATGTATAAGGTCTATGTACATAAGTATAAGTATAAGTATAAGGCATATGTACATAAGTATAAGTAAAGGACAAATGTACATAAGACATGTACATATGACATAAGCATTAGGTAATGCTTATGTAATCAAATAATGAGGTGAGTGATGAGGTAAGCACATGATGACATAAGCCATGACATAAGCAAAAGATGACATAAGCAATGACATAAGCAAATGATGATGTAAACATGACATAAGCATGGATTATAAACTAAGAAAAGAAGAAGAGAGTAACATAATTAGGATCCTAAATTAGTAAACCCTAATACATTTTCTAAATTGGATCATACTTAATTAAGTACATGAATTAGTAATAGTAAAGTAAAATCCTCTAAGTATAAGGATTTAAGGGTTAACTAACTCATTAAGTATAAATAAAAAATATAAATATAAGTAATAAGAGCAATTAAGTTTTCATAGTTAAAATTTTTCTAAATTTAGTTCATATCATAAAACACGAGTCTTAACGTCCAAAACAGACTTTTAGTTGACTAAGGAGTCAGAATTCTCAGAACACTTATAAGGTTTATCATTTTGATTTAGGCATTCGATATCGAGTCTTGGAAACCCTAAAGGCTTAGAGAATGAGCAATAATCCAGGTGAGGGAGTTCTGATGACCTGCTACTTGCTTGTGCGTGTTATTTGTATGATGTTTTGTTGTTTGCTATTGCTTGTATGTTTGAATAACTGTTCTGTTTGTGTGCCATCATTTGTGTGATCACATTTTTAAATTGATAAATATAAATGTCTGACCCAAATAACCGGTTCAACTCGTTGCATGTTTATGACTTGGTAAAGGTATGAATAGAGAGTGCTAGCCTTGCAAAAATCTTAAGAAAAGTATTTTTGGAAAAAGCTTTTCTAACCTTAAACAAATTTTTGCATGATCGCTGTAAGGGCTTGTGAAGCCATAAATAGTATTTTTAACGTTAAAGCAAAGCTAGCATGGGTTCTCTACTTGATAGCGAGAGGACTCGCTTTATTGTGCTTGAAAGGCTTTGGTTATTTTTGGTTGCGAGAGGACTCGCATGTTTGAGCCCGAGTGGCCTTGGAGGGTGGATAGTCCTAGTTTGGACTCCCCCTATTTCGATTGAAATTCTTTTCTCGGCTAGGGTAATAGTCGAGTTTTTCCTAGTGGGGTGGTGCCCCTAAGTAGCCTCTGCGGGTAAGCTGAGGTGCCCTGTGCGGGTAAGTACAGGGGATAATCGAAGTGTGGACGACGTAATTCTACACCTTCCATAGTTCCGGACTCCTATGGATGTGTTGCTTACATTCATCACGCTTGCATTCATTATGTATGTAGATAGCTTGCTTGCATGTGTGATAATAATGGATGAAAACTTGCTTGACTAGTAGTGGTGAGGAACGAACTCACTGAGCTATTTTATGCTGATTCCCCCTTAGTTTTCTTTGCAGGTTTACATACGATGGGATTAGGATATGTCTCGAGTGCAGAGTGCGAGATGAAGATATGTACATTAGTGTTAGGATTATTTGAGATTTTTTTTTATAGGTGATACATAAAAACTCTTTGTAGAAAATATTCATATGTTAGAATTTAATATAATTTAATTCTACGTGTAGTTTTATAATGTTGGTAATCCTGTCTTATTATTTGGTAGGGGATACCGATTCTCTGCGGTTCTGAGGAACTGTAGGATATCAAACATCCATAGTTATTTATAATTATATCTTATGTCATGTTATAATAAATTATTTACTTAAAAATCATTAATCTTAGTGATTTATTATTTAGGGTCTTGCAATCTCTGACTTGTAAGACAGTTTTCATATCATGGGTACATACATGTTATGAAAATTTTAGGTAATCCTACTAGGCCCCCTTTAGGGTCCTGACACAATCCTTCAATAGTGTTTACCTAACCATTCACTCTCTTACTCATGGAAATGCAATTAAAAAGCCAAAAACAAAAAATTCGCCATTTGTATTTGGTTTCTATAAAATAAAGTTTTATCTTTCTCTCTCTAAATAAAAAAAAAATGAAAAATGAAAATGAAAAGAAAAAGAAGAGTTGCTAACGGGTAAAGAATTCTTCTAACTAAGTTAGCATGGCTGATGACAAACTTGCCTCCCTAGAAAGGATGATGCATTGGATGGCCCAATAATGGCGAGTTTTGTTCCTAATAATCACCACTCTCCAGATATCCCAAGATTCAAACCTGGAAAGGAGACTCTCAAATTTGGAAGAAAAGGTAGCCATAATACAAAAGAGCATTATAGATCTAGAAATGGCAATGGGCCCCATGCTTAGAAGATTTCAACACCCGATGTTCAACACTGATCAAGTGCTAGTAAGCGCAAGTGATGAAGGAGACCTAAGTAGAAAGAAGCTAAGGAGAAGCAAGAAAGAACAAACCCAAGGGACTTAGAGGAGACAATTCATTTAATTAAAGATATCAATCACCCAACTCTTTTATCATTTGAAAGCAGTGAAGGTTATAGCTTATGAAGCCCTTAATCCGAATTACAAATTGCGCAACTTTGACCTAGAAGCAAGATGTAACTATCATATGGGTTAGAAGGGGCACTCCACTGAAAAATGTTAGAGATTAAAGAACAAGATTCAAGACCTAATTGATGCATAAGTCATTCAACTAGAGCTACAGCAAGACATTCCTTCTTCAAGTCATGAGGATAGTCCAAAGGAGTCACCTAAAGCTCCATTTCTTTTGAGTTTACCAATGCCTTCTGATAAACTCACAGGTTGTTTCAAGTAATTGGGTGATTGTTAAGATAGGGGCAAAGAAAGTTGTTTTCAATAAAGTATGTAATAGTTGGAATAATACAATTGTCTTTTCAATGAAATGATTGCAATGTTATTTGGGTAAATAAATTCCTCCTCAATAAATCGATAACTCACTTTTAAAAAGGTTTAGAATGAAAAAAGGCAAACTATTTTCCACACACTAACCTAAAACACTTTGAGAGGTTAAGTGACACAAAGGTGAGGATACTTTGAACTTATTCCTTAAAGGAGGTATGATACGCAAATCAAAATGAAATTAGACATTCATTTCTAAAATCCTAAACACAATCATCTCTTGTTTATCCCGTTTGACTATTTGAAGAATTTTTCAAATTTAAACCCTATTGAGAACCAACCTACAATGAGGCAATTTGGAGGTTAAGGTCATTGATAGGGAGAGAGGGATTAAAATTGGTTTGTACTTACCCGAGCCCATACAATAGAAATTAATGAATTTAAGACCCTAAATCGCTTAAAAGGTAAAAACTTAGCATGGGACCAAAAGAAAAAGAAAGAACAACAAAAGAATAGTGGGGCAAAGTAAGAACAAAAAAAAAAAAAAAAGATGAGGAAAGGAGGTTGGAAAATTAGGCTTAAGTGTAAGTGAAGAGCTAAGTGAAATTCAAATCATATCTTAGTAGGGGCAGTCAAATCAAAAGTCAAAGCCTAAATAGCCCTAAAGACATAAAGCTCTAAATCACTATCCGAGCTTAAAAACCTAAAATCTCTACATCTACTTTAAAGCTTCTCTTACACTTAGCCTTCTTACCCACAATACTACCCTTACATAAGCACAAGCTCTTCTGATCTTTAAAGATAATTTATCTTTAATAAAAGTTGTTTTTGAAGCTGGGGCAAGTATATTTCTAATTGTTCCTAAGGTTCTCAACTTGTACACCTAGGGTTAATATTTCAAAATAGGCTTCTTCATTAGTTCTTTTTAAAACCCTTAGACCAAAAGCCTAAATTCATAATGATAAACCGAAGAAGGCCTAATGGATTGATCAAGGTGTATCACATGCAAAATGGACTATAATTCTGGGATCGTAGTACAGAGTGTAATCTGGATTGAGAGTTTGCAAGGAAGTCCTCTTTGACTGAAACAACCATGAGTTACCTTTTTAAAGATGTTTGAAATCAAAAGGCCCTACCAAATGACTCAGCATCTAAGTTAGGGGGAACATAAGAGGCCCCATGTGATTATAAAGAAAGGGTTCTTTACTTGTTAACAAATTAAAAAAAAAAAGAAATAATAAAAAGAAGAAGAAAAGGAAAAAGAGAGAGAAAGTATTTCAAGTTCATGTTAACTTAAGTGGCCAAGTTTTCAATCCATTCTAATAAAAAAGAAAAGGTTAAGAGTCAAGGCTTTTCTCTTTCTTCCCAGAATAAAGGAAATTATCCCCTAACGTCTTTTTCAACATAAGTGGTCTTCATAAAAAGGGTTTTTCTGTAAATATTTTCCTCAAAATCGGGTAGCATTTCGAACAAGCTCTCAATTGGGTTATCTTACCTTCCATCCATTCATCTCTCTTCAAGGTCTTTAGTAAACCCATAGGACACTTCTATTCCTCGATTCCCTTTAGTGTGCCCATAAGGCCCTTCAGGTCATCAAGATCTTTTAGCAAGCCCCTAAGATGCTTAATTTCATTTAGCAAGCCTATCGGGCCCCTTTGTTCACTAAGTTCCTCTTAGCGAGCCTGTACGGCACTCTTTTTCATTAGTTTCTTTTAGGCTAGCCTTCTAGACGCAATTTCAACTCAATCTCATTTCTAAGTGTCTCTCAGGCATGCCCATAGGGCACTTCTTCATCCACTAATCTTTTCCAATAGGATCATAGAGCAATTCCCCTCATCATTTTGATTAGGGCTTTTTTTTTTTTTTTGGCTCATAAGGTGTTTCTCTTCCTTTTAGCGAACCCGTTAAGACACTTAGTTTCTTTTAACAAGCCCATGAGGCATTTTTGTTCACCAAATTCACTTAGGCCTACCCATTGGGCCCCTTTATTCATGAAGTTTCTCTTAGCAAGCTCATTGGCACTTCTCTTCTTCGTCTCTTCTGTCCATAAGACATTCAACTTCCACATCCAAATGATTAGCCAGTCTTTGAAGATACAATCTTAACTTAATCTCTTTTCCAAATTCTTTAAGCAAGCCCATGAGGCATTTCTATTTCAAGCAAACCCATAGGGCACTCCCTTCATCACAAAGTTTCTTCTTAGCAAGCCCATAGGATCATTCACCTTCATAGGATTTTCTCAAGCAAACCCATAGGGCACTTCCCTTCTATTCATAAAGTTTCTCTCAAGATTTCCATTAAGCAAGCCTATAGGGCACTTCCATTCTACATAAGTAAGCCTATAGGGCACTTCTACTCTGTTCACCAAATTTTTCTCAAGTAGGTCCATAGGGCACTTGCTTTCGCCAAGTTTTCTCTTAACAAGCCCGTAAGGCACTTCTCTTCATTGGTTCCTTTTAACAAAACACCAAGTTTAGGGTTGCTTGTCCTTAAGAGATGCTCCTACCTAAGTTAGTGAGCTTAGTGAGGTACAACCAGGTTTTAGATTGATCCCATTTTAAGGTTGGTAATCTCCGAGAGACGCTCTCACTTAAGTTAGTGAGCCTTGTGAGGCACGACCAGGTTTTAGATCGATCCCAATTTAGGGTTGCTAGTCCCCGAGAGATGCTCCCACTTAGGATAGTGAGCCTTGTGAGGTACGACTAGGTTTTAGATCAATCCTAGTTTAGGGTTGCTAGTCCTCGAGATACGCTCCTGCCTAAGTTAGTGAACCTAGTGAAGCATGACCAAGTTTTAGATCAATCCCCCAATAGGATTACTAGTCCCCAAGAGACGTTCCCGCTTAGGTTAGTGAGCCTAGTGAGGCATGATCAGGTTTTTTATCAATCCCCTAATAAGGTTGCTAGTTCCTAAAAGATGCTCTCACTTAGGTTAGTAAGCCTTATGAGATATGACCAGGTTTTAGATCGATCCCAATTTAGGGTTGTTAATCCCCAAGAGACGTTCCTACCTAAGTTAGTGAGCCTAGTGAGGTATGACCAGGTTTTAGACCGATCCCATTTTAGGGTTACTAGTCCCCAAGAGATGCTCCTGCCTAGGTTAGCGAACCTTGTGAGACACAACTAAGTTTCAGATTGATCCCATTTTAAGGTTGCTAGTCTTTGAGAGACGTTCTCGCTTAAGTTAGTAAGCCTAATGAGGCATGACCGGGTTTTAGATCGATTCCCCATTAGGGTTATTAGTCCCACATAAACGTTCCTACCTATGTTAGTAAGCCTTGTGAAGCACGACCAAGTTTTAGATCGATGTCAGTTTAGGGTTGCTAATCCTCGAGAGACATTCCTACCTAAGTTAATGAGCTTAGTGAGGCATGACCAGGTTTTAAATCAATCCTAGTTTAGTGTTGCTAGTCCTCGAGAAACGCTTCTGTCTAGGTTATTGAGCCTTGTGAGGTACAACTAGGTTTTAAATTGATTCTAATTTAGGGTTGCTAGTCCTCGAGAGATGCTCCCGCTTATGTTAGTAAGCCTGGTGAGACATAACTAGGTTTTAGATTGATCCCATTTTAGGGTTGTCAGTCTCTGAAAGACTCTCTCACCTAGGTTAGTGAGTCTAGTAAGGCACGGCCTGGTTTTAGATCAATTCCAACATAAGATTGCTTATTCCTTAAAGACACTCTAACCTAGGTTAATGAGCCTAGAAAGATACGACCAGAGGTCATTTCTTCATCCAAATTGATTTTAGAATAGCTATAGTTGTTTTAGAATCATCTTGAGGGCAAAAATGGTGTCTCTTTGTTTTTGTGGCAAAATTTAATTCAAACTTCTAAACTTTGCCACAAAGAAGAGCAATTGTAGACATCCAATTTTTTTCCCCTTTATTTGTACTTTTATTTTTATTATTATTTTTTTCTCAATAGGCCTTAAATTAGGAAAAACACAAAAAAAGGAAATTAAAGAAAACCCAAAAAATTAAGAAATTTAGAAAAAATAAGAATTTTAAGAAAATAAAAAAATTAAAAAAAAAAAGAAAAAGCATAAAAAATAATAAATTTTAAAGAAATGTATCAAAAATAGGACGCGTAGAAAGAAACCCTAAAAAAATAAAAAGTTTAGAATTAAAATTTAAAAATTTAGAAAATTGAAAAATTACAAAAAAATTAGAAAAATTGAAAAAAAAAATAAAATATTTTTGAAAACAACATTTCATTAGAGTAGATTTTTTATTTTTAAATTAGATTTAGGAATTAAGTTGTTGAACCTAGGCTTAAATTAAATCTAGCTTAGACTAACCGAATCCATATGTGTAATTTAGTTGCACGTATAGACAAGACACGGGCCAACGGCTTAATGGATAAATACTTAGATTTGGCATGGGTTTAAACTTAGAGGTCTTGGGTTTAAATTTTAGTGAAGGCATGTACAAGGTTTTTTGTTTTTTGTCACATCATGGACTGTCACATGTTAAGATCTGATGTCACGTCAGATGCCATATGTCACATGATGATACGCGGTAGGTTGGGGTTAGTCAAGTTAGCTGACGTAGTGCTACGTCAGCTGACTTTCCTTCAGTTTTCCTCTATTTTCTCTCGATTTTCCTCCTTTTTCCTTGTCAAAAATAGCCTGACCCGCTCACTTTAGCTTCTGATTTTGTGCTTTTTTCTTGCTAAAACATACTAATTGATGGTATGAATTCATCCTTCGCATGGCTTACTTTAAATCAAACATAATAACGTGTCTGGATTTAGTCAAATGAGCATTCAAATCAAGCTCCAAAACGTGGAAAAAAACTGAAAATCTAGAATTTACATTCAAATCTGAATTAGAGCTTTCCTTGTTCGTTTGATGAATTTGTATATAAATAGGGGGCTTACAAGCATCCAAAGGACACATGTAACCATCCATAACCAACGGCGAACACTCATAAGCTCTCTCCTTCCTTTTTGATAGTTTTCTCTCTCTAACCATAGCTCCTGCTCTCTCTCTCTCTAGCCATCTTGAAGCCATAGCACGACCATCATTAGCTTCACTACCTTGTAAACATCCGAGCCCAACCACCCTCAACCGTTGCTGTACCCCCCAACAACACCACTGATAAGCCGTTGCAGAACCCTAACCACCGTACTCCCCAATTACGGCCGTGAGCAGTTGAAGATAGAATTCATCCTTCGCATGNTTGTTAGAATTTTTCTTAAATAAACCAAATTAAACTAAAAACGTAAATTCAGCATGTTTCCAAATTAAAATCAACTCGACCCACTAAAGTTTTCATAAAAAGAATTACGTATGTTTGATCCCGAATAGCGGATACGTAAGTACTTATGAAGCGACGGTAAAAAATAAAAAATAAAAAACTTGATTTTCCTTGTTCATTTAGATTGTCTCATTTATCTAATTAGAGTAACCAATAATTAAGTTTTTTCTTTCAAAATTAAAGGTGATTTTTAAGTTTAATTCTAATTTTAGAAAGTCAATGGTACTCGTAAGGGTTTAAAATTCCTAACCCCCAGACCTAAATCTCTGGTTTTCAAAAACCGTTTTCAAAAAATTGGTTTTAATCGTTAGATTAGTTGCTAAATTATAACCAATCCACCTAATTGGTTATAACTTAACTGTTTTTCCCGACTCTAGTCAGGTGGCGACTTTAAAGTTGTTTTCAAAATAAAAAGAAATGATTTTCTTTAAACCCTAGTCGAGGGCCAGTATTAAATGGGTATGATTTAATATTAGTCGGTTTAAAGAAGACTTGATTTCATAAAAAAACCGGGAGAGTGAAAAACTAGGCTCGATAGATACTTTTTAAGAAAAATTGGAGAAGTTTCTTTCTTGGATATCATAAGTTAACTGACTGAGGAGATCAAGGACATCTACTTAAACACATGTATATCTTCAATTTTTGAAAAATCTTGCAAATCACAATCAAATTGGAAAAAAATGGAAGCAAACTAAAAAAACCAATTTCTTTCAAATGATTTTTCTTCAAAAAATATGTTTCTTGAGCACTACTTAAGCTTTTACACTACAAGTAGGGGTCCATTCTCTTCATTCTATCACACACAAAGCATTGATAAGTCCTAAAGTGAAGAAGTTCACACTTTCTCTTTCTAGTTCCATACCCATATAGCTCCTACAGTCTCTCTTCAATTTCTCTTACTATAAAGCAAATTGAAGAGAGTCAAATTAAGGGAAGGTTCCTCATTCTCTATAGAACAAAGCCTAATACTTAATTTCATCTAACAAAGTTTTGATTTGTTATAATTTGAGTTAGAATCAAGATGGGTGTTCTAGAGTTTATATGCATAACTCCATTTTATTTTGATGGCATTAGGATATCATACTTTGATTTTGTTGAAATTGACTTAAAACTTTTGAAGATTAAGAAGTCCAAAATTGGAAGTGACCGACCCACCACCAAAAACTTGTCCAGACCAACCTAAAACGAACTCGAATTGACCACATAAATAAGTCCCCTTTTCCTTCTTCTTTTAGTTTTATTTTAATCTAGAAAAAGTTTAAATAATAAAAAATGAAAAGACAATAAAATATAGGTTTACTTATTACTATTTGCATGATTTGATAATTTATTAGATGTCATGTTAATTAATTATTTAATGTATTGGCATGTTAATTTGCATGGTTAATATAGGTTTGCTTATTTAATTAATGTTGGCACATTCTATTTGCATTATGTATTTGGAATAATTTTAATTGCATGATTAGATAATTTAATAATTTATGTGGCTGCATATATGCATGTTTGAATAAAATGTTGAGTATGCTTTAATGCCTTGCTGAATAATTAGTAATTTGCACAAATTACTTGCTTATAAACGAAAAATGTTTTGCATGAATAACATAGGACTAGCCTACTGTAGTATGCATGAATAATAAATTGTTAACTTGTTTAGTTAGCATAATTATTTTGTTATTATGTTAGTTCATATTGGTTAATTTGCATGGTAAATAATGTTAACTAAATTACAATTTATATGTTTAGGTTCATAGTTGACAGGATTTGATAAATGGTTTGCAATGAGTAATAGTATTAATTTGTTGTGTTGATTGTCATGTTTAGAATTGTAATGTAGTTAATTAATCTACATGATTAGTGTTCATCTTGCATGTTGATTTTTTGTCATGCTATGTTGGTTTATGTGTATATTTATTTAATTTCATTAATAAAGGAATTTTCAAATAAAATGGGATTTTTTTTACCAAAAAGTAATTTTTCATAATAAAATGGTTTTTCATGAATAAAAATTAAATTAGCCATTTTCCAAAATTAGGGTTCTCCTTAGGTTTTCCAAAATAAGACCTAAAAGCATCTTCAGCAAAATTAATAAAATGTAATAACTTAATGTGAAAGAATCTTCAAAATTAAAATAAACTCACATACTAAAGTTTTATAAATAAAAACTATACAAACTTAATCCCACTCTACGAGTATGTAAACACTTCATGCAGCCTAAAATAATTAAGGGTCCATTTTCCCCCCATTTTCAAACCTTTTCCAATTTTTACCAAATAAAGTAGAAAGTCCATTTTACTTGAAAATTTCTACTTAAGATGAAATTAAAAGCCTATTTGATTACATCATGAACTTCTTTTATGGAAACCTTTAGGTTTTAATAAGACAACCTCCAAGTCCATTTAATCTCCAGCTTATATTTTATGAAATTGATTTGTAGAAAATTGTAGGCTAGTAGCTAAAATAAGGGCTCATCCTCCTATGGGCCTTAATTTTACTATTTCCCATTTCGATCAAGTAGCAATTCCTTTTCCAAACCCATTTTCAAATTCAAAACCTTTCCTTAACCTAGTTAAGAGGTTAATGTTAAACAGGTTGAACTTAATATAAATTAGGTTAAGGAAAGAGAGAAACCGAATTTTCAACTCAACAAGTTGAAATTAGCTCATTATTATTTGTTGGCTTTGCTATTAACTATTTTTGGCTTAAGGTTTTACAAGAAAATTGTCATGTAAGTGTCTACATAAGCTTGTTTCATCACATGGCAACCTAATTAGAGGGGAAGAAATGAGTCCTACTAAAAACATTGCAGAAGATAATTTAAGTAGTGGGTGAGTTTTATTGAATTATAATATATGTTATACCTAGTTTATCATACATGTGTATATATATACATGCAAAGAGATCAAGTTTGTTACAAGAGTTTAAATAATTGAATTCATACAATAAGAGGAGCAAAGACGTTAGGATTTGGAACAAAGGTGTATGGGATTTGAGAATATGTTGAATTTAATTGAATGTTGACTTAGTCTATCCTTGAACCTTCAAGATAAGGGTTCCATCAAGAACACCTATAACCTTATGTTGTGTTTAACAGTTTGATGACATTATTTGGAAAGAGGCTTAGTTAACTAATCTACTAGTTGATCAAGAGTAGAAACATGTGAGACTTGCAAGAAATCTTGCCACACCAATTCCCTAACATAGTGAACATCATTTGAAATGTTTTCGTCCTACTATGACAAAGGGGATTCCAGCAAGAATGTGTGGTACCAACATTATCATAAAAAATAACTCGATTGGCTACAACTAAAAATCTAAGTTTAGATAGCAAAGAGTGAAGCCATGAGATTTCTAAAGCTAAGGTAGAAAGAGAATGATATTCTACCTCCATAGAAGCTTTACCTATAGCTTTCTATTTCCTAGATTGCTAAGAAACAATAGCATCCCTAAAGAAAATTAAATGTGTAGAAGTAGACTTGAAATCAGTTGTGTCATTAACTAAATCTACATTATTGTAATCATATAGATAGAAGGTTTTTTATTTGTGAATTAAGAGTCCATGGAAGAAGGTATGCATGAGATATCTAAGGAGCCATTTGAAAGCTGTAGATTGAATCTTGGTAGGCTTATGCATATACTAAGCAAGCTTGGTGATAGTAAATGATATATCAAGTCTTATCATTGTAAGATATTGAACCAGCTAAGCTTCAAAACAAGGAAGAGTCCATTTTAGATGATCCAATTGAGTTTAATTCCTGAGATTTTAAAGGCAATGGAGTAGAAACTCCTTGGCATCATGCATGTTGGATTTGTCCAAGAGGTCATGAATATAGTGATGTTGTGTGAAAAACAAACCAACAGTAGTTGGTATACATTCTACATCAAAAAAGTGAAGAAGAGTGCTAAGGTCATTAAGACTAAACATGCTTCCAAGATGTTGAATGAGCTGCTGAATAACTGTACTAGAATTGTCAGTAATCAAAATTTCAGTAACATAAATGAAGGCATAGAGACGGAGTACAAAGTCCCTATAAAATAGTAGAGAAATATCAGTCTTAGATTTGTAAAAGCAATGCTGCAGTTAGAATGATGTGAGAGCATGATACCAAGCTTCGAGGGCTTGTTTAAATGTAGATTTCATAGAATTTTTGCATCTTAGTGGTAATTATTAGTCGAAACACAACTAACTAAGAAAATATCTATCAAAACATAGAATATTAAAAAAAAAAAAAAAAGACAAGGCAACTTACTGATTACTTATTACAATCATCAACATGTATTTAGTAATAGTTAGATGTTCACATATCTAGAGAACTATTATGAAATCTATTAAGTTGAAAACAAAGAACAATGGTCAGTGAGAGCAAGCTCAAGAGAAGATGACACAACATTTGCCACAAAACATACAAGAAACCAACTTTTCCTTAAATAACGTAGATGTTTCCTTTATTGCCACACATTCCACTTTAACAATTTCGCATTCATCTACAACTTTTTCTCTTTCTTTGTCACATGCATCCCAAAATGTCTTGAATGTGCTTTCAACATACTTAACATCTTCAGCAACAGTCATGTTCTCTACTAGTTTATCTGGATAAATATCCTTCTTGTGACCCCCATTTAGTGTCGTTACCTTATACAGCAATATTTCTTGGACGTCATTTTGTTTTGCCACTTCTTTAGCCGCATCTTCTCTGGGTTTCATTGCTTCCAGTAAAGTAACTTCAATTCTCAAATACAAAGACTATAAGAAATGCGTACAAAAAACATATTATTGAAACATATTTTAGAAGTATGATACACACTAGATGGTAATTTCCAAAGGTGTAAATTACAATAATGTAACAAGTAATTTTACATTTTTCTAATTTACAGGCCAATGTTTTTCCATTTTACAAATGCATAATTTGTGTTGCTTTTTGTTGGTCATTGATTAGAAATTACACATGATATACGTAAAGAATTCTCCATGAAAAACACTAAATCACATGTAATTTACTTTTGTTAAAGGGTTTTGCGAGTAAAGAAAGGATGCTATTATATTTGACTTAGGATTTGCATAAGATACATCCGATTTGGACTTCTATTGATAAGTACAAGAATGTTATTTATCATTGTTTTATTGAGAACCAAGGATTGCATAAGGGAGAATAACACAAGTCCAAACTTTGTAAAAATGTTCAATAATATGTCCTCTCCAAAGCTTACTAGGGAAATCTCTTATTGGTGTAGTTCTTGTCAAGACCCCTTCAAAAGTTCCTACCCACTCATCACACTTATTCAAAAAGCTCTTTAGGTTAAAAATCTTTTTTACTATTGTCGGAATCGAGAAGTGCTTAAATTGTGATGTTAGATAAGGCCCTAAAGGTTGATGCAACACTGCAAATGTAATCATCCCATTAAAAACTTCTCTCATTAAATAAAAGAAAAGTTTTCTAATTATATCTAGCAATCTACACTATTATTAAAACAATAATAATAAATCATGCTTCTTTGGCATATAGGTTATGTATGATAAATGGATTTATATAATATTATGTACTATAGTCTATGATGACCTTAAATGGGCTCGATATGCTTAAAGGTCGCTTTTGTGTGCCTTAAAAAGGGTGAGAGGTTGAGAAGTCCAAACTTGGTAATGGGCAACTAGCCTATAGACAATAGCAACCTTAGATGGGGTTAGTATGCTTAGAGGCAGCCTTCGTATACCATAAAAAGAGTGAGAGGTTAAGAAGTCCAACCTTTGTAAGGCTTAATTAGCTTAAAGGCTATGGTAGCATTAGATGGGGGCAACATGCTTAGAGGTTGTCTTTATGTGCCTTAAAAAGGTGAGAGGTTGAGAAATCTCAACTTTGTAAGGGTCCATTGTCGTGAGGAGGCCACTTCTACATACCCATAAAAAGGTAAGAAGCTTAGTTTGATGTAAGTGCTTCATTACGATTTGGTTTCTTACTTTCAAAGAAGTAATGGCCTAAAATTGAAAGTGATTCAAAAAAGTGTTTCAAAACATATTAGTATTTATAGCAAATAATAAATGTATAATAAGTTTTTACTTTTTTTTATTAACTGTACATATTACAACTGTTGAAGCACTAACAAGTAAATTTAATTTTTCTTGTTAGGAAACTAATATTCATACCACTAAACCATAATGGTTGGAACAATCATCAAAACTAAACCATAAAATAATGTATAGTCATAAAGCATTCCTAAACAATTTACTATGGTGATAAATATGAAAAAGAAAAAGTTTAAAATACCGTTATAACTAATATTTGGTTAATACATTTATATGTATAGTTAGATATTATACATATCTAAAATATAGGTAGAGGGTCACTTTGATAATTGGACCTTTGAGCTAATTTAATTTTGTGGATAGATTTCTTTGGCTAATTGAAGCACTTAAGGAGTTAGACCCAATTTATCAAGGATGTCTTGGGGAAATTTGACTCGATAGGCTTGAAATTGAAATCATTATATTAGTTTTGTCTGCTCTTGGCTTTACTCAGTTGTTTTATATATAAAATAGGTCCTAAAGAAGACCTTTTGTTTTATAAAGCCCTTTTGAACTTGTTTAATAAGCCTTAAACTTATTTTATAAAGGCTTGGGCTCGTTTATAAAACTTACATGGTCTTCTCTAGGCCCATCTTCATTCAAAAGCCTAGTCTTAACGAAGTTATAATCTCATCATTTGATTGTTAGAAACAATCTAATGACTATAATCAACTTCTTATCCCATACATTCATCTTTAGAATCATCCAATAGTTGAGATAGAGCATCAATACCTCCTCCTCATTTGCAACATTCAAAGTAATGGAGCTTTTGAGAAAAGTCAGCCAAAATTTCATTGAAAAGGATCAAAGTGTCAAATCAATTAAGAGCAAGTTAACAAAGAGTGAGAATGCTTATCCATTATCACATATACATCCTAAGCAACCAAGTTTATCTATTCCTCCTCTCCTACCATACTTCCTTCTAACAGTATTCCTTTACGTGTTATCAACTCAAGACTTCTCTAAGCCAGCTGTAAGCCCCAAGGTTCAGCAAAGTAACCGTAGGATTGAACATAGAGCTCAAGGTTTAGGGCGATCGGTTAAAAGATCCGATCAAACCCAAATTATAAATTATTTAACAAGATATCAGTAAAAATGACCCTGTAAACTTAAATTTAAGAAAATAAGTAGTAAAATAGGAGACTATAAAATTTTCAAATTTTAAGCATAATAACTGCTAATTACCAAAAAGGCAAAAAGTGTAATATAATAACTAATAAATTATTAGAGACAGATTATATGTATACTAAAAATTTTAGAATGACCAAAATAATATTTAAGAATATTTATTTGTACTATATATGAATATACATGTAAGTATAAATACGCGTAATTACTTAAAATACGCGAAATGTGCTAAAATAATACTAAATGCTTAAAGAAAATTCATAATTAATTAAGGAAAAATCAAGAAAAATCAGGAAAAATCATGAATCATCCAGAATTGGGTCGTAGCAGCTGGGAAAAATAAGAAAAAATTCGGCCAATTAAATTAAGACAACATAAAAGCCAAAAATCAAGGGATAAGGCAATTGTCTTGTCCCATTTAATGCACAATAAATTCCACAAAGCCCTATAAATAGCAGGAAAAATTACAGAGTACATTTGGACAGATACAAATCAGAGAAAATTAGAGAGAGTTGAAAATTCGAGAGAAAATCCAGAAAATAAAAAAAATAAGAAAAACTGTGCAGTTAAGGGTTTTAAAAGGAACCCACACCAGACGAGGAGCTGGAAGTGGACGGCCACCACCACCACACGGTGGTGGCAGCGCCCAGGCCGGCCGACAAGGCCACGGCGGCCCGCGGTGGCCGGAGCCACCCAAATCGGTGAGTCCGATTTCCAGCCCGAATCTTGTAAATTTTTGTAAAAATAGTAAATATAATTAGAAAATTATGAATTTTGTTATTCTGGGATATTTCTATATGTAGTTTGTAGGAAAAATATTATTTTGATGAAATTATATCCCGTAATATATGGCCCCTAAGAAATCGTGCAAAACCGAGCACATTTCGATTTAGAAATAAATGACCTTAGGAGTGTAGTTTCAAGCCCAAAATTTTTGTGTAGATTACTCAGATGATATAGAACAGTGCTATGAAGCCCTTTTTCAAAAATTAATTTTCGAAATTTTTAGATAATTTTTAGGTCCTAAAATGAGGCATAAAATGGGTAATTTAGGATTAATTAAGTAATTAAATTATTAATTTCTGACTTAGTGAATAAGTAGATGTTTTAGGGTGTTAAGATCTAATGGAGTATGATACTTATAGCATTTAGGGTGTTAGATGTAATTATTAGGTTAATTTTGTAATAAATGAGTAATAGGAAAAAATAGTTAATTTTGTAAATTAGGGAAATTTGGAGTAAAATCTGATTTAGGATGGATTTAGACATTTTGAAATAATAATTGGTGTTTAGAGATGGTAATTAGGGTAATAGAAATATTAGAAATGCATTATGTGCATAATATGCAATAATGCATAATGTGTAATTATTGAAAATATAATAAATAGAAAATATTATAATAAAAATTGATATTTTAAGAATAATAAAAATGCACAATAAATCTGATAGGAAACTTGAATTTATGGAATTATATGAAAAATGTAAAAAAATGTCACATTAGGAGTGAATTCGGTACACTGATATGGATTTAAGTGTACCGAGTAAAATAAACACTGACAAAGGGTAATGATGGTATTTAGGTTATCGGGAAATAATGTGATTAATTTCACATTATGGGTTGAAACTAATTTCTAGGGTTGGAATATAAAACGCTACTTAAAAATCGAACTAAAAACCTGGTTTAGAAATCGATGCGAAAACCGAACCTAAACCTAACCCCAAACCTAGAATAATTGTAAAAGACTTAATACCTAGATAATTGGGCATATTAAACCTTAAACAAAACCTAACAAGAAGCATTATAGGATAAAACGAACCTATAACAATTATATGAAAAGCTGAAACCACGTTCGTGTTATAGGGATAATCGGCGATGGCCTGAGCAAATCGGACCTCGAGTGAGCGAGCGAGGAGTCGAGGTAAGTTGGGATTAATACGATGCTGTATTTTGGAGGCTTAAGATTATGCTTGGTTGTGCTTGTTAGATAGTTGAATGTATGCATGTGCTTGATTATGGGTGATGCCATGATTCTGTTTGTTGCTCTGGTACATACTATATGAATTGTATGTAATGATTGATCACCCTAAACTGGACCTAATCAAATATACGACCAGTAATCATAATCGAGCATGCATGGCAACCCGTTAGGGGATTTAGGACTCTCCGGCCAAATACCGACCCCTTCGGAAGGGATAGCGCAGGATTGCAAAATGGTCCCTTCTTCATCCTCAGTCGAACTAAGTGACAGGAGAGGAGGTCGCGGCGGGGATGAAGACAGTGGTTCGAAGGTAGTCGCGGGAGGAGCAAGGTCTCCATTACACAAGCCTGGGTTTGGTCGTGAGCTGTTGCATTAACGGTAACTCCTCAACCCGGATTAGAGCGGGCGCAATTTCTCTAATCTCACGACGGGCCGGACAACGTCGTGCGATGGCATTTGCTTGCACATGCATTGCACTTAATAAGTGATTGAAAACCTTGTTGTGTGTATGGTATAGTTTTAAGTCCTCCGTCCCTACTTACTGAGCTGTGGTTGCTCACATCCCTATAAACGTCGTGCAGGTGTTGGCTAAGAAGCAGCAACTAATTACTCAGAAGCTAGCAACTGCTAGATCCTGGGGAGTGAGGAAAAACATGTGAGGAATAAACACATATTTTAAGGTTTAAGTTTTTATTTTAGAATTACTTTTCATTTTGAATAATGTAACAACTAGGAAATATATTACGGAGAAATATTGTAAACCTTAATTACAATAGCTGAATTATAGCATATATATATTTCCTCACTTTCTTAGATAAATGATTTATTTAAATTACAAATTGTCTACTTCAAAGCGGGTTAGTTGTGGATGCCTTGTGTAGATCAGGTCTAGGATAGCGGTTGTGAGGCCAACTTCTATCTTAGGGTGGTTTACACGGCGGGGCTGTTACGACTCTACCGCTTCGGGGCATGACACCAGCCATGATGCGTATCTCATGCAAGAGATTATTAGTAGCAACTCCACCATACCATTTTAAATCAAAAGAGTAGCTTTAGTGTCACACCTCTCAAACATTAACTATCTATCATTAGCTTCCTTCATTTTCTATTCAAATTAAAATGTCTCTTATACCATAAGTACTTGAAGGTTAAATCCAGTGTTGTCAAATCTACGTTGACTCCCACATTTCAACCTGGTTCGACCCCAATTCAATTAGAGTTTAACTTTCGATTGAACCAATTCTCCCCTTAATCCTTGAACTTCTCACATGTATAGTTCAAGTATCCTGGCTGAGTATGAAAATACTAGTTAAATCTATTATACCATTTTTACTTTCCCATATATCATATTCTCCATTTTAGGTGAAGAGTCTAAATTTTTATAAATCAATGTGAGAAAATTAAAAAAAAAAATGGTTTGTAACTTCATGTTAGTTTGATCCCTTTTATCTTAAGCTCATATACTGCATATGCATATAAACATATATGTGTTAACAGGGCTCTTTAAACATAGGCTCCTTAGGCCCATCTAGATCTGATGCACCTTACCACTTTAGGCTCACTGCCTTAGGCTCAAGCCCTAAGTTCGACTTGGTTGGACCCAAGAAGCTCTTTAATGGCTAGAAGATAGAAGATAAGGATAAGACACTAAGTCAACAACCACCTCCAATATAAGTGGGACATGTCGGACACTATAAGCCCACTGTCTCATACTTACGAGAGAGGATCTCTCCTACTAACTGTTCTCCAACTGTCGATGCCACTCTATTATAAATATTAGGTCACCACTTAACGGTAGAGCTCTTTACACTTGTGCACTAAGGCTTACTTATTACTCCCAAGTATCCTCACTCTTTATAATATACTATTGACTTAAGCATTGGAGTAATCATACCGGACAACACCCCGGTATCCCCTCACAGTGTTTTATTTTGCAGGCTTACCATGCGTAAAGCCTAATTACTACTAGTAAATAACTTGAGACGACATTTAGTGCCATCTATAAGAAATAGAATTCCTATACGAAAAATCCCAAACACGTTAAATACATTCCCTATACGCAATTTTTAGACATCATGTCTTACCACAACAAACAAGAGAACCTCCAGTTGGTGAACTACTAATGCGTAAAGAACCAGCCCCTCCTAAGGGCAACACTGGAGGAGCGCCTAGAGCACTCGAAACGCCTGGTTAAGGAACTTGCTTCTCAAAACAAGCTACTTCGCGCTAGCCTTGAAGGAGCTAAGAGGTGTAACATGCAAACTCACCCCCTTGAAGCCTCTAATGCCCACGTGGTGCAGAATCACCAGTAACAACAACAAAATGGCAAGGATCAACAACCTGATCCCCTACTGTAGCAACAACCAGCAAGGTCTGTGGCCACTTGCAACCGAGCTCTAGCTGGTAATGAGCAAGTAGCCGACTCACAGGGAGTATCAGCTTACGTAGCAGCACATCGACTCATCCGATAGATGATGTCGACCTAAATGAGCTCCTCGCACTTGTTAGGAGGCTTTTAGAGCCATAGGAGAGCAAGGTAGTTGGCAATGCCGAGCTAGTCGCTAGCAATAGAACCCCCTTCATCAGGAACATCTAGGATGAAGTGTTGCCTCCTAATAGAAAACTTCCATCCTTAAATGAATACAACAACATAAGTGATCCAAATGACTACCTTCTCTACTTTCGTACCCTCATGAACCTTCATGGTCATGGGGAAGCTATAATATACAAGGCTTTCTCAAGCACCCTAAGGAAAGTAGCTCGGGTGTGGTTCAACCACCTACTCGAGAACTCCATCAACTCCTTTGATGAGCTAACGCAGAAATTCAGCCTTCATTTCAAGGCTAGCAAGCTTCCATCCAAGTACATGTCGTCCTAATACCTAATAAGGTAGAGTGAAGGCAAGTCTCTGCGTAACTACATGGCTTAGTTCAACAACGCCATGGTCAAGATCCCTTAGTTGGATGAGGGAGTTACTGTCCAAGTCGCTCAGCTCGGCATCCGATATTTAAGAGACTTCTTGTAATCACTTGTGAAGAGTATCCTGAAGACCTTGTCTAACTTTTAGAATAAGGCCTAGAAGTACATTGACCAGGAGGACAACATTTGTGTTAGGCGCGATGTCGACTGAAAGAGGTCAAGTGGAAAGCAAGAGAAAGACAAATTGTCCATGAAGGATCACTTCGATAGAAGATTGCCGAGCGGATCAAAGTATGAGGGCTTAGGAAAGAAGAAGTGTCGAGCCAAGTGAGACCTACTCCCCCCTCTTATCTATAAGTAGTATACCCCCTTGAGTAGATCCATAGCCCAAGTCTATTTCGAGGTGAAGCACAGGAACCTACCATAAAGACCCTTGAAAATGAAGAGAAACCCTAGCCATCGGAACTTAAATAAGTACTATCAATTCTACGATGACTACGGCCATACTACAGATGAATGCTTATAGTTGAAGAATGCAATTGAATATACCATTCAGCAAGGCTTCTTCAATGAGTATGTAGCCTAATCGAGGAACGATGAGGACAGAGCACCCTAGAGATGGCAAACTAAAGGTGCTAGAGTAGAGCAGAATGTTGACTGCCGCAATGACTACGCCCCTAATTGCGTCATCAACATAATAGTTGGGGGGCCACACCTTGGGAGCCAACCAAGCACTAGTAGCTTGATTAATGCCCCGTTTGAGGTACTAGTAATAAGGGAGAAGAGATAGAAGCTAAACACTTCTATCTCCTTCTTTGATGAAGATATGGAGGTGGTACATACCCACCATTAGGATACCATGGTCATAAGAGTGAGGATCATGAATTTTGAGGTCTTGAAAATTATGGTGGACACTAGCAACTCCATTGATATCCTCTTCCTCCATACATATGAGAGGATGATGAAGAGGTTGTAGGCAAAGATGAAGTTATACCACCACAACCTGATCAACTTCAATAGAATCACCATTCGAGCTAAGGGGATCATTACTCTAGACATAGAGCTTGGTGATGGCGACCACGTAACATGATGACTAGTAGAGTTCATCGTGATCGACTGTACCCTTACCCCCTCCCTCCCCAAACTCCCCCTTCCTTCTCCCCAACATTCTCTTAGGAAAGCTAAGTCTAAATGTGTTTAGGGTGGTCACATCCTCTCTTCACCTAAAAGCGAAATTCCCGACCTCGACCAGGGTAGGAATATGTAGGTATGATCAAAAACTCTCATGAGAACTATATGTTAGGGCTACTAGAGGCAATGAAGTCTTCACTCTGAAGTACGACTTGCAGGAGAAGCTGACGGAAAGGGGCGAACTGGGCAAAAAAACTGTAGATGTCTAAATCAGCCCCTCTTCTAACCAAACCACGAAGTTCGAGATCGAGACTCCTCCCAAGGTGAAGGACGAAATCATTGCTCTCATAAACAGCAACTCAAATAGGTTCACCTGGTTGGTGTTAGATATGCTTGGAACCTTACTTGACCTGGTAACCTATGCCTCAAAATTGACTCTACTATGTAACCTGTTAAGCAGAAGAAGAGGCACTTCACTCCAGAAAGGCAGGCCGCGATTGAGGAAAAGGTGTAAAAGCTGCTCAAGGCTAACTTTGTGAGGGAAGAGAAGTACTTGACCTGACTAGCAAATGTGGTGCTAGTATAAAAGAAGATCGGAAGTAGCGTATATGTGTTGATTACACTGACCTCAACAAAGCTTACTCGAAAAATTGCTTTCCTCTCTTGAGAATCGATTAGCACGTTGACTCCACCTCAGGATACGCCCTATTAAGCTTCATAGATGCCTTCTCGAGGTACAACCAAATTAAAATGGACCTAAAAGATGAGGTCCGTACCTCCTTAGCCACTAACTACGGCACATACTACTATACAATGATATTGTTCAGCCTAAAAAATGCCAAGGCCACGTACCAATAGATGGTGACAAAATTATTTAAGCCCTAGATTGGGCATAATATGAAGGTGTATGTCGATGATATGATCATCAAGAGCACAAAGTTGGTTGACCATGTCAAGGACCTCTAAGAAGCCTTTGACTAGATGCGAACAAATGACTTAAAGCTGAACCTCTAAAAATGCATCTTCGAGGTCAGCTCCAACAAATACTTAGGCTTCTTAGTCACCCAAAGAGGTATTATTGCCAATCTCAAGAAGATAAGTGCCATCAAGGGGATGAAGCCCCCTACCTTAGTCCGAGACGTGCAAAAGCTCAGGGGTATGGTGGTTGCGTTGAGTAGGTTCATCTCAAAGAGCGCTGACCGACGCGTAGGGTTCTTTAAAATCTTACAAAATCCAAAGGGTTTTGAATGGAACCTAAAGTGTGTCGCTGCCTTCCAGTAGCTCTATCATTTCCCCATATACCCACCGGTCCTCTCTAAGCCCATTCATGGGGAGGATTGCTCTTGTACTTGGTCGTGAGCAACCGAGCGCTCTCTTCTGTGCTAGTCAAAGTAGATGAAAGAGAACATAAGCTCATATACTATGTCGGCCATATACTCCATAAGCCTGAGGTTAAGCACACTTGAGTAGAAAAATTGGCCTTGGCCATCGTTATCTTAGCATGTCGACTAAGGCCCTACTTCTAAGTACACTAGATTATCATACTCATAGATCAACCATTGTGCACTATGCTACAAAAGCCTAATGCGTCTAAACGAATGATGAAGTATGCAATGGAGTTGAGTGTGTACGGAATCCAATACTAGCCATGAACATCCTACAAGGTATAGGTGATGGTTAACTTTGTGGTAGAGTACACAAGAGAAGAGGAAGCATCCTTGGGTGACAACAAATCGGTGTAAACTCTCCACATTGACGGATCATCCACCTCAGGGGGTGGAGGTGCAAGTTTCGTTCTGACAAGCCTGTATAAGGTCATGGTTTACTATGCCTTCAAGTTCAGGTTCAATGTTAGTAACAATGAATTCGAGTGTAAGGCCCTCATTGTTGGTCTTAAGTTAGCTAAAGAGATTGGCATCAAACACTTATAGGTCTTCTTAAACTCTATGCTAGTCGTCCAACAAGTTTGAGGCTATTATGAAGCTAGGGACAATACGATGACAAGGTACTTAGAGAAGGTGAAGAGCTTTCTAGCTAAATTCCTTTCGTGGAGCATCACAAAGATCCCCCAACTAGAGAATTCGACAACAGATTGGCCATCCAAACTCGCCTCCATTAGGATACAAAAACTAGAGGTAAGGGATAGGAAGATCTTCAGAAAGTATTTGCTGGAGAAAAGCATAGCTTCGATCTCAGTAGAAGTCTCAGAACTGATAACTACAACAATGGAGTTAAGCTGGATGGATCCCATTTGAGGTTATTTGGAGTAGGGCATGCTCCTAAAAGACAAGAGGGAGGCGAAGAAGCTTAGATATCATGCCACTAACTACACGATAGTCGATGGCATCCTGTACCATAAGGGTGTTAGCCTTCCCTTACTCAGATGCCTACGAGAAGGTGAAGGCCTACACATCATGGAAGAACTACACACTAGAGTGTATAGCAACCACATTTAGTCCTAAGCCCTCTACCTCTAGGTACTACAACTCAGGTATTATTGGCCTACCATGAAACAAGACGCCAAAGCCATAGCCCAAAAGTGCCAATAGCATGCCCCAATTAGTCATGCGCCCAGCACCAGTCTCCAGCTTCTTACCAACTTGTGACCGTTCGCACAATGGGGTATGAAAATCCTTAGGGCTTTCTTGAAGGCTTCAAGAGGATAGCAATTCATAATAGTTGTTGTTGATTACTTCACTAAATGGGTCAAAGCCAAAGCAATGGAAAAAATCATGAAGAGAAGTGTTGAGTCTTTTATTAGAAACAACATCCTCTCTCGATTTAGGGTTCCTTATGCTCTTATCATGGAAAACGAAAACGAGCAACAGTTTGACAACCTCACATTTAAGAAATTTTGCAACAAGCACCATATCATACCGCATTTCATATCAGTTGCCCACCCCCAATCGAATGGACAAGTCAAGGCAGCCAACTAAATCATTCTGGACAATTTGAAGAAGTAAGTAGACAGAGCCTATGGCGCTTAAGCAAACGAGCTACCCAACAATCAGTCGAGATACGAGACCATTTACCGAACTTCTACTTGCAAAACGTCCTTTCACCTGGCATTCGGATCCAAGGCAGTCCTCCCCATTGAACTTAAACTCCTTAACCTCCAAACTTGAAGCTTCAACGCTACTCTTAATGAGTCCCTGTTGTAAGCCAACGTGACACTATTGAAGAGATAAGAGACCTTAACGTAGCTCAGGTAACTGTATATCAACACCGAGCCGCTTGATACTGTGATCAAAAGGTTAGGTACAAGGAATTTAAGGTCAGTGACTTGGTTTGCCGGAAGTTAGAAGCCACTAGCTCGCAAAAGGATAAGGCAAGCTAACCCCCAATAGGGAAGACCCAGTCAAAGTTAGGGAAAACTTAGACAATGGAGTATACAGACTAGAAAAACTGGACGGTGAGCTCATCTTGCATACATAGAATGCCGATACCCTTTAGCTTTATTTTGATTAGCATACTACTATATAAATTCTTTCTAAATAATGAATAAAAATTACATTTTAAAATTGTTGTCTACGACTCTCTCCCTCTCCTTCTCATCGTCCCAACCCCCAAAGGGTGAATGGACCTACTTACCAAGCAAGTAAAAAAGATATCGACTTGATCCCCTTGGGTAACCTCGGCAAGGGGATACACCTCTTGCATAGAGGAACTCCCACTTACCAAGTAGGCTTAAATGCCACCAACCTAACCCCCTCAGGTAACCTGGCTAAGGGGGAACACCCCTTGCACAAAGGAACTCCTACTTACCGAGCAAGTTCGACCGCCACCTACCTAACCCCCTCGGGTAACCTGATACATTATGGGTCTCAAAAAACCACGAATGAAGTACTCGAGGTTTGAATGAAAATAATGAACAGAAGGTAAAAATTAGGTTTTGACGGTAAATGTGTATGGATATCACATACCATGACACAAACACAATCAGTGATTGAGCTCGAAATAGGGTTCAATACGAATCACGAACACTAAATGTCACTCAAGTTTTCAAATGAGGGTTAGATGCAACTCACTAACTTGCACAAATGAAGGGTTCCCCACAATCATAAGGTTAAGATTGATAAGAACACAAGGAAAATTAAAAAGTTTAATCAGCACTTAAAAATCTTGGGAGTAAGCTTTGAGAGCTTCGAGAATATCCTTACTCAAAAAGAAATGTTCAAGTGTATTCAATGTTTGAATATTCTTCACTATCCTTGCCAAAAATCTATCTGCTAATTACAAATGTTTCTATTTATAGCAAATTCTAAAAACCCTAGTAGTAAAACTATAAATAATGTACAAGACCTTAAACCCTAAAGAATTGGCCCGTAATCAAAATAAAGAAAATATTCACAAAAAATACAAAACTGTGTGTTTAAAGAAGAAGTTGGCATGCAGTAATTCGAGTTATCTTGAAAGGGGTAGGACCCGAACTGGGCGAGGTTAACAACTAGATGTCCAAATTTAGGTAGGAACCCCTGAAGTCTTACAATGCTTAGCCGAGATACCAAAAGGTCGGCCCATAGTTGTCAAGTTCTATGGTTACTCGGCACTAATCTCTCTATGCCGTGCTAAGTGGATCTATAGCCTTAAGGCCTTGACTGTGCGATCTCTCAGCTTTTCGACAAATAACAGACTTGATGTCAAGTGGCTCCATTTCTTCCTTTCGGCCTTTAGTAGTAGCTCAACCTTAGTAAGAGTTGATCGACCTTAGCTTAAAGATAGTCGCAAGCTAATTTCTATCATAACCTTGGCAAAGGGATACACCCCTTACATAGAGGAACTCTCACTTATTGAGTAGGTTGAAATGCTACTAACCTGACCCCTTTAGGTAACCTTAGTAAGAGGGAACACTCCTTGTATAGAGGAACTCCTACTTACCGGGTAAGTTGGAACACCACTAACCTTACCCCCTTAGGTAACGCCGACAAGGGGGAACACCCCTTGCATAAAGGAACTCTCACTTACTAAGTAGGTCGGAACACCACCAACCTAACCCCCTCAGGTATCCTTACCAAGGGGAAATACTCCTTGGACAAAGGATCTCTTACACATAAACATTCAAACAAGGAAAAAAAATAAAAAAGAAAAAAAGAAAAAAAAAAAGAAAAACAAACCAAAGTAAAAACAAGGGAAATGAAGAAGTTGGAACTTTGTTCATTACTAACAAATTACAACATTAAGTTTGGCATCCTGACCTAAAATACAAGAAGGAAAACAAAACTGTTGCCTAGGATAAGCTAACTCTGGTAATTCCAAAAAATGTAAGGCTTCAATTTGCTTAAAGCATTGATCCGTTGTCGACCTTTAGGGAGGTTGGCTTTAGGCTGGAGTAACGGTTGAAAATTGCTAATAGGGATCGTCAAAAGGGTTACCCTGACCTTGATCACCTAGTGTGACACCCTCAGGGGTGACCTCCTACCGAGTTATTGGGGTAGATGTGGATATAGAAGCCTCTTGCTTGGCCCCAGCAACAAGAGGGACGCCTTGGACTTCTTTAGCCACCTGAGCAACCTCCCTCTCCTACGCTTCGACCTCCTTCTCTCTTAAGGTAGGGGAATCTAGAAAATCCAGGAAGCTTAGGTTAAGGTTCGGATAGTAAGAGAGCACTTATCTCTTCGTGTAGCCGGTGCAATCAGTAGACAAGTCCTTTAGCTTGTCCAACCACTCGTCCATCACTCAATAATCAACCACAGCCTTCTTTACGACAGCGTCGCTAAGGACCTCTCCACTCTCCATTTTAGAGATGATCTCCTTTATCTTCGAAACTCTCTCCTGTAGCTCTTGGACCTACCGCTCTAACCTTACCTTTAGACCGACTAGCTCTAGCAAAGTGGCTTTGACACTGTGACATTCGAAAGCCTTCCTCACTAATTCGATTTGTAACCTCACGACCGATGCCTTCAGCTTAGCGTTCTCCTTCTCAAGTTGGGCCTTCGCCGCCATCTCCTCATCTAATCTCTAAGAGAGATGAGCCTTAGTCCTTTATTCATCCTCAAGTTAAGCACTCAAGTCGTAAGCCCCCTCAACATCTTTTTTAGCAACTTCTCTCTTTCGCTCTAAATTTGTCAGCCACCCTTGAAGCCCAGCTACCTGCACATAAGAGCGGCATAAAGGTCGATTAACTTTGGCTAATTTTTCCAAATATTTATTAGTAGAGGACTCTGCCTCTTGCAAGTCCTTCTCAGCCTTACATAATACCTGCTAAAAGCCCTTTACCTCTTTTCAAGCAGCATCATATTTACCTAATTGAAGCAGCACTTAGTTGTGGTATTGCAAAAAAGTAGGAGCTAAGATTAGTACAACAACAATGATCAAACGCATCAAAGTAAAGAAGCGAAGGCTTAACTGCCTCATGAGCATACTCAAATGGCTCGCCATCTCTATGGGGTTGCCTCCACCTACCATGGATAACCCCTCCAGGACTACCTAGTTACTAGGGGTGTAAGACCACAATAAGGCTTGGTAGTTGAGAGTCCGGTGCCGTAACATAAGGTCATTATCTTAAACCTCCCACTTTAGCCTCAAGAGCTTTTCCTTGGTCCTCTTAATCTCGAACTCGGGAGCTTGGCTCACGAGTTCTTCATTCTAAGAGACATACAAGACCTCCTTGAATGAATCTGGCTCAATCCTTAATTATTTGAACTTATTGAAGATGTCAAAAAACTCGTCCTTAAGTTCATCTATACACTTGTAAGGATGAGATCTCGACCACTCCGTCTAAGTCGCATGGCTCAAGGGTACCCTTGTAAGGCCTCTACTTCTTTGCTCTGAGGCTCACTTCTTTAGCAGTTTCAAGAGCCTTCCTCTTCTGCCCTGCCACTTCAAGCAGGGCAGCAACCTCGGCCATCTCCTCTACCCTCCCCCTAGGAGGGATGAGCATCTATATCTTTAGCTCCTCATCATTAGTGGGCTAATCCATCACAAGAATAGGCTTGGCAATGGGGGCGAAGGCAGGGGTAGGAAGAGCCATGCCCATAGGCTCTGCAGCCAATGGCTCATCTTAAAGACCAATGGCAATCCCCTAAAGAATGGGCACTGGTTAGACCTTGCTTATCTCCCCAACCCTTGACTTCGCCCGTAGTACCTTGCCTTTCGACTCGAACGCTTTTGTCCTCACTTGCTGGTAGCTCATCAATTCATCAATGAAGGCATAAGGAACCCTTACAGCTAAATTTTTGCCTACAAAAATAGATTGAAACAATGAGGAATAGGGAAAACAAGGTAAAAACAAAAGAAACAACTGCTACCGTTCACTAACTCCACCGTAATTGACATAGACAAGGAAGATCCCCCCATTTTACAAATAGAGATGTTGGACAAAGCATCCCCACACTAATACAATAGACAAAGCATCTCTACATTAGGATAATAAACGAAGGCATTCGCAAAAGGAATGAACCTGTACCTTCGACCCATTTCTTCATGACAATTTTCTTCATGCTGGGGAAGAGCTCAGAGATCGGATACCAAAAGTAACAGGAATCAACCCCCTAGACTGATCACAAGAAGTCGAGCTAGAGGACTTCAAGGGCTCGCATGGAAAATATTAGCTCTAAGCCATAGCCAATATAAGGACTCTTATCTTGATCCAACCACCTATCGACTTGTCTCCCAGATCCTTACATGTATCCAACATGCTCTTACGCAATAACGAAGTCTTAATCTAAAAGACAACCCAGAACTAGCCAAACCGAGCTACCGACCAACCCACTAGCATCTAACTTCAAGGCAGTTGACGTTTTGCTAGACTAATTGGCTCCCAACCTGACTTAGATCTGGTCAGCCCCCAACTGTAATGCATTCCTATTTCTGCCTACGTTGTATCATATCCTAAATGTCCAGCCATTAAGCAACATGTGTCTTCTGACATAATGTTCTAAAATGATTCTTTCTTTTTCCGTACTATATATTCTTTATCCTTTTTACCCCTTTTAGTATGTCATATGTAACCTAGTATAGAATACCCCATTTTTATCTTTTCATACATATAGAATAACCCTAGTGGGCGAGTATATAAACCCCCACTTTCCTTATATGACACAGATTTTTCAATATAGAAATTACTCATTTAAGCAACTTTAGTGTTCTCGTTATCCCTTAACTTTTATCTATTCCCTTAAGTAACGAATGGTGGCAAGTGACTATTCAGTTTGGACCAGTGAGTCATATCCAGTGAATTGTAGGCCAAGTAAGATCGAGTAGTGAGTCATATCTATTTCGTAGCTGCTCGGGTTTGCTAGTTTCTTTTCTGTTTTCTTCTCAATTTGTTTGTTGTGGTGCTTCTCCATGTGTACAACCCTAGAGTCACATAAGGAAGTATCTCTCCACAACCTTCATGGCATTTACCTCCTAACCATGCATGAAGGCATGAATCTCTTATGTGGCCTTTGCATTACTAAGGCCAAACCCTTTTTAAGCCCTTATCTAGACTAGCTTGGTCCACTGTATCAAAAAATCTGCCTCCTCGAGTAGTTTGACTACCATGTATTCATCTTGCCAGCCTTTTACCAAATTTGTGAGGCCATAGAATAGCTTCGTTCTAAGATGGGGCCGAAGGTATGGCCATACCCCCTCCCCCCAAGCTTTTCCACATATAAAAGTGGTTGAGCAGCTCGAGAGTAGCCCTTATCACCAAGTACTCCTAAAGCGCCTAGAAAGCCTTTAACGCCCTCTGCCCATTAGGAGGGACCTATGTCGAACTATACTGGTGGAAGTTGAAGAGCTCTTTCTCGAAGCGACTTGAAGGGAGGTGTTACCCAAACTCCAAGTGTTTCTTTGATAGCAGGGGTACTCGCTCATCCCTACTCGATAACCGTATCTACCACTTAAGGTTTACCTTAACAACGAAGTTACCTAAGATCTAATGAGGGCTAGAGGGTTTGCTCTTACTCGCCCAGCTATTAGGCTCCTTGCCTATCCCAAGCACATTGAGCAAATCCCTAGGAGGGGGTAGGGGGACATATGCACATACATCCCTTGGGATGGCATTGATAAGCCTAACCCTATTTAGTGCCTTTATTGCCATCTTAGTAGGCTAATTAAGTTGTACCAGCGACAAGACTTCATCCTAGGGGGGGGGGGGGGGGGGGGGGGGGGAGATCACTCCCTGTTGATTCGAAGTCAGAAATATTGCGCCGTAACGAGTTAGAACTCGTCTCACCTATGTTAGCTAACATGATTGCGAAAGGTGATGAAGAAGAATGAAGTTTGAAAAGCTTTTGAAGAAAGTTTGACACAAAAGAGTGAAATTCACAGTAATATAATAGAGAGATTGTAAAAAAGTCATCACTCATTGTGATTGTACTATTTATAGGCCAAGCGTTTAGGAAACCGCATAAGCGGTTATAGGGATATGTATAGGCATGAATCCCTTGGAATGCTACAAAGTAGATACATAGAGTAAGTTTTGATCAGACTACTAACTTTAAAAGGCAAAATGCATGTAGCTGCATGCTAGCCTACCATGATAGGACACCTATCACATCACATTAAATGCACTGAAATCAGGCACACAAGGGCCAAAATTTGAAAAAGGTTTTTCTACAAGATGTTTCCCTAGGGTCCCTCCAACTTCCACCTAGTCAACATGATAAAGGCATAGTGTAATAGCACCTGCTCGGTCCATGACGAGCACTGTTTGGCCAGACCTGCTTGGAGCCTCGAATCGTCTACCCAGTTGAATGCGAAGGTGTCTTGCTCTGACACACTAACCAAAGCTCCATCCTGCTTGAGTTGTCAATACTTTGCTTTGGGATAGTTGCTAACAACTCGACTCTTCCCACTTTAGACATCTTTAGCCTAGATATTCACCATCTCGAACATTGTCGCCTTGACCTTTTGCCAACTTAGACCTACACCCTCACCACGTCAATACTATAGCACCAACTTGAGCCCCTTTGAGTCAAATCGACCACACGCCTAAGCAGCCCATATATCTCTTCTCCTTACCATTGCTTCGACAACAAGATTGCAAGGGTGCAAGTGTTGACAGAACTCTTTAGACATGGGCCCCTCAAACTCGTCTAGATCTAACATACCTCACCACTTTGGGCTCGTCGCCTTAAGCCTGACTTAACTAGACCCAAGAAGTTCTTTAACGGCTAAAAGACATAAGATAAGGATAAGACACTAAGTCAATAACCACCTTTAGTATAAGTGGGACACATCAGACACCACAAGCCCACTCTCTCATACTTATAGGAGAAAATCTTTCCTACTAACTGTTCTCTAACTACCAGCGCCATTGTACTATAAGTATCAGGTGAATATCTAACAGTAAAGCTCTTTAAACTTGCATATTAAAACTTGCCTAATACTCCCAAGTATCCTTTACTCTCTAGAATATACTGCTAACTTAAATATCAGAATGACCATACCAGATAACATCCGAGCATCCCCTCACAGTGTTTTGTTTTGTAGGCTTACCATGCGCAAAGCTTAATTACTACTAGCAAATACCTTAAGACGATACATACACACGCGCACATACACGCGCGCGCGCCCACACATACACACACACATATATATATATATACTCAAACACAAAATTTTCTATCAATAAAAAATTTTAAGTTATATACAATTTTATATATATACCCATATATATTTGTCTCCATGTGTTAGACGGAGCACTAACCTAACGAAAGCAAAAGCGGTAGCTGGCGTTATCATATCACATATATTAATAGATCAATAATTAGGGAAAGGGTGAGATGTCGGCCATAACTGAAACTGTTGAGGTGAATATCCTAACGTGGATATGCTCTTGCCGACAGTTCCACTCTCCCAACTGCCATTCAACCGGACCCACCCACCTTGCCATGTACATGGCTATTATCCATCTTCATGCGCGTTCATTTCCCATTGGCTAACACTCCTTTATCATTAATGCAAGTTTGAAATCCGTTTCTCCCCAGTTGATCTGCCACTTAAAAGCATTCTAATCGCAATAAAAATATCATTGACGGATGAAAATGATGACCTAAAAAGGATACTCTAATTAGTGATCCGATAGTGATTAAAAAGCAAACTTTGTTAGATATCAAGACATACATTTCGTGTACATATGAACTCTGTGTATCTATTTTCTAATGATAACATTCCATGAAGTTTGCTTTTAATTAAGGGTAAGGGCAATTCCACTCGATACGGTTCGTCTTTTCGAAATGAAGTTTTTTTTGTTTTTGTTTTTTAAGATTCATAGGTTACATATTGTTTGGTTCAAATTTTTCTTTTAAAACTGAAATCAAACGGTTTGCAATTCAAATCATTATTAATTTAGTTATCTCTTGTAGGTTCAAATATCATGACCACATGGTATGTTTTAGTAAAGTATAAAAAATGATGCTTTAAACAATTTCTTTTCCGGAAAAAGGACCAACAGAATTGTAAGAATCAACAATAAGATTTTGATCTTGCTGCGAAGGTGACAGAAAGATTACAAAAATAATTATATGACCGTGTTCCACGGTTTTTTCTACTTATTGATTTTTCTATAGTTTCCTCCATATTTTTTATGATGTAGTTTAACTTTTCATTTCATCTTTAATTTAATATTTATTTGATCTAGATCATTAAATTAATTATGTTTTCAATTATTTTGATTTAATGAATATTAAATTAAAAGTAAGATGAAAAGATAGATTGATCCTATTAAAATAGAAAATAAAATTATAAAAGCTTCCACTTTAATATCGACATGGATGAGGCCTAGAGAAGACCTTGAAACTATTTCTTTAGCGTGAATGACATTATTAGCAAGCTTAAGAAGAAGCTGGAGCAGAAGCTTATTATAGTCTTTTTTTTTTTTCGAGTCATATACTTTCTAAAGCTCTAAAATACAGGAATGTCAATTGTTTAGTTGGAAATGTCAAGTATTGGGAATAATGGGGATTAACCATAATTACACTAACGAAATGTCCCAATGCTACGTTTAATATGGTGATGGAACTGGGTAGATGTCTTCATAAAGTAGAGACAACAAATGCACATGGTAAGTGGCAGATTCACGATTCAACAAAAACATATCCTCCAGTTAACGAAACCAAATCGCGTAGAAGTGGAAAATGATATTGTTCTTACCTTCTGTTTCATTTTCGGAAAACTAATACCTTCTTTTCGTTTTTTTTTTTTTTTTTTTTTTTGTTTGAACGCTCGTGGGTTGGTTCATGGATCTCATATAAGGATAAATACAAATAAACTCATGAGGAGTAGATAGACTTCATGAGCTCTCCGTATCACATTCAAAATAGGCACCTAACCCTCTGTCGTTATTATAGCTCATTAAACCATTGCAAGAGGCCCATAAATAGGGATGATTTAGTAATTTACCAACTCTTATGGATATAACTAAATATTTTCAGGAATTATAAGGAGGTAAAAACATATTTCATAAATTGAGAGGGTTAACCTATACTGACTAATTAATTTTATGGTGTGATTGTGTCATGGGATGGGAGGTTTACCCCCTTTACAAGTGCTCGTACGGTGCTTGACCCTCCTTTGCCTCATGTATTTTCTTTAATTGTAGAGGCCAAGCCAGTCTTTCCCTTCCTGTCTTCCAAGACTACTCCATGACCCTCTAACTTTAGGAGTGCCAACTGGCATTATCACCGTCCTTCATATGATAAGGGTTGTCCAACTTCTCAACTAGTTTTGGCTTGCCATGGCCATCATCAAGAGAGCGACATCAGCTCCTGACCAATTTGCTTGCGGGTGGCTAACCTTGCTTTGAGAAACTACCCAAGCCCACAAACAAATCCCCAGCTGACGTTACTCACGTTACATTAAACCTCAAGTTAAACACTCCCCCCATCACTCCAAAACACGAACCGTAACATTCTCCCCCACTTAAATCTACGATGCCCTTGTCATAGAGCCAACTCTTCACCACTACTCTTTCCCTTGAGATCATCAGCCCTATTCTTCCATTGCCTAACTCCACGCCAAGATCATCTCCGTCAGGACTCCAAGGCTTCCACAAGCATTCCCTCACCCTCACCCTCACCCTTACCCTCTCCCTCTCCTCTCGTCCTCCGAGATCACCTCTTTTTCAGTGGCCCAACGGTAAGGTCTACCTTTTGAAGTACATTTTTACTTTTCCTTAACTTTCGAGCAAACTCTTATTACAATGTTGCTCATGGCACAATTGCCCCTTTTAGCAACGATGCCCTCCACTTAGTGGCTGCTCTCTCTTGAGCTTCATCCATATGAGCTTAGTTGTCAACAAAAATTACCCTTTTCCATATTGCACATTGAGTAGCATTTAGGTAGCTCCACTAGGTTGGAACCTGGCTTTGACACCACTTGTCATGAGATAGGAGGTTTACCCCTTCAACAAGTACCCATGCAGCGCTTGACCTTCCTTTGCCTCATGTATTTTCTTTAATTACGGAGGGCGAGCTAACCTTTCCCTTCCTATCTTTCAAGATTGTTCTAAAACCCCCTAGCTTTAAGAGTACCGACTAGCATTGTTACCGTCCTCCATATGATAAGAGAACGTTCAACTTCCTAACTGGTTTCAACCTACCATGGCCATCATCAGGAGAGCGGTATCAACTTCTAATCAGTTTGCTCATAGGTAGCCAACCTCGCCTTGAGAGATTACCCAACTCCATGAACAAACCGCTAGTTGACACCACTCGCTTCACATTAAGCCCCACGTTGAACCTCCCCTTACCCCCCACCCTGGTCACTCCAAAACACGGACCATGACAATTGCATGTTGTTGTGAAATCCAATTTTACATAATGTCCACAAATAATAGCTGATTTTTGCAAACTGTATATTTGGAACACCGAAAAAAAAAATAATTTATGACCTAAATACATTGATATATAAGTACCCATAAACCCCCTATTGTCCTTTAAAATTAATTAAGTACAACTTATAAAAAGCAGTATGAAAATTTCTTTACAATTTTCGATAATTTATGGCATCTACTAAAGGAAATGAAAATTAATTTACAACTTTTAACAAATAAGATGTTGAGGAAATTTAAATAACAATAAAAACCCATGATAAGACAGATGAAAACAAACTTTAAACCCATCTTAACTACCTTTATGTCACATTTGATATATAGAAATGAAATGAAATAAAATTACGATTCAAGGTTACATTTTTTTTTTTTCCTATGTTTTGATGTGTAACCTGAAGGCGGAATCACAATTTAGGGAATTAGATTCCGCATTTGAGGGAGCGAATCGCAATTTTATTTCACCTAAATTAATTGTATTAATTTAAAATTACTTATTTAACATTCAAATAAATTATGATATGTAATAATTTAGGGTACTTTTGACAATTAGTACTATTTCACATTTAATATCATTCCATTCAATGGGCATTTTCAAACACCAGAAAGGATTTATCATTTTGGCTCTCATTCTACTCCAACTCATTCCACTCTAAACCATTCCTACGTACTAATGACATGGGGAGGATTTGCATGGTTTTTATTCATTATTTATGTTATTTGTAGATAAATTGAAGCTTATTTGTTAATTATCTCAATCGTGGGTCTTTGAAGAGCTTTTGACAAATTTTTGAAAATTTTAGCAAAGATTTAGAGATTCAATAAAGGTGTACAGACTAAGCTATTCAAGTGAAGGAGCTTCGAATGAGAAACTAAGTTTAAAAGAGATCACATGTGTAGATTATAACCGTGCTTCTGGCCATGAATCCCTCATCCAAGGATTTCACAAATTGCAAGAAGAATCAAGTGCAATGGAGAATCAAGCCTAAAGATCACAGCCGTAAATGTAGGGCATGATAATGCTATTAGTAAGATAATTTCTTATTTTTGGAAAGTTTCTTTGTAACCCTACGTTGAAGTTCCATAAATGAGAGCTTAGACTTAGTTAGTATAGAGAGTTGTATAAGGTAAAGTAGTACCAATGGTTGGTTTCTCTCCTTTCTCTCTTCTTTTCTTTCTTAATTTATTTTTATGTTTTAAGTTAATTACTCTTAATTGATTTTTATTGAATCCTAGTATTCTATGTCATATGTGCTTTCTTATTCAATCAATAATATTACCCTTGTGATCTAATTACATTGCATTGTTTATCATTAATTCAATATTGCCAGCTATTGAATTAATGTATGAGTCTGTTGTAAAGTTTGTGAGATCTTATAATAAATGGAGTGATGTAATTAAAAGTAATTAAATAGACTAAAACGGTTCAGTATTTAGTTTCTTTGAATTAAGGCAATTGAATCGTGGAATTCAAGATCTTAATGCGGTTTTCAGATGTTTTATAGTAGAAGCGATTCAGATAAAATATACTTAAGGTTAGGAGTTAGTTAAGAGATCAAGTCTAGTCAATTTATATTATGATTTCCCATAATCTAATGAGTAATTGGGATTTAAAAGTTACGTAGAACTATGTGGTAAATAATAGATCTACTAAGAATTATATCTTTTTTAATTTAGTTATTCTTCTTGTTTATTTTATTTTTCTTGTTTTCTTTATTCATTCTTACTTGTTTTTTACATCTTGATTAGGGTCTATTTTATTTTATTCATTTGTTCTTAATTACTAAGTTAGATAATTGGAAATTTAGAGAGGACTACAAGTAATCCAAGATTTCCTCAACTTCATGATTTTCTATGGGATTGACAATTTGGACTTATAATTCGTTTTATAATATAAGTTGACTAGGTGTGCTTACTATACCCCGTCACGTACCAGATGTGACATTAGTTAATCTATTACACACTTGTAAGAAATCACTTACTACAACTACTACAAAGAGTACCACTCAAAGATCTTAACAAATTTCTATGTAAATCTTAAAATAAAAACTCTTACATTTCAATCTTAAATTTTGTCTATAGAGAAAACATTAAAGATATAAACTAAATATAAGTCTAAGTTTTTGAATTTTGAACTGACATTATGACTCTAATTGGCTTGATGCCAAAATCTAAGAGCAAGGATGCTAAATTCATAAATTAATTCAAATCCTATGATAGATTGTTTATCAAGCAAACTCCATAGTAGAACTATAGTTGAATCTAAGCTATAAAATAAGAGTTTCTTAGGTTGAAATTTAGACGTTGATTCAAGCAACTGAAATCCTAACCTTTAATAGATGAACACATGAATACATAACATAGTAAGACTTAAAACATGGGATTAGAATCCTTTAAAATATAATCTTTACCAAATAATCTAAAAGAATTTTAAATAATTTAAGCCCTTAAACTCATACAAAATGACCTTATAGGATTATAATCATGACCCTAAACCCAAACCTAGGTGAAAACATATATCAAATGTGCAACAATGAGATAGAATTAGTTAAGTAGATTAGAGTGGTCAACCACATTAGACAAGTGGTTCACCACTTTAGCAAAGATGATGCATCACTTACCCTAGTAGTCAAATACTTTTGCTAGGTAATCAACTACTTCTATGCCTAGTTGACCATACCTCTCGTTCTAGTCAACTAAAATTCTTCTTCCTCTATCCAAAACTCATTTTAAGCCTTTTTCTAAACTTGCTTTTAACCCTGAACTAAGTTAGATACACCTTAAACCTAAATGTTACCCCAAAACTAAACTAAATTTATGTTAAGATAAGTTCTTCAAAAATCAATCAAAATACTTTTGAATTTATAAATTCATAAGATATTTTAAAGAGGGAAATTACAAGATAATTAATTATAAGCAGAATAAGTAAAGGAGAATGGTTACTTTATTAAGTTTGTTAGGCTATTTGTGTTAAGATTTTATTAATCCAATTTACGTCCA
Organism: Lumnitzera littorea; assembly: GCA_024138015.1. Classification (NCBI taxonomy): domain Eukaryota; kingdom Viridiplantae; phylum Streptophyta; class Magnoliopsida; order Myrtales; family Combretaceae; genus Lumnitzera; species Lumnitzera littorea. Next base: position 70,177,220 of record JAMXBB010000012.1, on the reverse strand, counting down.
ACCTTTAAATTCTTAATTGAATGCAAATTGTGCTTGTATTGAATCCAGTAGCCTTTCCAAATAAGTAGATCATGAGCTAGGTATTTATCACCTATTGAGGTCTACTATTTGGAATAAAGTGGCTTGTAAAGAGATGATAAGATTACCCTAATTATGAATAAGTGAGTCATCAATGTATAATCGAATTATGGCTGTATGGGATGGGACATCATGAGCGAAGTTGACATGCCCCAATTCCAAGAAAGCACAAACAAAGATGAATCTTAATTATGAATTTTTTATTTATTCCATAGGCAATGAGAAGGGTTTCTTTTTTGTGATTTTGGACTAATGTAATTTAAATAAAAAGATATGAACAATTATTGATTCTATAATTATGAACATACTAACTAAGAATTGAATCTTGTGATCAATGCAACTCACAATCAAGAGAAATAATAAGGCAGATTAAAAGAACATTGATATTTAATTGGGGTCATAGTAATGACATAATTATTGATTGATAAGAATGAATTTGTTACATCAGATTCATCCAACAAAGAGAGTATTATTCAATATCAAAGGGAGTCTAATTATGTGCTAATACATGAAAAATCTTGTTATACATAACTAAGGGCAAAAGAGTTATAAAAAGGTAAATTAAACAAATAAATGAAAGGGTAAACTCATTTAACAAAGATATGGTACATATTGTTCATCATAGGAATGGCTAAAGATGGCTTTTTTTTTTTTTTTATGGTCCTTAATTCATCCTTCAATTATTTAGGTGGCTACATGATGTTGTTTGGGTATTACTTCATTTTGACCCACTGTCTAGATTATTCTTCCATGTCACTTAAGCAAGTCATTTATATTCTATAGGTCATCCTTTACTACCAGCTGTCATATGGTCATAGTCTTATCTCGGTTGTGGTTGGCTCTAATTCATTCCTTTGCATTTTTGTCTAGGCCTAACGCTTGAACCATGGTATACATAGAGAAATTGTTAATGGGTTGCAATAGTGGTACGCAACACAATAATGAGTGGAAAATAGGTGAACTAAACTGCTTGAAAAATTTAAAACCTGTAGCTACTTACTGCTATCTTTATGCATTGGCAATTAGGAGGGACAAATAAAGCTCAAAATTTCTCTTTCCTACTTTTTCCTAAGCTTCTAATTCCTTAAAAAAATGATGCAACCATATGTATTATAAAGCTTAGTGAAGGAATACTCATAGACACAAACATATGCCATAGGCATACATGCTTATACGAAATATACTAATGTAACAAACTATATAGACACCGTTCATAAGTTTAGTTGATTATCTTATTTAAATGGGGTATCACACATAAGCAAACCCAACATCTTGAACATGATACTAAAATACATGGATCGAATGATTTCAACCTATAAACACATTATCCGGTGGCATCTAAATCTAATGACATGATCATCTTATTTCTTATGCCACTATTATAACTCGTTGATAACTTCCATATGAATGTCTTAATCCTTATTAGCCTCATTTATTTGCTATCATGGACCTTTATTATTATAATTAAGGTAGTATTAGTAGCTAACTAGTAACAACTCCATCCGAAATAGTTGATCCTTGACAAGTAATGAATACCCATTCCATGACTAACCTATTTAGAGAGGCTACTAGTTTTGGTGCAAACACAAACAACATTCATCAATTAAGTTTAGATAGTTATTGTCCCACATGTATTAGAATGCATGCAAGAGAATCCTTACTTAGAGTTGGCCCACTAACTTCTCATGATATGACTCAAAAATAAAAACATAATAGCATAAACAAAAGATTGATTTATAACCCTAATTTTCACACCCTAGAAAATCAATTTAATAAAAGGATTATAGATAAGAAAATAATAAAATATTAGATGGGCTAAAGAAAAGTAATATTCTAATTTTAAAGGGGTAAGGTGGTCTTTTTAACCTTTAAGTATAAAAGCCCTTGCAAAATGCTATGGCTCATTTTCTCATTCTCTTGTTCTACAAATCCCTCTCTAAGAGAATTATAAGAGCAAGGCTAAGGTAAGTTATTGTGAAGCAATTCCTCTAGTTTTGGTTTGAATTTTTATGATTTCTTAATGTTACGAGTTGTTTTAGAATTGTAGAAGCACACGGTTTAAGAGATCGCAAAGTAAAAACTAAAGGCAAGGTCTAAATGATTGTCTTTGATATTATTGTCTTGATTGGATTTGTTGTTTGCATATATGCATTTAAGTTAGGCATTCTAATCAAGTTTTGTGTGGTACAAGTTATGTTTTGCTTCCAGTGTTTTTTATCAAGGTAAGTACCTTTTTGTTTATTTTATTTTGTTTGTTAGTTTAGGGATGAGAACACATCTAAGTGTTCCTTATTGTTAGTTGATGGAGAAAATCAAACCTTAGGAAGAAATCAAACTACTAAATATGTTGGAATTGTTGTTGGATGATTTAGAGAAGTTTAGAGTCGAAAAGGAGATGGGAATTGTCGAACAAGAGGAGCATGAGTAGGGACAACAGCCATGGTCTTGTCTATAGATCCCTATTGATGGGAATCAGCCTCCAACCACATCCAAGCCAAGGTCTATCAATGCTTGCTGAGGTTGAGCTGTAGCCAGAAGGATAAGGGGAAGGAATATAAACACTCGGCATAAGCTCTATCATCAGCTAATGTGTCAAGAAACCATAATGCTGAGTACGCAAGATCGAAGAATCACTCGGTACGGCACTAAGTGACTCGTGCCAACTGAATCTAAAACGTAGCAAATGTGGGCTGACCTCTTTGGTGTCTTGGCCAAGCCACGCAAGAGTTTAGGGACTCCTTCCCGAACCCGTACATCAAATTGCTGACTATATGATTTGGATACTACTATTCCCAAGACATACCGAATGACTGCATGCCAACTTTTGTAAAATGCACAGTTTTGTATCCTTGTATATGTTTTCCTTTATTTTATTTATGAGCCGATTCTTTAGGGTTTAAGGCCTTATACATTATTTATAATTTTGCCACTAGGATTTAGGACTTGCTATAAATAGCAACATTTGTACTAAGATAGACATAGACAAAGATATAGACATATACAGAAGAATATACAGAGAGTGAAACTTTCCTCTTTCGAGTAAGGCTGTACTTAAGTTAGTAGAGCTTGCATTTGCTGGATTATTGAGTGTCATTTACTCTCTTTAATCTCTCCCATGTTCTTATCAATCTTATTCTTAGGATTATGGTGAATCCCTTCATTTGAACTGGTTAGTAAGTCATATCTAACTTTCATTTGAAACCTCGAGTAACATTTAGTGTTCATGAGTCATATCAAACTTTATTTTAAGCTCAAACCCCTTATTGTGTTTGTGTCTTAGTGCGTAATATCCATCAATATTCACAATAAAAAAAAAAAAACCTTCCTATTCTTCGTACCCATTTTCTTTTGAATACTTATTCCTATTCATTCAAGATCTACTATTGTTCTAGATTGATCCTTATCATATTGGTATCAGAGCTTTAAGGAGACATGTATGATAGTGTTCTTCAAAGTTTGATTCTAATTGTTGTAGAAGTGTTTGTTGGTTGTAGGTAGCTGCAGAAATCGAGTAATAGTCGTTTCTGGGTTGCTGCAGTTTTTATTGTAAAACATGTTTGTTCAATTTTCTAATAAATGACTGAATGAACAAGAATATCAGAGGATAGTGTTAATAACATTGGAGGCAATTCTCATGGAAGCTTGAGGAGACATGTTGACAACTTAGAATACTAGATCCAAAATCTCACCGACTCTATTCAAGAGCTTACTGAGTTAGTTAGAGGCCGCAAACGTAATGGCCGAGAAGGAAGAAGGGAGAGAACACTCACAAGTGGAAGTGGCTCTAATGAACTTGATCATGATGACTAACAGCAAAGAAGAGCTGCCGAGCCAAAAAGGAGAGAAAACTGACCTAAGCCGTGAGGAAGAAATGAAAGGAGTGTTGACTCTGAAACAAATCAAGAAGCCTAGAGAAGAGAGTCGAGGCTAAGAAGGAACATAGCCGAGCAGAGCTCTAACAGAAGTAGCCGAACTGAGCTAAATCGACCAGCTCGAAATGCAAGGGATGAACCCTGAGCACTTGGCCGAGGACTTGACAATATAAAGCTGAAGTTGCTAACCTTCTATGGAAGTAGCCAACCTGAAGAGTTCCTTGACTGGGTTCCCTGAGTCAAGAAATTGTTCAAGTGCTACGAGTGTGTCGATTGAACAAAGGTTAAGCTAGCTTCACTATCCCTTGTTGAATAGGCGAGTCTTTGGTTAGATAAGCTGGTTGCTAAGCGAGATACTGAAGGAGGAGAGCCGATCAAAACATGGAGACTTATGAAGCAATTGATGAATCAGCACTTTGTGCCAACCTACTTCAAGCAAGAGATGCTCCATATTTTCCAACACCTAAGATAAGGTCGAAATACTATTGAAGAGTATTTACAAGAGTTTGAGACCTTGATGACGAGATGTAAGATTGCCGAGCCACAAGACTACACCATTGCCCGATTCCTGAGCGGACTCCAAAACGACATTGCTGACATAGTTGAATTGCAACTATTCAACTCTCTAGACGAGCTAATTAATTTAGCATTAAGAGTAGAGAGGTAAAGGAGAAGAAGGCATCAGAGGCCAAGTAATCAACCTCAACAAGGCATCCTTGAGCCTGAGAGGTATGCCGAGAGTAGGCAAGAAAAAAAGATAGAGAAAGGAGTGTCTAGTTGACCTATCCATACTGAGAAAAAGATTGTCGAGAAAGGGAAGGCACCCGGCAACAAGGCTCGAGAAGTGAAGAGCTTCAAGTGCTTAGGCTATGCACACATTACGTCCTACTACCTAAATAAAAGGTCATGGCCTTAAAGGGTAACTGGCTTGAGGCTTAAATCAAGAGTCAAAGTGACAAAAACTCGAACGACCAATTGATAGAAGAAGATATCTATCCTAAGGACTTAGATAAACTCTTAGCTACGACCATACAAGCTGACTTGAAGGCAAATCTCAGACAAAGGGAAAATTTATTTCATATGTGGTGCCTAGTGAATGGAAAGACCTGTTCCCTAATAGTAGATGGAAAAAGCTACACTAACGTCGTCTCTGGCAAGTTGGTAGAAAAGATGAAATTGCCGACCTACCCAAACCCTCGACCTTATGGATTGAAGTGGTTTAATGATAAGGGTATGGTCCATGTGCATAAAAGAGCACAAATCGCATTCAAGGTAAGCCAGTATGAGGATGAGATTGACTTTGACGTAGTACTTATGAATGCTATGAACATACTTCTTAGCCAACCATGGGAGTTTGATTGGAAAGTGATCCATGACAGATTCCTTAACACCTACACTATTCGAAAGGATGGAAAGAGCTATCTCTTAACCTTGATGAGCATTGAGGAAATTCGGAGGCACTTGGCACCCATGGTGAAGAGAAAAGGGAAGAGAAGTTTATTCAACATCTCGGCCCGTGCTCAACACTTAATGCAAAGACAACTTCCTTTCAAACCCGTGGTAATGATGGGAATCAGCCTTTAACCATATCTAAGCTGAGGTCTATCAATGCTTACCAAGATCGAGCTACAGCTAGAAGGACAAAGGGAAGGAAAATAAACACTTGGCATTAGCTCTGTTGTCAACCGAGGTGCCGAGAAACCACAAGGCCGAGTATGCGAGATCAAAGAACCACCCGATACGACACCAAGAGACTCGTGTCGATTGAATCTAAAACTTGGCAAATGTAGGCCGACTTCTCTAGTGTCTTGGCTAAGCCACACAAGAGTTCAGGGACTCCTTTCTGAACTCGTACATCAAATTGCTGACCTTGTACGATTTAGATACTACTACTCCCAAGACATACTGAATGACTGCATGCCAACTTTTGTAAAACGCACAGTTTTGTATCCTTATATATGTTTTCCTTTATTTTATTTATGGGCTGATTCTTTAGGGTTTAAGGCCTTGTACATTATTTATAGTTTTACCACTAGGGTTTAGGACTTGCTATAAATAGCAACATTTGTACTAAGATAGACATATACAGAAGAATATACAGAGAGTGAAACTTTCCTCTTTCGAGCAAGGCTGTACTTGAGCTAGTAGAGCTTGCATTTTCCGGATTATTGAGTGTCGTTTACTCTCTTTAATCTCTCCCGTGTTCTTATTAATCTTAGTCTTAGGATTGTAGTGAACCCCTTTGTTTGAACCGGTTAATGAGTCACATCTAACTTTCATTTGAAACCCCGAGCAACATTTAGTGTTTGTGAGTCTTATCAAACTCTATTTTGAGCTCAAACCCCTGATTGTGTTTGTGTCTTAGTGTGTGATATCCATCCACATTCACAATAAAAAGAACCTTCTTGTTACCCATTCCTGTTCATTCGAGATCCGCTGCCTTTTTAGATTGATCCTTATCAACTGTTGAGAATCTTAGCCGAAGCGTGAAAAGAAAAATTTTTTTTTTACACGAACACAACTATGGACCTAAGCTATGGACTTACAGTAGTTATGGAGAGCATGAGTGTGATCTAAAGAATTTGGTTAGGGAAGGATCACAGTCTAAGAACATGGCCATGAACCAAGGGCGTATTCTTGCAGTCTACCTTTTTCGATCTTTTATAGTTTTTATCTTTCCTTTAAACTTATCCTAACCTTATCTAAACATCTATAGAAGCTTAGATAGATCCTTAAACCATAAGTTAGACTAAAATCTAGGCTAATTAATCTAGGAAGATAAGTAAGAACACCTAGTTAGGATTATGTAACTTAAGGATAGAACCTAAAAAGAGTTGTTCTTGTTTTATTATTCAGGTGTTGAACTTAAAATGAGGTAGATTCTACGAGTTTTATCCAAGACTCAGGTATGTGGAACCATAGTTTGCTACTGGTGCTTATCTAGGATAGTTAAGTAACTAGACTAATGAACAATTGGATTAAAAATGATGTTGTTGCATGTGTTTAGCTGGGCTTAGGGGATCATAATATCAATAGGTGGATCCTTGTTGATCTTGGGGGAATGTTATCCTTAGTGGAGTCCTCCTTAGATATGATACGAGATAGATTAGGTTGGTGTCTAGAGGTCATAATACCAGTGTCATGGAACCAAGTACATTATGTGACATTTGGGTGCTACATTGCCTATGTCCTAATGCCTGTTTAGACGAAGGCCACAATACTAGTATCTTGACTAGGACCATGTGTGGAGTCTAAAGTACTCCAATTTTGAGGGTTAATCACAAGTGATCCTAAGTTATGTTAACTATTAACTTAATTAAATATATAAATATATGTTTTTAAGTTATATATATATATAACACTTGTTTAGTATATTCTTGTTGCATTTTTACATGCGCTATATTGACCGTTGCATGACATGCGCTTATGTTTATCGGTTTCCATACTAAGTATTAGCTCATTCGTCTTTTTTTCTTTTTTCAACTGTACGATCTTTAGATGAATAGGTATATTGTGATGAAAATAAGGAATTGTATTATTATTATTACTAGGACAAAGATACTGAATATTATTATTATTATTACAATGATGAGATGTGATCAGTTAGTGAGAGAAAATAAATAGACTTGTTATTTGGGAGTTTTGTTATTTTACTTGAAAACATGATAGTTTAGTTTATTTAGGTTTATTTCAGTCACAAAATTTTGAAGAGATTTGACTGTGACTTTTATTTACTTTGAGACTTAATGTTACAAGAGTTATAGAGTTGATATGTCAATATGGATAATTTTAGTAGCTTATTTAACCTAACATGTTAGTAGATTACTAGGGATACGTAGCACTCTATAGTGCCTTAAGCTTGAGGTGTTCCTAATTATACTAAAAATTCACAATCGTGAAAGAAAAAATAAAAAGAAAAAACACACTCTAGTTTTCAAACATAAAGCAAAGTGGTCAATCATCATCTTTCTTGATCTAATGTAAGCAACTGTAAGGCTAAGTTAGTCAAGTAATTTATGATGTGGTTGAACTCCTTAGTAGCCAAACCACTAAACTTATCCCAATACATTATGAATTCAACTAAGGGAATCCTCAATCGAGTCTCGAACCTGAAATCTCCCTAAACTCATAAGTTTATACTTCTTATCTCACAAATGATTCAAAACGCCAAATCTGTCAACAATCACAATCCCTTCCTAGTCTAATCATTCATCTCCTCAATTCTTCAAATTTCTTACAAAAATATCAACTATAAATATAAACAACATCAACCACAATTAAAGTGTTAGTTGTATAGCTATAACTTCAATTATCAAGTATATATCTGAAAAGAGGATAAGAGCCTAATTTCCATTATTCTTTAGATTAAGGTTACAAGTAGCTAACCTTTCAACAAAAATAAAATGGAAAGCTTAACCAACAACACAACTTACTACATTATATGTGTTACCATACGCTAAGCACACACCAACCTAAGTTCTGATACCTCATCTAAGAGATAAACTCTACATGTAAAATGAATTGAGAATCCAAAAAAATAAAAAAAGATAGGTCAAAAGAACTTAGACTTTTTTCTTACCTTAAATTTCAAAATTCACACATTATGAGTGTAGAGAAAAGAGAGTGGTGAAGAAGAAAGAGGGAGAGGGGTGTAGAGAGGGTAAGGAGTAGGAGAGAGAGAATTTTTCTATTTATTTACGTACTGCAAAAAAGAATAATTATCATTCATTTAAATAGAAAAGTAATGGTGAGAAGATCCTTTTTCTCCCTCTTTTTATTTATTCTTGAAGGTATTTTGTAGTGCCCCAAAAGGGAGCTTGGTAGAACGAATGCTAAAACCATCACTTCTCATGTATACCTATTACATGGCAACCACATTGCAAATTTATCAAGTTAAGAGAAATCCTTTTTGCTCACTAAAATGTTTCAAGCTAGATCATTAATCTCCAAAAGTCTAACATTTTCTCTAATCAAAACATAGATGATGCATAGTGAGATAATTTAGGAAAAATTATAAAGATCATCTTGGCAAGTGCCTAGAAAAATATTTAGGCCTCTATACTCTTTCAAGAATATTAAATGTATATATATATATAGCTCTTATGGCAATGAAGGAAAAGGTAGCATATAAGTTGCAAGGATAGAAGAAGTCACTTCTATCCTATGGTAGCAAAGAGGTCATGATCAAATCAATAGTATACGCCACTCTAACCTACTCTATTTTGATATTCCAATTCCCTAAGAGGTGATGCAATGAGGTATCCTCAATGACTAGTCAGTCTCAATGAAACAATGACAATAAGATGAGGAAATCCATTGAAAGAAATGGAGCGATTTGCGAAGACCAAAATGTAATGAAGGACACAATTTTACAAACTTAAAGATATCAAATGATTTGTTTCTATGTAAGAGTACTTCAAGAATCATAGAGAATCAAGATCTTTGATTTCAAAATTGTAGTTTTCTTAAGGGTGGGGGGTGATGCATCATGGATTTGATAAAGTACATAAGTGGGTAGAGAAGTGCTCAAGGATGACATTTTATGGCTGGTTAAGGACAAGAAGAGCACCATATGCTTTAGTGACTCACGGACTCTATCTAATAGAAACAAAGTCCCAAATTTAACTCAAACATTCATGATAATGTTAACTATAAAATTGAGTTTATCATCACTAGATTCAAATAGTTGGAATATGGAGAAGATTTTTTTTATCTATTTGGTAATGAAATGGCAATAGATATTAGCAAAATTTGTCTTAAAAGATAGAAGGAAAGAGTAAAGTAGTTTGGCCACTCAAATCCAATGGCTCTTACTCAATTAAAAGTGGATAAAAGAGACTAATAAAAGAAGAGTATGCTACAGCTAGCAAATAATTTGTTATCATCACATCAAATTAACCCTTTGGAAACTAATCCGATCCTTAGAATGTATGTTGTTGCTCAAACAACTCTTGTATGCGAAGTTGGAACAATATTATCAATAGTAACTTATTTAAAAGAAAATTTAGATTAAATCCCACTTATTATTTATGTCAAGCGAAAGTGTTGGTAATACACATGCTTCTTTATGTGATTGGACTAAAGTTATATGACTTAAGCTTTTAGGATTGAGATGAGAATTGATAGCTTAACCAAATTATAACTAGTTTTTAGGGATTTGTGAAGCTGTATCTAAGCTAAATGAAAACCTAAAAGCTACGTTGTCCTCTATCTGCACTTACTTTTGGTTTATATTGAAGCATTAGTGTTGGTACATGTTTGATAGTAAAGAACCTGATGGAAATAGAGCTAGTGGCCCTTTAACCAGCAATCAAGCCCGAGGACTAGAAGGCTTGATGAGACAAATTTTTCTACTCTTACTAAGGCTGAGTACTTCTTTGCCAAGTCACTCCTTAAAATGTGCCGAATGATTGTCAATCTTTTGCAGATAGAATACCGAGAAACAGATGATCAAGACAACATTTAATCTTCCCTCATGCTTAACCACTTACTCGGCATCACCCTTACCACCATGCTGAGAGAGAGAACCTCAACTACATAATCCATCCTTACTCAGATAAGATAGCTGGCCATACTATTTTGTCCGTATCTTCTAACAACCTCACCAATACAACATCCCCACAAGCATAGGACCATGTGTAGAATTTGCCCCACTAATTATTGCTTCTATGACTATTCATTTTTACCCTTTTGCATTGTTGCACATTATTACTTTAGGATAACCCCCATTTTGTCTTTTCCCTTTTAGGCAAGTTACCCTAAATTTTTTTGTATAAATACTCTTTGTATTTGTAAGTCATAGATAAATAGATTATTTTTAATACACTTGAGTATTTCTCTTTCCCAATGTAAATACTCTGCTATTTTATGCCTGATATTACTCTTATCTTTTCCCTTAAGTAAGATTAGGTGACGAGTAATCTCACCAGACAAATTCGTGTGTCATATCGAATTGTGCTATGAGTCCTTGGAAGTTCCATTTGTGAACCATATCCTTTAGAGTTATTCATGGGTTTTACTTACTTTTCATTCATTGTTCATTTCATTCGTACATTTCTCCCATTAACTCTTTCGAGCTTTTTGCAAGTTCGGACCCATTCAACAATCGACCTTGTCAGTTCTTGATCATAGTTCACAATAGAACCCAATCCTTACTTTACCATTAATGCAATAAAGGCACATCTAAATGAATTTATGGTTACTGAGGTGTAGAGATCATGACCTAGTGTCTAGCTTAAGATAAGCATGTAATGAACTTGACCTAAAGCTAGAAATTAAATGTTTTTTTTTTATTTTTTGTGCATAAAATGCAAAAATAGAAGGTATATGGACATAATCAATACTAGATATTACTTAGTAACATCAAAAATTGAAGTGATTTCTAGTCAAATCTACAATCAACATGACTTACAATTGCTAAAATAATTAAGAGGTGTTAAATGGAGTCTAATGTTACTCAATGGCTTTTTAATAACCTATTCACCACAATTACTATGAAGGATTAATAAGAACTCAAATGTTGAGATTAAAGAGATTAAGCTCTCTTAGTTATCTTAAAAATGCGAGAGACATGGATATGATTAGCTTCAAAAACTAAGAAAATGGCAACAGATGAAAATTAGACGTAAGTCTAGGATGTCCAAAGGGCATTTTCATAAATAAGAATAAGTTATATAAGATTAAATTAAGCAAAATTCACTTAGAAATCTACCTGCTAAGGTCTATTGTTCTAATGGTAACTATGTTACAATTCAAATAGTAGCATGGTATCTTCTAAAGTAAAGTGCCTAAGCCTACCAACCAGATAGTAAGGAGTCTATTAGCGAATAGCAACTTACTAGTGAGATGATAAGGAATTTACTAGTCATATGGTAAAGGCAAATCCTACAAGTTTGCTCTAACTTTTAAGCTATGTACATGCTCCAATCTTTGCTAATTTTACTCTACTCCCAACTCTTTAATTTGGGAAAAAAGCTTGATCACATATTTATTTTCCCCAATCTTAAGCCGGCACATTAGGTGTTGTTACTATTTCTAAACCAAACTCTCTTGCCCAACATGTTCACTACATGTTTCATTTTGGATAGATCTTATACAAGATATCATGAAGATAAATACAAATCGTGATTAGAATAAGGAGCTTGACATAGTAGGGATAGGAGTTGTAGCTAGAGATTATATGGGTAAGCTTCTTGCTAGATTGCTTTGAATTCTAAACTTGTTTATTGGGATATAACTAATTATAAATGATTTGCTTATTTATAATATCTATGAATTTGATTAGTAAAAAGGCAAAAACTTGTCCTAGTTGGCCTATATCCTGAGGAAAAAAAGTGTTGTATCAACTCTAACTTTTTGTATGTTTTATTGTTAGCTAATCAAGTTACTAGTTTCCTGGAGCATTGTTCATAGTTACTATTTGTTTTTGATGAAATAAAAGTTCTCTTTTTGGTAAAAAAGAAAAAAGTGGAAAAAAAAATAAAACTATATATGTTAAATATTTTACATTGACTTACTAATAACATCTTCGTCAAGATGTAAGCAAACAACATATTCAAATATCATGCTTGGACATGAAACAAATTAGATGGTCCTCCAAAAAGTAATAGAAACAAGATATGGATGGAAAAGGTAAATTCAAAAGGTAAACCGGTTACATCGGATTCACTACGACATCTCCTGTCAATAGATATTAACCTATCTTTATGAAAATTTTTATTGCTTGATTTATCTTATCCACAAACCGCGTCAAACAGGAGAGAAGAAAGATCTTCCATTGAATCCCCACAAGAAATATAATCCCTACCGTCAAATTCATCGACACATCATGGCGTCCCACGTTGATTGTTGATGGGAGTAGTGTCATCTAACCCTTAGATCAGCATCTATAAATACCTCTCATGGCTACCTAAGCATCCATCCATCAAGAAAAATCCACTCTTACTTTTTCTTCATAAGTTTGTAGCTAGACTACCACTGACACGTATCGCCCATGGCTGAGGAACACCACCACAAACACCACCTTTTCGGCCACAAGAAGGAGGAGGAGGAGCAACCAGTAGAAACTGCCTATACAGAAGGTTACTCGGAAACCACCGTTATGGAAACTTCCAAACCGGAACATGATTATCAAAGGGAGGAAAAGCACCACAAACACCTTGAGCACGTTGGTGAACTTGGTGCCGCTGCTGCTGGCGCCTATGCTTTGGTAATAATACATACAAAATTATCATATCATATTCACCTACATAATATATCCATTCTTTTTATATATATGATCATATGAACAACGATTCATGTTACAATGAGCTTGTCGTGGATCCAAACCATCTTTGTCTGTAAGGCATGAGAAGTGAAAGGATTTCAAATCACCCGTTCTTTCCTCTCGCTAAGGGGCATGGCTTGAACATGGAACAGGATTTAATATAATTTATGACCGTGCTTTTATACATCGAATCGAATCGAACCTATACGCGAATCTTGCGCTGTTGGGTGCTGTAGAATACCCATATAAACCTAACTTTTGGTGCATTCACAAGCAGTCTCAGTATCACCATCCGCGTCCGATCGTCACCTGAGGTGCCTGAGATATGAAGATCCAGCATTTTGTTATAAACTAACAAAAATATCCAACAAGTATGGACCTTCATATGTGATTTAAGCAAAAGGAAAAAGGCCTTCCGTATTTGCTTTCAATGAAAAGGTTACTTATTGGCCCGTTTATAAGATGATAAACACAAAATCAACGTAATAATACGCTATTTAACTTGGCTTGCAATACGATTAATTCTATAGATTTGATTTTTCTTTTTTCTTTTTGTTTTTTGTCCTTTTAACATTATATTTTCTTGTGAATCGTTTTCCAGTACGAGAAGCATGAAGCGAAGAAGGATCCAGAGCATGCACACAGGCACAAGATAGAGGAGGAAATAGCAGCAGCAGCTGCTGTTGGTGCTGGTGGATTTGCTTTCCACGAAAAGCACGAGAAGAAGGAATCCGAGAAAGAAGACGAAAAGGAACACGGAAAGAAACACCATTTCTTCTGATTCCAATATATGATCGCCCAGTAGTGTCCTTGTGAAAAATAATCCATGTGAATGCATGGATGATATCGTATGTTTTCTTTTGAATTTTACATCTTGTGTCGTTGCATTTGGCTTGTTTTTCTAATTAACCTAGTGAGCGACTGTCCTGTCCTGAACTGAATAATAATACATCAGGTTTGTAAATGAAAGGGAGTGAGGACAATATCTATGGTTTAATATGTACGCTTATCCTCCTTCCTAGTTATGGGTATCGTTTTTGTCTAATTAATTCTCAGTATATCATCCATCTGCGATCAAATCTTATAATATCTTCTTCTTCTTCTTCTTTTTTCCTGATCAGTGCGCTGGATAATATTTTTTGCCGATATAACATACTTTGATGATTTCAAATATGGCAATACAAGATCGTTTTATTAAATAGTAACTGTCATTTCCAAAAAATGAGGCCCCATGAATAGTAACTGTCGTTTCCTAATAATTGTTATCGTGGTGGTGCTGGTATGGTGGTGTCGATCGTGATGGGGGCTGTTCGATAGTGGTGGGGGTTGTGGGCTGGCAGCGGTAGTAAGTAGTTGTGATAGACTTAAAAAACCTTTAAAAAACAAACAAAACAAGGAGTATTTTAATTAATTTCATATCTTCCTAAGCCATGCTTTGTGAGGCAGAACTTAGAAAAAACAAACAAAGCAAAGCCCATTTCTGTTAATTTCGTATTTTTCTTTTTTAGTAGAATAGAAGCAAGATCTGGCCCATATAAAGCCACATAATATCATTATTATCTAACAATCACACGGGTAGAAAGTTTCAAAAGCACATCTACGTGATCTGCTAGCTCCACCACTTGTCAAAAGCGACATCAGCAAGCAATACAGTTATTCTCTCGAAAAGTGTAGATCGATTCTACAGCTTCAAATGTTCGTAAGTCGCCCCTGCTATATAGAACAGCAATGTCAATATCATGGAGAAAATATTCATCAAGTTGAAGTTGCTCCAATTTCATAATTTTCTTTATCATGCTTTGTGAAATATGGAACTTTAAACAAGGCTAAAGGTATTTTTGTCGATTTCTGTCGTGTTAGTTTCATATACATATCTCTATATAATTAATCGCTAATATTTATGGCCAGAACAAACCTACATCAACATGTTTTCCCATCTTTGAATTAATCGCCCAATAGGAAAGGGGGAAAAAAAAAATCGTGTACCCATTGATATATATCATGAATTAATCGCCCAATAGCAAAAAGATCATTTTTACGTAGGGATCCAAATAACCACGATACATGATTTTTCAAGAATGAAATCGATAGACCTATCTCGAAATACCGTCTGAAAAAAAACATATATCTAATGGATTGCAAAGCCTTGAAACCTAGACAGACAGAGATGTGACATGGTATTCCCATGATCCAAAAGATCACGGCCAAAAAGATAGAAAATAAAAAGAAAAAATACAAAATATTTTGTAAGGGCTTTCAGTTGTCTGACTCTGTCCCAATAATATTAATCCAATTGGCATTACGGCAAGATCTAGACCATGCCGAACCAAGAAATTAAAAGAAGAGTCATGTTTGATTTGAATGTATGTTGCACGTTGCTTTCAGCGATTGCCCTCGGACTCGCTCTGGCACTATCCGCCTCGCCCCAGTTCTACCCATACTTGATCAAGAAGACTTTAAGTCAGTCCGACACGCATTGCCCACAAACCCAAGGCAAAATATGAACAAAATTGTTTGTCGACTTGATATTGTTTTTGTGTCTTAGGAGAAGACCTCTATTGTTTTACTATTTGAATTCTTCACTCCTAATTTGTTATTTGATTTCTACATAGATTTTTCTCTATTTAAACTCTATAAACGAAAGAATCCGATTGCAATGATCATATGCTATACGTGATCTTGAAGGAGTAATATAACAGTGATACATGGAGATGATTTGGAGAAAAAAAGGCAAAGAGAAGGAGCACGTAACAAGTAGAGCGCTACAGTGGTTCTTCATTTTGAAATCTAATAGCATAATAGCATTTCTTTGATGTATAAATTCTATCCATTTTCAAATTTTTCCAAATGAGTGTGCTCTTGAATATTTATGAAGTTTGGCTATTGACGATGACTATCGAATTGCATGGACAATCAATGGCTGAAATTAGTCCTCCTATTGATGGATTTTCACATGCGTTTCTTTAAATTCAAGCCTATGTTGCAAAAGGTTAGTAGTTAATAAACTAATCTAATAGTCTCTACTCTAACCCACAATGCCAAATCTTAACTCAACTCCTTGAGCCACTTAGTCTAAAAAGTTGGACTAGGGATGTTATTTGGCTAAAAGCCCAAAACACCAATTTTGGCCTTTATAAACTCTCTACACTATCAAATTTTCTATTTTAATTCTCCATCTTTTCAAAACGATTAGAAAATAATATCTTTCCATCATGTCTTGTAAAGATTCCATTTT
Organism: Lumnitzera littorea; assembly: GCA_024138015.1. Classification (NCBI taxonomy): domain Eukaryota; kingdom Viridiplantae; phylum Streptophyta; class Magnoliopsida; order Myrtales; family Combretaceae; genus Lumnitzera; species Lumnitzera littorea. Next base: position 70,160,770 of record JAMXBB010000012.1, on the reverse strand, counting down.
ATACTATAAGGTACCAATATCAATTTTTAAATACAAAAATCATGCAAAAAAAAAAAAATTAACACCACAATGAATAGACATAGCAAAGATTTTATTCTTATAGATTAGGAGAGTTGGATAGTATCAAACATAGATTTATAAAAGATGAACTAATCAAATGAAAAAAGACAATAAAAGATTTTTAAGTGAAGAAAAGTTAAAGATCTTTGAATAAAAAAGATAGGAAAAATTAGATCGGCATTCTTTGTTATATCCTATATAGATAGATACATATATATATATATATATATATTTATATATTTATTGTGCACTAAAATAAATTGAGAAATACAAGTGTCTATTGGTGCTCAAACTTATTTAAATCCTATGTGTGTGTTTATTGATAAGTGTAGATTACTTTACACTTTTAAAACATGTTAGGCAAAGAATTAATCATAAATATGATTTAATTTTGTAGATTGAATACTTAATTGAATAAAATAATGATTTCAAGTAAATCACGAGTAAAGGGAGAAAGTATATACAAGAATAACAACTTTCAAATTAGTCATAACCGTAAAGAAGAAAAAATAAGTGTAAAAGTATCAATCACGGGCACGATAACGAAGCAATAAAGAATTCACCTTGGTCACGCCCTCAGTCATGACCGTGATTAAGAGAAGTTTTGTTAATCCTCCTATCAATCACGGCCGTAACTGAATAGTAGAAGGATGATCACAACCATGGTCACGAGCATAATGAAACTTAATAATGCGACGAGGAGTTCATGGCCTCAATAACAACCATAATTGGTGAAGAATAATTTTTTTCGAAACTATCACACCCCAAGTTACAAGCGTGATAAGAAGGGCATAACTGTTCTTTTCAACCTTTTCATACGAATCAGTATATGAAAAACGTCAAGTGGTGCCGTGAAGAGATAAATTCGAGTCTTTTTATAGGGAGAATATAAAAAGTTACCGCAACTTATAGACGAGAGGATGCTTTTCAAACATCAAATTTTAGGAGAGTAGCAACACATCACCTGCCTACACACATTTATTTTTTACCTATCCTTGTACCAGTTTGTATCATGTATCATTTCTCAAGTATGTACTGTATTTTTCCTAAAATCACTTGAGAGAAACGATGGGAATTCGTTGTTCGTGTATTCATCAAACTTCTTCAGTGGAATAAAAAAAGGTTTTACTTTAACTATTCCATATTCTATTTCTGTTTAGTTATGTTTCTTGTTAGTTTTGTTTCCTGTTAATTTTTGCCATTGTTTTATTATCTTTAAGTAATTCATTAGGGTTTACTTAATCATTTAGTATAATTAAGTGCTTGAAAAAAGTAATTTCCTGACGTTGTTAATTTTGATGAATGACATTTAATGAATCTAAGTATGGTATAGTGCACGACAATAACTTATGACGAATTTCAATAAAATATATTAAGAGATAATTCTATTGAATATATCTAGTTTATTGGAACAACTTACTCTTAATAATAGATGTCATAAACTAAAGACGGTCTAGTCGTAGTAGATGTCGTATACTGTATGAAAAACCCCCAATTGGTTACCCTTCCAATTATGAACTCTTCACACAATATACAAGGCTCTATAACCACTAACTTCCTAAGAACATGTAGATCCACATGATATCATTACATAAACATATTTATATAAAATTTAAACTACAAAGTTTACAGTAAGCAGTAATTAAGTACATTTAGGTTTATATTACCGACAAAACAAAATTACATAAGTAAAAGTCTACATAATCAGTTCTTTCAACACATTAAATGGCCAACTCTTGCCTAGGTCTCCAAGCTAACTTCTAGCATCATTCGGCCAACCTCAACGAATAAGCCATCCTGCAGTAAAAGTCTAAGGGGATATAAGCCTAAGCTCAGTGAGTAAAACCCTCAATCACACCACAAGTAAGTTACAAATACATTATATTCACGCAAATGAGTGAATGAACAAATAGAATGTCGAACAATACGTATAGTTAGCTAGTTAATATACGTAACTTAGATTTACGTCCTCCGAAGTCAAGGTTGGAGTATACACAGCATCAGTCAAATCTGAGTATTATACTAGAGCTTACTTTACTACGAAACTCTACATTCTGTATTTAAATCGACAAGTCCTTTATTTTCATAAAAACTAAGTTCTAGTATAATCATAAGTGGGCTCCCGTAGTCTATACTCACCTCTAAATGGAAGCCTCTAGACTCGACCCTTAGTTAATCGATTGGCGCCTCCAATGCCTAGTATTCACATAGGATAAGATAAGGTCATTTTGTATGAGTGTACTGTACAGAACCAAAAAATTTATAATAACAACCTCCAAATGGTCTCTTGCTATCCCGGTATGAAGTGACGACCAGAATTTAGGTCAATCCAATGCATGTACCAGTTTCTTTTTATTAGACAAGTATAGTTAAGTCCAATTATATTGTGACCAAACAATATCGCATACAATCACCATTTATATTGCTATGTAACAACAATTTGTTATCCATATTTAAAGTATATTCACAAATCAGCACACACAGTCATTTCCTAACCTCACATAACATTCAATTAACATAATCATTTAAGTTCATTAGCTACAACCACATACAAGCATGGAATCATAAGGTAAATACTCACTCGGGCATAACGAATCGCTCTAGTCGTAATAATCAATCAAAAGATCCACGCCCTCGTCAAGATTACCTGATCATTATGAGATGAAAACAATGATAAGTAATTGAATTGACTAGTGATTCCTAGTATCTGATTCTATCTAAATTACTATCAATTTTTATCCAATTGAACGATATCACTAACTATATGTAACTTTTTCATTCTAGTTCTAATATTTATGAACTTATAGTCATTTTTAATCGTTTTCGAACGTACGTTCACACAGTGATATCCGTTTTGAACGTTAAAACCCGTGTTTTATGATATGGACTAAATTCATTAAAATTTTAACTATTAAAGCTTAAATATTCTTATTACTTATGTTTATATCCTATCTTAGTACTTAATGATTTAATTAGCCATTAGATTCCTACACTTAGATGATTTTACATTGTCTTTGCTAGTCTTTGCTAATTTATGTGCTTAACTGAGACTAATTCAATTTAAGATGTGTATTAAGGGCTTAAAGAAGTTTCGGTCCATATATGTACATGTATACATATATATATTATTTCTTTATGTCATCTTATATTTTATTATTTTATAGGCTTATGTCATCAATCGCTTATATCATCGCTTACATATGTCTATACTTATCCTTATGTATTTCTGTACCTTATACATATGTTATGTATATACTTATACTTTTAATATACTAGTATGTCTACTTGTGTACTTAGACATGTACTAGTATATATACCCATAAATACATACAGTTACATACATATTTTTATATATATTTTCGTATGTCTAATATACTCTCTTAAGAAAGCTTCACCAAATACATATTTTTGCACTTTATGAGCTTATTTAGCAAGGTAAATGTATGTATAGTTAGTAAACTCTTTTCTTTTGGTTATGTACATAAAGGGTACTCATGTATAAGAGTATCCATACATGTGTTCACCAATTATATTCTTGTATACACATACTTAAACATATGTATATGTGCTCCTTCTCCATTTATCTAAGGATTTCCTACACTTATACTAAAGATTTCACTAAAACCCTTGTATGTACACTTCACATGTACTCACTTGTTATATATACATAGGTATTTCTACACTTCTAAACAAAAATATGGAGCTTTCTACCTTCAACAATACATATATATATATTACACAAAAGTTCCCATACTAATCTAGCTTATACATCTAACTACTACATAAGATGGAAAATCACATAATAACATACTTTTTTTCTCCTTTGTAATATGAAAAGGAAGACAAGTATATATGGTATGTTAGTTTATGGTAATAGTTGAAGTTGTGTAGTTGAAATTGTGAAAAGGATTGAAGGTGAAAAAGGCAAGCGAGTTTACGGTTTGGAAGTAGAGGAAAAAGAGTGTTTTGTGTCTTTAATTGTGTTTTTGTAAAAGAAATGTATGGGGTATAGGTGAAGGGGAAAGTGGAAGGCAAAGGAAGCAAAAGGGGACAAGATTACATGTGTCAAATGTGTAGAAAGTTAAAGAAAAGAGAAGAAAACTCTAGATGACAAAGACATATTTGTTGACTTAGTCAACTCTTTAGGATTACATGTAATTTAAGTATACATTATGAAGTAATTAGGGAAAATTAGGAAGAAAATTAAGGAAATGAAAGGAAATATGGAGTTTATTAAAATGATTAGTAAGAATAGGTAATGAGATCTTCCTTTAGGTATTTATATCTTATACACATCATTTGATAGGCTACTCAATGTAATTATCATGAAAAGTATCATTTAGGGTACTAATACTTACTATATGTAGTATAATCATCAACTAAACACTTAACTCCTTATAATACTAACATAGTTATATAATTAGAAGATGGATGCGATCTATCATGCAATATCCTAATTTCTAATGGATGACTTTAGTATTATATATATTTATGAATGATTGAAAGTTATCTTTAATCTTTTACTAATGATTTGGTAAGATACTAAAAATATATTATCAATTAGGGTTTTAGAGTAAGTTATGGTGAATTAGTTCTTTTATATTCTTAAAGTTATAGTTTTAAGGTTTTATCACTTTTTGGTATAATCTCTAGTGTTTATATACATTTAGGGTATAAAAGTTGTATATGCAATTGAATCTTCAATTATTATCTTAAGATTTTTATCTTAATCAACCATGTCGACTCTTAGGAATATCTAACACACTTGAGTCTACTTTAGATATTAGATCGAAAAATTTAGGGGATTACAATAAAGATATTGTTAGGAAATTTGTTGTATCCTTAAGGGAATCGATCTATTAAATTGACATTAACACAATCTTAGTTAGTTGTTAATTAAGGAGAGATTCCAATTGACACAATTAGGATTAGAAGTAAGTAATTATGAGAAGAATGCTAATATAATGTAATTTCTCGCAGTTAACAAGTATTAGGATGAAAAGTATTTTGGTAAGATTATACTAAATGATGAAGCAAGCTTGTATGTTAAGTGTATTTTTTAATTGCTCTTGTAATCATTGTATTAATCACTCTTGATTGTAAATTAGTGTAGTTTAGTTAACATTTAGAATCTTAATAAATGATCACTTGATGAAATTGTCTGCTACATAATAGGAAAAATTATTAAGTACTAATGATTGAGTCATTATCCCAGTGGAGACTACTCTATACTCATTCGTGCTATAAAATGATAGATACACTTGCCTGTTGAACTGAATCAAGGATAGAATATAAGTTTATAAATTGTAAAACTCGAAAGCTCTGTTAAGATTGATCAAAGTTTTTTGCGCCATTACTAGGGAAAATCGACATCATCATTAGAAACATTAGGATTCCTATTCTTCTAGCCTTTATTTTTCTTTTTATAATTATTAGTAGTTTAGTCAAAATACTTGTACTCATATTTGATTATTTGTTGAATTGCAATTTATGACCCGAAGCAGCATAACTGAACTAGCTAACTTCAATCTTAAACCTGAGAGAGCACTTAGATGTAACTTAAAGAAAGTTCGAGAATATTTTAAGAAGCAAATTTCAGCCAGTAAGGAAGTAAGAGCACAAGAACCGTTGAGATCCAGAATGAATAAATTAGATCAAAACGCCGAGCCGTTAGTAGGAAATCAGTTCTTAAATCCAAAAGATGGTATCCAAGGTGATCCACCATTGAATTTGGACCCACATCTTAATGTGAATCAAAATGTAATACGAGCAAGAATCAAGCCAGGAGTAAATTCGCCTGTGGCTCTTAGGGCAATGTTGGATTATTGTAGGCCTAACTTAGATGGGGCTAGTACCAGTATAGCTCAACCTAGAGTTCAAGCCAATACATTTGAAATCAAGCCGAGTATTATTCAAATGATTTAATAATGTATTCAGTTTGATGGGTTTAGTGATAAAGACCCCAACAACCATTTGCAATAGTTCTTGGAGATATGTGACACATTTCAGATAGGTGGAGTTTTTGAGAACGCTATCAAACTTAAGCTATTTCTATTTTCACTAAGGTCCAATGCAAAGTAGTGGCTCAACTCTAAACCATGGATTTCCATTAATACTTAGTAAGAAATGGTTGAACTGTTTATGAGAAAATACTTTCCACCCTCAAGGATAGATAAGCTAAGCGTAGATATTTCTTCTTTCAATCAAATGGATTCAAAGACTCTATATGAAGCATGTGAGAGGTAGGAGTTATTAAGAAAGTGTCCTCATCATGGTCTTCCAAATTGGCATCAAGTTCAGACATTCTATAATGGATTGAACTACACCACTAAGCAACTCATTAAGGCAGCCACTGGAGGAAGCCTAAACTACAAGTCACCTGAGCAATGCATTCAATTGTTTGAAGACATGGCCAATAATCATTATCAGTAGTCATCTACAAGAGGAAGAGAAAGAAAGTCAGCAAGAAAACATGAATTGAATGATACTTCCACTTTAGCATGTAAGGTGGAAGTGTTGACAAGGAAAATCGATAGTCTCTCAATGGGTCAAAACAAAGCTTTAGCAGTTACAAGTTCAGAGTTGACTAGCCTGTCTGAGATTGATTAAGTGGAGGAAGCTGACTACCTAGGGAACCCGATCAGACCTAGCAATAATCCTTTCAGCAACACCTATAATCCAGGTTAGAGAAATCATCCAAATTTTCGATTGGGTAACAACACAAGTTAAGGCTCTAACATGCTTCCTCTTGGATTTTAGAGACAAGTGCCACCTCTTCAAGGTAAACCAATGTCCATTGAGGAAATGTTGGCTCAATACATCAAGACTTCCAAAGCACGTCACCAGGCCACTGAAATTGCCTTGAGAAACCAAGGGGTGGCGATCCATAACTTGGAAAATCAAGTTAAGCAAAATGCAAAAGCACTTTCAGAAAGGGTTCCAGCATCTTTTCCAAGGAGCACTGAGACCAACCCGAGAGAACAAGTTCAAGCTATAACTTTAAGATAAGGAGGATCTAAGACTCCTCTAATTAAGGAATGAAGCTGCATACCTTGGAAACATCGAGCTTGAGACATTAAATAAGCATGTTTTTTTTATATATATATTATTATTTTTTAGACTTTCAATTTTGATTTTGTTTGTTCTGAGTACTTTGAGAATTGTTAAGTTTTTAATTTTAATTAATTGTTGTTATTGTTAGTTGGTTGGATTGTTTTAAGTGTCTTGTTTTTAGTTAATGCACAAAGAAAGACATCATAAAGTGAAAGTCATGACAATTCACTCCATCATGGGAACATGGTCCTTAAACTCTTGCTAGCTCGCCAATATAAATAGACAAGCCCCACCAATGGTAAACCACCTTCAAACACTCCTTCACTTTCGAGCTCTCTTGCACTCTTGCATCCTTATATTCTTTTTCATCAAATACTCTTTAAACATTAGAGTAGCTACCCTAGACAATACCTAGGAAACCTTCATTGTGCTTTCTTTTGCAAGCCTACTTTCAAATACTTCAAGGCCTAAAACTTCTCATTCTACTTTATTAGTAGAATTTGAAAGACAATGTTTGACACCATTTATGGAAAGCAACATCTTAAATCACAATTAACTTCCCTTTGAAACACCTTATCTCACTTGCCCATTAATAATGGCAAGACTAGGCAATCAAACTAAGAGCTATAGCATTAGTTATAGGAACCAAGCCCTAATTAGTGCTTGCAACAATGAGGACTAACCAACTGTTAAGTTAGAAAAAGCACTTAGGTGAGTCCTAGCTAGGAATGCTAAGTTCAAGGCCTAAAACCAAGAGTTATGATCCAAGACAAATGAACTCTAGCAATAAGGTATGGCCAACATGGATGCCTCTAATGCTAAGATGGAGTAAAACTGACTACCACATAAGTAAGATGGGAATCGAGCCCTTCCCCCTCTACCCCTAGCCATACAAAATCAGTAGGCATGATCCATAACTTTCGATGGCCATACCCTTACTAGAAATGAGTAAGTCACCAATTCACACAACAGGTGCAACCCAATTAGTGGCTTATAGCCACCACCCTATCGATGATGCCGACTTAAGTGAACTTAGGGAGTGGTTAAGAAGCTTTTCAAGAAGTAGAAAAGCAAAGCTGTTGAGGGCATTGGCAAAGTCACTAGCAACAAGACTCTTTTACTGCAAAAGGAAGGGGAGGGGAGGTTTGTGTGTAGTTTCTTAGGAATAAGACAAAGTCCTTCCCCCTATTTCCAACCTTCCATCACTAAACCAGTATGATGGTATTGATGACCTAGATGACTATCTACTCTACTTCCACAACCTAGTGAACCGCATTGTTACAGGGATGCAATCTTATACAAGGCCTTCCTTAACACATTGAGAAAGGCTACCCAAATATGATTTAACCATCTTCTAAACAATTCATTTTCTTCCTTCAATGAGCTTACTCATCAGTTCAACCTCCATTTTTAAGCTAGTAAGCCCCCATCTAAGGACACCTCGTCCCTGTATTTGATTTGTTATAAGGAGGGAGAGACCTTCAAGCAATTTGTCACCCAATTCAACAATATCGTGGTCGAAATCCCTCAACTAAATAAGGGAGTAGTGTTTTATTCCACCAGCTAGGCGTCAAACCATCAGGGACTTCTAATCTCTATCTAAGAGTAAGCTAAAGAACATGGTAAAGTTCTAGTGGAAGGCCTAGAAATAGATGGACCAAGAAGACAATATTCACATTAGGAGCAAAGCTAACCAAAAGACAGATCGAGGGTTAATGAAGGACCAATTAAGAGGTTGAGCATTCGACTGCAATGATGAAGGCAACTCTAAAGATAGGAAATACCCACCACCCATCCCAACCTATGCATGGCACTTGCCTCTTAACCAACCTATAGCAAACATGTATCTAGAGGTCCAAAGACAAGGACTCTTACCCCGACCTAAGAAGATGAGGGGCCATCTTAGTCATTGAAACTCAGACAAGTACTATGATTTTCACGACACTTATGATCATACAACGATGACTGCTTTCAACTAAAGAATGCCATCAAGAATGTTATCCAGCAAGGCTACTTCAAGGAACAAGTTGGTAGCATAATGACTACACCAAACGACCTCCTCAAAGGCGACAAACCAGAAGACAATAATACTACCACAACAATCAAGCCCTTAATAGTTGTCATCAACATTATCATTTGGGAACCCGTCCTTAGAGCTAGCCAAGCTATACCAACTTGGCTATTAGCCTTTCCAATAGGCAAGTGATGACAATACAGGAGAAGAGTCAGAGACGAAGCACCTCTATCTCCTTCTCTGATGAAGACTTTAAGGGGGTTAAAACCCCCACCAAGATGCCTTAGTGATTAGTACCCTGATCTTAAGTTTCAAGCTCTTTATAATAATAGAGGATACTAGCGGCTCTACCACATTCTATTCAAACACACTTACAACCAAATGTAGAAGAAGTTACCCTACCAGATGAGGCCCTTCCATCACGAGCTCATAAGATTCAATAGGGGGACTATCTATTTGAAGGGTATCATCGCCCTTAATACAGAACTAGGCAACGATGACAATGTTGTTAAGCAACCTGTTGAATTCGTAATGATGGACTGCCTGTCCCCTTATACTACCATCCTAGGGCAATTGAGCTTAATTAGCTTTAGGGTCATCACTTCACCCCTTTATTTGAAGGCTAAGTTCCCAATTCCAACCAAGGTAGGTATTTATTGGTCCAACTAGAAGCTCTTTAGAGAGCTATATGTGAAAGTAGCCAAAAGGGTCAACACCTTTACTCTAGAGATGGGACTGGAGGAGAAACCAGCTGTTAAGGGGAACCAAATGAGAAGACTAAGGAAGCATAGATCGAAAGCAACCCTTATCAGACCATGTAAGTAAGGACATTGACCCTTTAGTGCAGATCAATTTGCTTAGTCCTCATCAAACATGCCAAGCATCTCCCCTAAGTTGGTGAAGCATAGCCTCAAAATCAATGAAAACGCCTAACATATTAAGTAGAAGAAGAGGCATTTCACCCTTAAACAGCAAGCCATCGTTGAGGAAGAGGTTCAAAAGATGCTCAAAGCTTTTCATAAGGGAGGAGAAGCACCCTACTTAACTAGCAAATGTAGTGATAGTCAAGAAAAAGAATAGGAAGGTATATGTGTGTCTATTATACCAACCTCAATAAAGCTTACCCAAAGGATTACTTCCCCCTTCCCAAGGATAGACTAGCTAGTTCTCGATGTCAGGTCATGCTTTGTGAGCTTTGTAGATGCCTTCTTAAGCTATAACCAAATCAAGATTAACTCGAAGGATAAAGTACACACCTTCTTCGTTACTGACATTAGCACCTATTACTACATGGTGATACATTTTAGCCTCAAGAATGTAAGGGCTACCTATTAAAGAATGGCAACAGACCCATTTAAGACTTAGTCAAAAATAAACAGGTTGAGGACCATATAAGAGAATAGCAAAAGGTCTTCAACTAAATGAGAGAATATCACACAAAGCTGAACCCTTAAAAGCATGTCTTTAAGGTGGCCCCAAGCAAGTTCCTAAGCTATATGGTCACTCGGTGTTGCATTGAGGCTAATCTTGAGAAGGTTAGTGCCATCCCAATAACGAAACCCCTGACTACAGTCAAAGGTGTACAAAAGCTCACAAGGATGATTGTCGCATTGAGTTGATTTGTGTCTTGAAGTACGGATAAGTGTGTAAGGTTCTTTAAGATACTAAAGAACCCTAAGGGATTTAATTGGAAATCGTAGTGTCAAGCCACCTTTGAGGAATTATATTAGTTCTTGGAACGTCCACCAGTGCTCTCATAGCCGATCCCTGGAGAAGATCTATTTCTTTATCTAGCTATTAGTAGCCAGGCAACTTCTTCGATTCCGGTCCAAACCAAAGGCCAGGGGCAAAAACTTTTCTATTATGTGAGCTATATCGTCTAGGGACTCGAAGTCAAGTACAACAAGGTGGAAAAATTAACCTTAGAAGTGGTGATCTCAACTAGATTACTATAACCTTACTTTTAAGTTCACTATGTGATCATCCTAACAAATCAAACACTACATACAATTTTACAAAAGCCAGACGCATTAGGAAGAATGGTGAAATATGTACTAGAATTCACTGCTTACGAAATCCAATATTGGCCACGGCAGGCTTATAAGGCCTAGATTTTGGTGAATTTCATTGTAAAATACAGTAGAGATGAGGAAGCACCACTAAGAGATGACAAATTGGTATGGACTCTTTACATCAATGGATCATCCACCTCAAGGGGAGATGGAGCAAGACTCATGCTTAGAAGTCTACATAAGACCTATAAACAAATAATATTTATGAGAGGAAAAATATCCAGTGTATTAATGATAATCTAATGTCTACGGCTACATGTACAAGGGGTATTTATACCTAAGAATTTAGAGTAACCTACCTTAAAAGGAAAATACCGAAAGGGTATTGTCTTAAAGAAGTAATGTATAAAGTATACGAAGGGTGAAAAAGAATATTCACGAAAAAAGCAATGATTATAGTATCAAATTCTATGAGTGGTCCTGGAAACATGGCAACAATACATTGGTAGTGCTGTTGGAGGATATGGACAAAAGATTATAAGCTAATCGGGTGTCCAAGCAGGCATGGACTCATCTGAGCAGGAGTGATTAAGGATTATTTAGGGTCGATCTCTTAGCTTCTTGGTAGTAATGGAGCTAAGCAAGTAGTCAACTTAGACATGACCGAGCGGGTATACGAAGTTTGGTTGCTGTTAAGGCATTCTTTAAGTCAGCACACAATTTCCAAGAGATAGGTAGTCATTTAGCTCGACACATAGAATTGATCGACAACAAGGAGTTACTCGGCTTCAATAGAAGTCAATTAGAGCATAAGGATTCACCTTACTAGTCCCTCTAGTCCTCGAGCTCGGCAGCGAGTTAAAGGCCTAGTAGCAAAAATCCTATTATTCCCTTCAGGTTGATTTGGATTTGGGATCAAATTCAACTAGTCTTCGCTCAGCTCTCTGTTAGGGTAATATGGACTAAGATCGGCAATATTAAAGGTGTTTGAAACCTCATAATCTTTGGCAACTCCAATCTGTAGGCATTGTTCTTGATTTTCTAAGGGATTCTAAAGGGTCCCTCAACCCTGGTAGATAGCTTGTTCCTTCTCTTGCTCAAGAACCTTTCCATGTTCAGGTGTAGCCACACCAAGTCTCTTAGCTGAAATTGTTTCATCGCCCTACTATTAGCCTTCTCACACATTCATCTGGCGGCTTGGTCGATTTGTCCAGTAACTTTGTCGTAAATGTGTTATAGGGATTGTGCTCTAGCTCTCGTGTTAGGGTCTTCTTGCTCAGATACAGGCACAAGGGTATGATTGAAGGATAACTCGAGATTAAAACCATAGACAACCTCGAAGGAGGTCTACTTGGTAGTGTCATGTACTGTTTGTTCATAAGCAAATTCAACCATTGGTAAGTAGACGTCCTAATCAGCCATATTCTTACTCACTATAGCTCAAAGCAGTGATCCCAAAGTATGAGTGACTACCTTTGTTTAACCATCTGTTTGAGGATGACAGGAAGTACCGAACAATAGTTTAGTCCCCATCCATCGCCAAAGAGTTCTCTAGAAATGACTCAAGAAATTTAGGTTTCTGTCTGATACTACACTTCTCAACATGCTATGTAACCGAACAATTTCCTATAAGAAAAGAGAAGCAATAGTCGAAGCATCATTAGTCTTAGAGTAGTGCACAAAGTGTACCATCTCACTAAATCTATCAATGACAAACATTACAAAATCTTTGCCCGGGCAGTTCATGGTAATCTGATAACAAAGTCTATGCTCAATTTAGTCCATGGTCTCATCAAGATAGACAAAGGCATTACTTTCCCTTACTCAGCTCAGCACTTTGCCCTCTTACATGTAATACAACCTTCAACAATCCAATACACATCTCTCTTCCTTCTCGGCTAGAGGAAATCCCCACTCAACAGCTCATATGATCAACAACTCTCTCAGTAAATAGGTCGGTACACACAATTTTCCTCCTTGGAACAAGTACCCCTCTCCCATATGATACTCGTCGACTATCCTTCCATCTGCACAATGCCCAAGTATAGGCATGAAGTGTAGATCCTCGGAGTACTGTTCCTTAATACCTACAAACCTAAATAACCGAGTCTGCAATTTGGTCAGGAGCACATGTCTCCTTGAAAGAGCATCCGTAACCACATTGCTCTTTCCTTACTTATACTTGATAACAAAATTGAATCCCTCAAGGAATTTAACCTACCTCACTTACCACTTTAACAACTTAGTCTGATTTTAGAGATACCTTAGAGACACATGGTAGTATAGATGATAAATTCTCTCAGTAGTAGGTAATGCTGCCATACTTGGAGTGCTTAGATAAGTGATAAAAGTTCTTTGTCATACACAGAGTAGTTCAGTTGAGGTCCCCTGAGCTTCTCACTATGATAGGCGACTGGTCGACCCTCCTACATTAGGATAGTGCCTATCTCAATGCCTGACACATCACATTCCAGCTCAAATACTTTCTTAAAGTCAAGTAAAGATAGTATAAGTGCGGAAGTCAATCTTTCCTTTAACTCGACAAAGCTTTTCTCCTCCTTTTCTCCCTATCTAAAGTCAATGTTCTTCTTCGTCAGCTCAATAAGGAGTGCAGCGAAGGTGCTAAAATTCCTTATAAATCTTCCGTAGAAGGAAGCCAATCCATAGAAACTTCTCACCTTGGCACAAGTAGTAAAGTTGGCCACTCAACAATTGTTCGGATCTTCTCATTGTCCATTCATAAACCCCCTCTACTTACTACATAGCCTAAGAATACTACTGCCTCCTGGCAAAAGTAGGATCTCTTAAGATTACCAAATAATCTCTCGACACAAAGGACATCCAATACAGCACGGAGATGTTCACAATGACTAGGCAAGTTGGCACTATATACTAAGATGTCATCAATTACATGAAAGTACTCAAGGCATTCGACAAGCCAAATGACATAACCATCCACTCATGGAGTCCATACCAAGTTTTGAATGCAGTCTTCCACTCATCTCTTAACCTCATGCGAATTTGATGGTAGTCAAACTTCAGATCAATCTTGCTGAAAATCTTAGCTCCACTCAATTCATCTAGCATATCTTCTAACCTAAGAATCAAATATTTGTATTTGATCATTATCTTGTTCCTGGCTCAACTATCAACACAATTTACCAAGTACCATCCTTTTTCAACACTAAGAGCGTCGGATCAGTGCAAGCGCTAAGACTTTCCCTTACATACACTCTCTTCAATAGCTCGTTGACTTGTTGTTGTAGTTCGAAAGCTTATTTAGGACTCATCCAATAAACTGGCTTATTCAGCAAGGCGACATAGGGTATCAAGTCAATGCAATGCTTTATACCTCGGACAAGGGGCAACCCCTCAAGTAACTGTACAGGAAACGGATCAGCATATTCATTGAGTAACTCTCTTCCTTCCAGGGTAGTTTACCTTACTCCCTCAACTCTAAGAGTTGCCTGACCAACATGAAGGTCGGTGCGTTGGCTTAGATAGCCTCTTGGAGCTCGACTTTACTTATCATCAAAGTCTTTTTCAATCCTTGAGCAAGTTTTTCCTACAGTTTGTTGACTTGACTCGGCAGCATTGAGTTCAACGTGATCTTCCTTCCATCCTTCTCAAATACGTAGGTGTTCCTATATCCATCACGTATAACTCTTTTATCATAAAGCTATGGTCAACCTAATAACACGTCTAATGTGCACATAGGCAACATGTCATAAAGGATCTCGTCAAAGTAATTTCCAATTGTAATCAGTAGTAGTACTTGCCGAGTTACAAGTAGTATTCCCTTCTCATCTTCTCATTCAGCCAATGCAACTTATACAGCTCCGAATACACAATAGTTGGCAACTTTAACTTCGTGACCAAATTAGCTGATGTCACATTGGTGCAACTACCACTATCCACAATTAGTGCACATAACTAGTCATTTACCTTACAAGTGATATGAAACAAGTTCTCTCTTTACTCTTCCTCGCGTGAGGGTTCCATGCTCATTACATGTTGAACAACTAAAATCAATTGATCTAAGTCCTCGGCAAACTCATCATCCTTAATCGATTCATTGTTCTGAGAAGTTTCTTTCTCGACAATGTACCCTTCCTCTGGTTCCTCATCAGTACTTTCGACTTCTAGCATCAGAGTGTCTCCCTTGATGATTATAATCCTTCGATTTAAACACTAGGCAACCAAATGTTCAAACCCTTAATACTTGAAGCACTTGATCTAGCTCATTCTCCTTCCAATTCCTTACCCTTTCTCGTACGTTCGGATCAGTAGGTCACCTTCTGTTTAGCCCTTTTAGTCAATTCTAACATCCCCTCATTTAATCGGATCCATACTCGGCTAACTTCGGTAGCTTCCTTGAATAAGTCGACTTGACTAAATAGGTCGATTAGTCGACGGTCTCGTTGAGCATTCGTATGGCCTCATCTATTGTGGTAAATCGTTGGAGTTCCACAATGACTTAGATGTCACTCCTCAATCCAATAAGGAACTTAGAGACTATCTATACTGGTGGTTCCTTCACTTCACAGCGAATCATAAGCATTTAGAATTCTTGAACATACTCGTCAATAGTTCAGCCTCTTTGTCTCAGCTCCTGAAGCCGAGTAAATGTGTCTTATAGATAAGTATTCAACACAAATCTGTTTTTGAGAATTCTCTTCATCTCAAGCCAAGTATTAATCTCTCTATATCCTTCCTATCTCCTCATAACCCAGAAATTCTTCCATCACATGGCGTCATATCCGGAGAACTCAACAACAGCAGTCGTCACTTTCTTGTAATCCTCATATTAGTAATAATAAAAATCACATTCCACTTTCTCCTCCCAATCCTAGTATTCGTCCGCACTTCCTAACCCATTAAAGCTTAGAATCTAAAGCTTCACATGGTCAGATGCTCGAGGTGCTCGAGCTCATTCTTCTTCTTCTTCATACTGTTCTTCCTCGACGTCCTCCATTTCTCTTAAGTCAACTCTTCTTCTCACTTATCCATCTTCTTCTCACTTATCCATCTACTCCTCCACCTCAAACTTACCAAGCTAGGTTCTGACCTCTAATAGGTCAGGCAGTTTGTAGGATATTATGTACAGCTTCAATAGGTTGATAAGCCAATGCATGAACTGCTCGGGTTAAATCCACTAAAAGATTAGCCACCTCATCAATACTTCTAGGAGTGCCCTACAATTGTCAACTATGGTGGATAACACCAATTTTGTCGTCCCCAACACTAGCATTGATACTTAGTTCAGTCATTTTCTTTAACAAACTTGACCCCAAATCTTCAAGTCGAAGTTACAATTGACACTACTTCTCCAAATCCAGCAACATATACTCCCTTCAAACTAGAAGCTCGATATTCAACAGACACGATAGCTAAATCAATACAAAAAAATTACTCAATTTCACATGCCTAAAACAGAGTATAAACAAAACTTTGAAACAAACTCTTACAATCTAAATGAAACCTTCACTCTAATACCAAGATGATAAATACCATAACCAAGGACAGACAAGGTCGGTCACAAGGATGGGGCCAAGCTTACCGAAAGCTGGAAAGGGTGATGGGGAAACACGCGTAAGGACAAAAAATGAATGAAAAAGTAAGCAAAACCCATGAATAGCTCCCAAAGATATGACCCACCAATGGAACTTTCAAGAACTCATGACACAACTCGATATGATGTACAAGATGGTCTGGTGAGGGTATTTGCCACCTAGCCTTGCTTAAGGGTTAGGATAAGAGTGGAATGAGAATAAACAAACAATGCTTTCGAAAGGAAAAATACCCAGTACATTAATGATAATCTGATGTCTATGACTACATGTACAAGGGGTATTTATACCCAAGAATTTAGGGCAACCTACCTAAAAAGGAAAACACTAAAAGGGTATTACCTTAAAGAAGTAATGTACAAAGTATACAAAGGGTGAAAAGAAATATTCACAGAAAAAGCAATGATTATAGTAGCAAATTCTATGAATGGTCCTAGACACGTAGCAGCAATGCATTGGTAGTACCATTGGAAGATGTAGACAAAAGAGTACAACCTGATTATGTGTCCAAGCAAGGGTGCTGAGCAAGCATGGACTCATCCGAGCAAAACTGGTTGAGTATTAGTTTAGGGTAGATCTCTCGGCTTCTTAATAGTAATGGAGCCGAGTAAGTGGTCGACTCAAACATGATTAAGTGGGCGTGTGAGGTTTGGTTGCTATTAGGGCATCCTTCAAGCCAACACGCAACTTTAAAGAGATGGTCAGTCATTCAACTCGGCACATAGAATTAATCAGTAACAAGGAGTAACTCGACTTCAACAGAAGTTAACTGAAGTATGAGGATTCGCCTTACTAATCCCTCTAGTCCTGGGGCTCGACTATGGGTTAAAGGCCTAGTAACCCAATTCCTATTACATAAGACATTGATTAATGAAACCCCGTTTCAGTTAGCCTTTGAGTTAGAGGCAACATTGCCTATTAAGTTAGAACTCCCTAACATCATGACCTAACCCTTCAACGTAATTACAAATCAATTCATCAAATGAGCTGACAGAGACACAATTGAGGAAGTACGAAACCTAACAACAGCATAGGTAGCCATTATCAACATAAGATGGCTTAATACAAGGACAGGAAGGTTTAGTATAAGGAATTCAAGGACAAAGATCTAGTTTATAGAAGGCTACAGGTGACAAGCACCTATAAAAGACAAGGAAGTTAACACCCAATTGGGAGGATCCGGTTAAAGTTAGAGAGAACCAAGAAAACAAAGCATATAGGCTAGAAAGGCTCAATGGCAAACTTTATACCAAGGACTTAGAATGCCAACAACCTTAGATTGTATTTTGAATTAGTCTTTGTAGTGAACCTAACGTATTATCTATTCAAATTAATGAAAGTGAAGTTATTTTGCTCAAATTTGCTCCTACTTAGGTTCTACTCTTGCTATTACCTACATTCAGTTTAAGGTTACTCTTAGTCCCAACCTTCAAGGTGAATGAACACCGTACTAATCAAATCCTCACCAGAAGGATTCCTAATAATTATGCCTTTTTAGGCTTGGGAACGTTGGAAGACTAATGACTTGGCCCCTTTGGGTAACCTTAGCGACAAGGTACACTCCTCTTTGCAACCAAGGATCTCCTATGCTTAACAATTGGAACACTACCATCTTAGCCCCAAAAACCACTTTACCTACTTATGGCTAAATGATCTATCTAAAGGGTAACACTAACCCTTCCATTAGGTTCAAGCCCCTTAGCATAACTAAAGTATTGCTTCATACATAAAGTGAACATAATAGTGCAATATGGCAGAGAAAAGACAAGAGAACAAAGAAGGGATATCTTCATTAATATGATATAAGTCTGAACAAAGGGATCAGACCAGCACACCAACCAAATAGAATTACAAGAAAATGAAAGAAAAAGAAAAATGAATGGAAGAAAGAAATAATTCTACAGATCAGCCAAATTAAACAAGTTAACAAATTCTAAGGCCTCAATCTGCTCAAGAGGGTTTAAAGCAGCCACTACTAAAGGGGCTTCGATCTTGGAAGGGCAGGGAGGACTATCTTTCTCACCTTCACTACCCTCAGTCACCAAAGAGTAGGCAAGTTAGAAGCTTAATCCTCATAAGGACCAATAGCCAAAAGGATCTCTTTAGTTGTAGGAGGAAGAGGAACATCTTCACTTGGGATGACTTCAGCAGGTAGGTTGACAACTAGATCCCTCATCACATGAGCCGACTCTTCTAGTTCGACATTGGAGCAGTCAAAAATGACAAATCCAGTCCTAGATGATGCTCCAAGATACTTGTCCTGAAGCGTCAGCCCACTTCAGTGGCAATCTCCTCATAGGCATCATCTTGCTTCAGAGTTTTAAATATCCTCTCATATAATTACCTTTCCGTAGCCAAGTAGATGATGACCTCAGTCTCTAGGTTAGTGATATACTCCTTCATATCATCAATGTCTCTCTTTAACTCCTTTAGCTCACTCTCAACATCGCCTTTTTACTTGGCGAGGTTTATAAAAAGATCTCGAACAACTATGTACACCCCCCCCCTTTCAGTACCAAGTTAGTCTTCAACTTTGCTACCTTAGCATTGAGCTTCCGATTACAGGAGTCAAGACTATCTACCTTCAACTAGAGCTTAACCTTTGCTTTGCACTCTGCCTCTAGCTCCTTCTTAAGTTTTACAATCTTGATAGCAGCTTTCTTCTATTCCTCCCAACCTCTCTCTAAAGTCTCTCTTACTCAATTTCAATCTCTTAATCCTATTGCAAAAAAGAATCAACCTTGTTAATTACTTTTTTAAGTCTCATTTTCACCATGTAGTGACCGTCTTTTTCATCCTACAACTTCGCCTAAGCCACTTTTTCCATTGAGCATGCTTTCTCAAAGTTTTCAAAAGCTTTAAGCATAACACCATTAAATTACAACATCAGATAAACATTAAGAAGGAGAATACACCTAAGTACAAGGATGACTCTTACCATTTGTTTCAGGGCATAAAGGTGACCCTTGATGTTGTCAATATCTAAAAATCTTTCTAAATCCTTCTAAGAAACTATTCAATTCGTTGGGGTATAGGAATATAACATTACCTTGTAGCTGAGACTCCAGTACAATATAGTCACACCTCTAGCTCACACAAACCTCACCAGCCATGGGAGCTTGCCATAGGTCTACTTGGCGACATCCCTCTAATCAAGTTTAGTGTTTCATAAGGAGTAGATGACCTTAATTTTTTTAGGACCCACCCCGACTCATGCATACTTATCTACTTCGGCACTGAAGGTATCCCCCATCTGCTCGACAACTCAGTAAGGATAACCCATTTAGATGTACTTTACACAATCGAGGGTAGCTAACTTTTGGACTTCACTAAAATCCTTATGCACCTTCAAAATCGCAAAAATAAAGGACTTCTTGGTGGAGGCCTCCTAAGCTTTCTTTGATGGTTGCACAGATACCTCATCCTCTACTACAATCTTTTGCTTCTATTTAAGTTAAGGGCCAGCAACTTCTATTAGAGTAGACAAGGACTCCTACCTTGTGAGAAGGGTTAAGAATGACTCTTGCCCCAAGGAAGGAGCTAAAGATGACCCTTACTTAGTGGGAGGAACCAATGGGATGGCATCCAAAACGACCACAAGCTCCTATTATTGCTAAGGCAATTAAGCTGTAGGCTTCTTCTCAACAAGAGAAATCTTAGCCAAGGTCGCCTATCTCTTGGTTTCCTTATGAGCCTCCCTCCTGCTTAAGAGATCACCCCCATCTTTATGGGTTAATTTCTTACCTTCAAGATGAACAAATGAATGTCAATAAAAGAATAGAAACTAACTATATGCCAACTTAGCCATGCTAAGCATGAGCAAGGAGGAATCCCCATTCCTCAACAGTGACAGTCAGATGGTCTCCTTGCATTAAGCCCCTTCATCATTGCGAAGGATCCAGACATAATAAAGAATAAAAAGTGATACCTTCTAGCCACTTTTGCATCATTGCTTTCTCCATTCCAAGCAACAATTTATCAATTTGCCTAGAGAAGTACTCATAGATGAGGACCTTCAAGTTAATCATCTCTTAGGCCTTAATTCCATGAAGGCCTTAATCTCTCAAGCAGCTTTAGAGTTGCTAGCATCGAGGCTCTTAGTGGCTTTTGCATGAATGAGAAGAGGCCATCTCATCCAAAAATTTTCCTCAGCGAGTAGTTCAATGATCTTAAACTTCTCTTCACAATGCTTCATGAGGAGTCCAAACCAATAAACATCATGTTAAGATGGTTTTGCAAGTACACAAGCTCTACAAAAATTTGCCTTAGTGGATAGTTCAATGATCTTAAACTTCTCTTCACAATGCTTCATGAGGAGTCCAAACCAATAAAAATAATGCTAAGATGGTTTTGCAAGTACATCCACCCATCCTAGCTACTCTTCTAAAAAAATAGATACCTAAATAGATACGACATTGCCCGCATTATTAGGTACTCACATAGAGCCTAAAAGGCCTTGATCAACCTCTACCTATTAAAAGTAATTTAGGTGGGGCAACATCAATGGTAGTTAAACAACTCCTTACCGAATCTGATAAAGGGAAGACGTATCCCAAATTTGAAGCACTTCTCATAAACACAAAAACACCTCTTTAAAATCAAAGTGACTAAGTAATGTTAGTTGAGCACGCATAGCTTCATGCTAATTAGGTCTCCGATGACATAGTTCCTCCGATAATAACTTACATCTCTCTTTGACATCATACAATAGTAGCCATTAGGGGACAGATCAGTGGCTACTATTGGGTAGCTATCCATGGACGAAGAGTCATCCTCCTTGTCATTGAGATAAACATCCCTAGGAAGGCTCTTGATAAGAGCCACTCTATCTATCTCCATGTCCAGATCCCTTCTAGATCAATCCTCCATTGATACTGGCACCTCTAAAGGCCCTTCTACCACCATTGATAAGGGAGCGGGGTCCTTCTTTACCTATGAAACTAAGGAGGTCAACTCATAATTACCTAAATTCGACATTGTCATAAAGTAAAAGCTTGAAGGAGATTAGAAAATTTGAGAAAGTTAAACAAAGTTTGGAAGCAAAAGATAGAATTTGTTTACTGAAGAAAGCAGGAGAATGTAAAAGTGATGATTGAGCCCCTCATAGAGTATTCATACACTCAAAAGGGGGAAAACAAACAAGCAGTTATTGAAAACCAAAAGTAAGTGACATCTCGCTGTTCAAATCTCACCACATAGCTCGCAGTCGAATTCAATAACTAAGATCTTTCTAACACAACATCATTAACCGCATGTGCAACTATAATGTTGTCACAACTATCAACCCACATTAATTGTACATCAAAATGCATGCCAAAACAGTAGCTTGAAAAGTCTACCTTCTTAAACAAGCTTCAATGACGTCCTCCTATCAAAGTTCGAGCGATTTAAGCAAGAAAGAACCTCTCACATCCAGACAGCTTAAGGCAAGGTAAGGGTAAGGGCAAAACCTTACACCAATTAGACTAAGGGAATAAGTCATCTCTAACAACTACTCCCTATCTAAGAACCAGCCTCATTAAGACAATTCACCTACTCCAAAAACTCAACATAAGCTCTAGTCAAAGTGACTCACCTATACAACCCATTCAGGATGGGTGATTGGAGGCAAGGGTACCTAGTAGTTTTATAACATAGCAGATTTGAGCCTAGGTGCCGATCACTCAAAGACTACCCATAAATGCGAGTATTACTACTTACCATTTTCTTAATACTTAACCTAACAAACAAATTCAATTAATTAAAGACAATTAATCTAAAGTATTCCAATTTAAATAAAACAAAGAACAATTAACAAAAAAAAGGGATAATAAAAACAACTACAAATGCATGAATTTAGTATTTGGTCAAGCTCTAGTGGTATAGGCACAAATACAACCCTTAAGCAAGTGCACCTAACAAAGTTATAGTATAAACACGAATTTGAGTCTGAGTTATCGATTCTACAAGGAACCATAAATATTGGAAAAAACTCTAAATTACTAGCAATTATCCTAAAATTACCAATTATCTTCAATATCAAATTAATTAAATAGTCATAAAAAGATAAAAACAACGAAACAATAAACAAAGAAAATAATTAACTAGAAAATAAATAACAAGATTAAATAAGCACGATTAATTAAATTATGAGAGCATAATCCTTAGTTAATTTATTATTTACTACCTAATTCTATGTGACTTTCAACCTCAATTGTACTTTTAGACTATGGAGATTTCTAGAGTAAATTAACCAAATTTGCATCTTTTAAGTATCTCTTAACCTAAAGATACGCTATTTGAATTACTTCTACAACGAAGTATCTCAAAATCGCATTAAAATCTTAAATCCTCAATTACTTGTCACAATCTAGAGAAATTGAATACCTAATCGCTTTGCCTATCCAATTACTTTTAATTACATCAATCCATCTAATGCAAGATCTCGCTAACTGTACAACCAATTCAAATAATAATTTAATAGCTAGATATATTGAATTAAAGACAAAATGAAGCAATACAATTAGATCGCAAAACATAGTATCATAGATTGAAAATAAAATAATCATATTGAACTAAGGTTCAACAAAAAATTCCCTAAGACAACAAAATTATGACATAAAAATAAATAAAAGAAGCTAAAACACATGAGCGACCCCTTGTACTTTTCCCTACATAATGTTCCTTGTTGGGGCTCTCTTTTAAACATAAACCTAAAACTCTATATATAGGACTTCGACTCATGGTTACAAAAAAGGTTTTCAAAAATAGAAGATTTGCAAATTATGGCAAGTACACACTCTAAGATCGCAGATGTAATCTTAGGCATGTTCTTCTTCATGTGCAACTAGTATTTTTCAATGACATTCCTTCACAAGAGCTACACAGCCATGTTCATGCACATGTTCTTCTCTAGACACTATTTCTTGTTTAGACTTTACTCTGTTCAATAGCTCAATCAATGAACTTCTTTATTAAAGCTCCAAAACTCTATAAAATTACCTGAAAACTTATCAAAAGCTTCAAAAACACTTATAAATGAAATAATAACCAATTAAGCTCAAATCATCAATAATTAACACAAATAATGGATAAAACTATGCAAAATTACATTAAAATATACATACTAATTGAACGTCATCAGTATTCAATCACTTATGTCCCTAAAACAACTATGCGATCCATCAATCTCATTCTTGGTTATCGGACCATGAGAATTCTTGATTTCATTTAACTAGAATCGTTTCTCAAGTTAACTCCTACCTCAATGATACTCTACCTAAATCGCTTCTACAATAAAATATATGAAGATCTCATTAAGTCCTCAAATTCCACTATTAGGTTACCCTAATCAGGAGAAATCAAATAGTTAATCGCTTAGTCTATTCTAATTCCTTCTAGTTACACCAGTCTATTCACAATAGGATCTTATGAACTCTAAGGTGAATTCTAACATTGAATCAATAGCTAGCCACACTAATTCAAAGACAATAAGACTCAATACAATTAGATCATAATAGTAAGAAATCATAGTTTGATAGTAAAAGAAAACTAATTACATAAAAAAACTAGTGTTCACAATAATCAAATACTAAAAAGAATTAATTTAAAACATCAAGAAAATAAAAAAAGGAAGAAGAAGAAGAAGTCTAAAACCCTAGTCTAAAATGTCTAAGTTATGATGTCTCCATTTACTAATTGTGCTTACAAGGCCTTTTTATAACTGCAAGTGTAGGGCAACTTTTGAGGCTTCAAATCTTTCCACAAAAAAGGAGATTCACAAGGAGTAACATGTTCAAGCCTTAGGTTTACGGTCGTGATTCCTAAGCGTAATCTTTGTCTACTCAAAAATTGTAAATAAGTAAATTAGGAGAAGCACGCTCAAGAAAGATGCCCGTGATTCTCTCTAATCACCAATTCTTCCTCATTTTCTTGCTCTTCTAGGCACAATTTTAGTTTTTGGACAACACTCTTGGGTGTGTTCCTTTCCAATGCTTCAAAACTCATCCAAAACCTTATAAAATTCATCAAACAAAGCCTAAAATAGAAATATAAACCAAATAAACAACAAAATCACTAAAAGTACCCAAGAAACACTTAAGAACACAATAAAAATATCTATAATTTAAAACTTATTAAATTCCCCCATGCTTAAATAAATAAGAACACATATGGAAACAATAAAAATAACCCATAAAAATATGTATAATTTAGCACTTGCAAATTCCCTCCAAAATCAAATAAACTGATCCTATACTTATAAAAAAAATAAAAAATTTTGCAAAAATCTTAATTGTAGATCAAATCAGTTCATCTCAAGTGTTTTTTATGGAATTTCATCTAGTGTCATATTACTCTGTAATTTCCCCATGCTCATCTCATAAATTGTCCTCAATGTACAAGACATAATAATAAAAGCACAAAATTCAACAAGCGAAAAAGGAAATAGAAGAAGACAAAGGAAACTAGAACTTCTGTAGGTTAATTACTTTCACACTAAAATCCGAAGTTTCCATCGAAGCTGCTAAATTCTATACACATCATCTAAAGTCCTAAAGCCTTGCAATACAAACAAAATAATTTAAAAAAAAAAACTAAAGAAAAAGTAAAAGGCATCAAAGCTAAGTAAAACTAAAACTACTCCTACACTATTCCATCTATAAACAAGAAAAGTACAATAAAAAGCAACATGAAATTGGCAGGACTAATACTATACTAACTTTAAAATTCATCAAATCAAAGAAAACTCAAGTTAGCAAATGAATCATTAAAACACATCCTACTAATTCTCTCACTATCTCTCATCTCTTGGCATGTTCCTGAAAAACAGGAAAGACATAAGCTCATATCCCATGGACATCTCTTATGTACATCAATACATGAGAAACTCTACAAGTGTTAAGAATTAATATACAAACTTGAACATAGCATATATGAAGCAAAATTAGAAATTAATTAATTTCAATCAAGCAGAAAATTAGAATATAATAAATTAGTCTCTAATTCAATGGTCTTAATGTCAAAACAACATGATTCAGTTAACAATGCCACTCAACATTCATCTCATTACGAAAAGACATGCCATTAATTGAAAGAGTAGTAAGAGAGTGTAAAAATTTAGAAAAAAATTAAAGATTATGAAAATACATAATTTGAACATTATGCTAAGCTTCATGCACCACATAACTATGTCCAGTAAAATAACTAACTATTTGTATCTATGGATGAATATAATAATTCAAAACAAAAATCACACATCCATGAAATGTCAAGATTAAATCTATCTTCTCAATTGTACACCCCAAATATGAGTAAAAAGAAGATGAAACAAATATGCATAGAATAATAAATATGATAAAGAGAAAAATAAGAGAGGGAAAGTGAGAAAGCATACCCGATTCACAATATTTAGACAAATGGAAAATAAAACAATTGAAAGCCTAGGAATTTAATTCATACAAGGAGTAATCATGGTTAAGGATCATCAACGTGATCCTTGGCCATAATTCTTTCTAACTCTTCTTCTTCGTTCTTTTTCAATACTTGATATCCAATGAAGATCACACCCCAGTTTACGGGCATGATTCTTACCCATACTTCTCCTAGCTTCCATGTTGATCAATTCCTAATGAATTCTCTTTGCATCCTACGAAAACTTGTTTTAACAGTGCATTGGAAGAATTAATGTCAAGCGTTAAATTCAAAATAATATAGGTAGATTTTCTTTCCAATGAAAAGAAGATAAAGACTAAATAACTAAAACTACATAGACACTAAAAGAAATTCAGTTTGAATTACATCCACTACAATCCCATTAGAAAGGAGTCCTATTGCCATGCTACTAAAGATGATGTGGGAAACTTTTTTCTCATAAAACAGTCAATCCTTGTTAGACCAATTTCTCCAAAGGTTCCCATAGTGGGCTTAATAATAATAGGAGAAGATTTAATATTGTTCACCTACTCAAACTCAACAACATGTCTTAGAAGCTCTAGGCATCCTATCTTAAGCTATACTTATCTTACAAAAGATTCATGATCAAAAAACAGAGATGGTACATCTAAATCAAGTATTTTTGAATCAATAGGACTAGAAATCATATCAACTTTCTTCTCAAACACCTGTCTCCCCATACTCAATTTCGCTTCCATGTTTTGGTTGTCAAGATCCTCTCTAACTCCTCACTCCCATCCTTGTTCAACCACTAACTCATTCTCTATATTATTCAAAAGCCCTTCCAAATGTCCAAAATAACTAATCTTTGAAAAGTAATTAAAAGGTTTGTTCTTTAAAGAATTAGAGTAGTATAGAATAGCTAAGGGTGGAAAAAGGGAAAACTATTAATATCAAAAGTACCATACCTCTCCCATTGCTCATTAGCTAACTTTACTATAAACTTCCATTTTGGTTATACATTTACTATACATGCAGTAGATATGGCTAAGTGATTGGGGTATAGACTGAATCATTAAAAATGTAAGAATTTATTACTAAACGTTCTTCTAAGATTTCTTAGAGAACTTCTTGGAAATTATTGGGAAAAGACATTTTCACAGATTCTTCAAGTTTTGACCTTAAATAATTCATGGGTATAGGTTCCACATAATTGCTACTAATATGTGCATTCTAGTAGTTATCTTCTTGATTCCTCCATCTATACTCCATCTTAATCTCTATAGCCATTGTAATTCAAACCAATAATCAACAAGATTTTCCAATTGCAAAATTCAAAAAAATAATATAAAATATGTAGACACAAAGAAAGAAAACGAACAGTGATGTTAAATCAAGAAACAAACAATTCAAATAAATGCAAATCTAAACAATTCTTTTTTCAAATTCTAAGAGTGGTTAGAGTAGTCAATCCATGGCGTTCCTAATATGGACCTGTAGTTCCCAGTAACGGTGCAAAAAACTTAATTAGTGGTAAGTGTACCTATTAGTATTATAATATATTGGATTTAATTCTAAGTATCGATCCATAGAAGCTACCTATGAGTTCAAGTACTAGTACTTATCAATTTCCTAATATCTAACCTAACAAACAAATTTAATTAATCAAATACAATTAATATAAACTATTCTATTTGAAATAAAACAAAGAAAAATTGACAAAATAAAAGATAATTAAAACTAACTATTAATGCATGAACTTAGTATTCAATTACCAATCCTCCTATAATAACTATGTGATATATCAATCACATTCTTGTTTATCAGACTATGAGAATCCCTAATTTAAGTTAACTAGAATCACTTCTCAAATTAACTCTTAACCTCAACTACACTCTACCCAAATCACTTCTTCAATAGAATACCTTAAGATCGCATTAAATCCTTGAATTCTACTATTAAGTTACCTTAATCCAAAGAAATCAAATAGTCAATCGCTTAGTCTATTCTAATTCCTTCTAATTACACCAACCTATTCACAATAGGATCTCACAAATTCTGAGGTATACTCTAACGTTGAATCAATAGCTGGTAATATTAATTCAAAGACAATAAAACTTAGTGCAATTAGATCACAATGGCAAGAAATCATATATTGATGGTGAAAATAAAAAATAGGGTTTACAATAATTGAATACTAAATATAATTAATCTAAAACATCAAAAAAAAAAAAAAAAAGAGGGATGTTCCCCTTTACTAATTGTATTTAGAAGGCTTTTTTATTGCGACAAGTGCAAGGCAACTCCTAAGGCTTCTTTTAGGGTTTCAAATCTTTCCAATAATAAGGAGATTTGTAAGAAATAACATGTTCATACCCTAGGTTCACAACTGTAATTCTTAGGTGTGATCCTTCTTTACTCAAAAATCGTAAATAAGTGAAATAGGAGAAGCATGCCTAAGAAACATGTCCGTAATCCTACTTATACTTCCCTTTTATCATCAATTCTTTCTTATTTTTCTACTCTTATGAGCATGATTTTAATTCATGGGCAATACTCTTGAGTGTGATCCTTTTTAAGGCTTTAAAACTCATCCAAATCATCTTTAAATCATTTAAAACTTGATCAAATTCATCAAACAAAGCCTAAAATAAAAATATAAACTAAATAAACACCAAAATCCGTTAGTCCCCTTCAACAATCAAGAGGGGGGTGAATTGATTGTTGTAAAATTTTTCAAAAATGAAAATTTAACACTTAAAAAAATTAAAAAATCCCCTCAAGATTTTAAAACAGCAAAAAAAGTTTGACACCCAAACTCAAATAATAAAACAATAATTGAAAGAGATAGGATAAGAAGATCGGGCATAGGATTCTATTGAGGTTCTACCTCATGCATCAAACCTCTATTCTAGCTCCACTACTGAAAATCCAATCGTCTTTACCGAACATTCCACCATATCAATTCAATCAAACTTAAAAAAAAAAAAAAAAGTACACAATCAAGTCTTCTCAACCTTCAAAATCAACTTCCTTATATCACTAGTCTCTACTATAGACCATATATAGGCTAAAGTAAACTTAAATCTTTTACTATATTTCTCAGTTAGACTTCAATTTAAATCTTTTACCTAACCTTCTACTAGTCTTTCATTAGGAATCCTTGTTAACTTCTACACAAATTTCTACTACACTCCTTGTCAGGACCCTAAAGGGGGCCTAGTAGGATCACCTAAAATTTTCATAACATGTGTACACCCATGATATAAAAACCGTCTTGCAAGTTAGAGATTGCAAGACCCTAAATAATAAATCACTAAGATTAATGATTTTCAAGTAAATAATTTATTATAACATGACATAAGATATAATTATAAATAACTATGGATGTTCGATATCCCACAGTTCCTCAGAACCGCAGAGAATCGGTACCCCCTACCAGATAATAAGACAGGATTACCAACATTATAAAACTACACGTAGAATTAAATTATATTAAATTCTAACATATGAATATTTTCTACAAAGAGTTTTTATGTATCACCTATAAAAAAAAATCTCAACTAATCCTAACACTAATGTACATATCTTCATCTCGCACTCTGCACTCGAGACATATCCCAATCCCATCGTATGTAAACCTGCAAAGAAAACTAAGGAGGAATCAGCATAAAACAGCTCAGTGAGTTCGTTCCTCACCACTACCGGTCAAGCAAGTTTTCATCCATTATTATCACACATGCAAGCAAGCTATCTACATACATAATGAATGCAAGCGTGATGAATGTAAGCAACACATCCATAGGAGTCCGAAACTATGGAAGGTGTAGAATTACGTCGTCCACACTTCGATTATCCCCTGTACTTACCCGTACAGGGCACCTCAGCTTACCCGCAGAGGCTACCTAGGGGCACCACCCCACTAGTCAAAACTCGACTATTACCCTAGCCGAGAAAAGAATTTCAATCCAAATAGGGGGAGTCCGAACTAAGACTATCCACCCTCCAAGGCCACTCGGGCTCAAACATGTTAGTCCTCTCGCAACCAAAAATAACCAAGGCCTTTCAGGCACAATAAAGCGAGTCCTCTCGTTATCAAGTGGAGAACCCATGCTAGCTTTGCTTTAACGTTAAAAATACTATTTATGGCTTCACAAGCCCTTACAGCGATCATGCAAAAATTTGTTTAAGGTTAGAAAAGCTTTTGCCAAAAATACTTTTCTTAAGATTTTTGCAAGGCTAGCACTCTCCATTCATACCTTTACCAAGTCATAGACATGCGACGAGTTGAACCGGTTATTTGGGTCAGATATTTATATTTATCAATTTAAAAATGTGATTACACAGATGATGATACACAAACAGAACAGTTATTCAAACATACAAGCAATAGCAAACAACAAAACATCATACAAATAACACGCACAAGCAAGTAGCAGGTCATCAGAACTCCCTCACCTGGATTATTGCTCATTCTCCAAGCCTTTAGGGTTTCCAAGACTCGATATCGAACGCCTAAATCAAAATGGTAAACCTTATAAGTGTTCTGAGAATTCTGACTCCTTAGTCAACTAAAATTCTGTTTTGGACGTTAAGACCCGTGTTTTACGATATGAACTAAATTTAGAAAGATTTTAACTATGAAAACTTAATTGCTCTTATTACTTATATTTATATCTTTTATTTATACTTAATGAGTTAGTTAACCCTTAAATCCTTATACTTAGAGGATTTTACTTTACTATTACTAATTCATGTACTTAATTAAGTATGATCCAATTTAGAAAATGTATTAGGGTTTACTAATTTAGGATCCTAATTATGTTACTCTCTTCTTCTTTTCTTAGTTTATAATCCATGCTTATGTCATGCTTACATCATCATTTGCTTACCTCATCACTCACCCCATCATTTGATTACATAAGCATTACCTTATGCTTATGTCATATGTACATGTCTTATGTACATTTGTTCTTTACTTATACTTATGTACATATGCTTTATACTTATACTTATGTACATATACCTTATACATACATATACTTATACATCTACATATACTTATACCGTATTTATACATGTATTCCTACTCATATACCTATACGGTCATATACGTATTTTTATACAAAAATTCGTATGCCTAATATTTTCCTTAAGAAAAGCTTCCTAACTCCATTCTTTTATGTTCTTAAGTGTGTGATTAGTGTAGTATAAGTATGTATGGTTAGGTTTTGTTTTAATTTAGGTTATGTACATGGAAAATACTCATGTACCATGCTTCTTATGCTTCCCTTCTTTTCGGTTTACCTCATGTACATATTCTTTGTACACATATTCATGTTTTCCTTTCTTCTTCTTCATAATTTCAAATTTCTATACTTAAAGATGGAAACTTTACTCCCTCTTCTTCAAGACAAAACTAAACACATAATTACTTATCTAATCTACCTAATTAACTAACTAATGAATAACATAAACCAACATAAAGTAAGTTAAATACATACCTTTAGATGTATTGGATTTAAGGAAGCAAAAGGTGAAGAAATGAAAGTGAAAGGGAAGGGGAAAGCTCACGGCATGGAGGAGGATTTTTGTTTTGTTTCTTTTGTCTTTGTTTTGCTTATGGAAGAAGAAGAATGGTGGGGTCTACAAGGGAGATGTATGGACGGCAACAATTGAAGAGAAAGAGAAGAGAAAAAAATCAAAAGAGAAGATAAGAAAAGCCATCATGAAAGAGTAGATATTTTCTTAATCTTTTGGTCTTTTGTTGACTTTTCAAAGTGTTGACTTGGTTAACATTTTGACCTTGGTCAACATGTGTTGACTTGATCAACTCTCCTTAAGCTTATGTAAATTTGTGTACATAATGTAGTAATTAAGGAAAATTAAGGGAAAAATGAAGGAAATGAGGGGAAATAAGAAATTTAGTAAATTGATTTGTAAAAATAGATAATGAGGTCTTCCATTAGGTATTTATATCCTATATACATCATTTGGTAAGCTACTTAATGTAATTAAGATGAAAAATAGCATTTAGGGTATTAAGGTTTTCTACATTTAACCTAATCTTCAACTATACCCTTAACTCTATGTAATACTATCTTAATCACATGCTTAAGGGATTAATATAATCTATGACTCATTATCTTAGTTTCTAAGGGATCGCTTAAGTATTCTAAACGTTTATGCATGATTGAGGGTTATCTTTAGTCGTTTACCAATGACATGGCAAAATGTGGAGGATATATTATCATTCAGGGTTTTAAGGTAAATTATGGTGAATTAGTGCTTTTATATCCTTAAAGTTATGGTTTTAGGGTTCTTATTACTTTAAGGCACCATCTCTAATGTTTTTACACATTTAAGGTTTCATATATTCTTACGCGATTAAATTTTCGATTGTCATCTTAGGGTTTTGATAAGATTCGAGGTTTTAGGGTCTTCGTATGTAGTTAGGGTTTCAATTGATGATTTAAGGTTCTTCGTATCCACTTTAGGTTTTGGATTGAGATTTTTATTGGTTTTAAATCTCACTGACTCTTTTGAGTTCGGAAAATTATCTACAGTTTAGACGTTTGTTTCTATACTTAGAAGGCTAAATTCACGGGGTTTACACTCCTGATCTCATTTTTAGTGTTGTCAACCTTCTACTTTAAGTTTCTATCCATGTTCTATACAATATATTTAGCCTTTTATTTATCACCCAAAGCTTCTATTGACGCTTCTACATATATATTTCTTTTGATTTTTCTCTTGTACACCCTTCTAGTAAAAGCTCTATAGTACTTCTCCTACAACACCAATCTTACAAAAACCATGATCAAATAATCCTTTTTGTTATCATCAAAGCTAAGTTGGAGCGAACCTAACAAGATCACTAAAAATACAAAAAAAAAAACACATAAGAACACGATAAAAATAACCCATTCCAACCTATGAACTATTATGGCCCATGACCGACATATTTCCATCATTACCAACCTGTCCAAACCCATAGCCAACCTATATGAAGCTCCTTCAAACAGTAAATCGAATACTACCCCAAGGTTGAGCTCTTTCCTTCAAAAGCTGCCCATACAATGCTCATAACATCATCTTAGAGGTCGCAATCAACCTCCTTAAGAGTGTGAGCTTAGGTTAAGAACAAAAGACTAAGGGCAGATTGGGGGCAATAATGAATAAGGTTCCTTGACTCAATGAACAACACGACCCCTAGATTCTCGAGCCACAACCTCCATTATGATGCCTACTCTCTATACTTAGTGAGCATATATTCACCACATCATGAGAACATGGTCCCTCGATTCTCGCTGTCATAACATTATAAATAGAGGAACCTACTAATGATAAACCACCTTCATATACTCATTCATTCTCGAGCTCTCTTGCACCGTTACATCCTTACCTTCTTTTTTTTTTACTTAAATACTCTCTAACTTAAATACAAAAGTGGTCATGCTGGATAATACTCTGGTACTCCTTGTTGCACTTTGTTTTGCAAGCCTACTTATGAATGCTTCAAAAGGCTAACACTTCTTCATTCTACTCTACCATTGGAATCCTAGACGAATCCACCACAAAAAATTTGTAATGTGCTATAATATGATTCTTTATGAATAAGCCCAAATTAAAATTAATACAAGATTCTAAAAGAGGATTGCCATGCCTCTTCAACTTTATCTCTCCCAAGTTCAATTCCAAATGTAGAGCTGGCAAGGTTTTGAACTCCTGTACATTACTTTACTCCAAAAGAGGTAAACAATAATAAAGCTTTCTTGTTTCAAAACGTCTAATTAGGTAAACTACATGGTATATAAAGACAATAATTTTCTTCTCTATTGGTAGTACAACATCTTCTTCCATTATGATAGCCATGGTTGTAAGCTCATTACGATTCTATGTCCTAATGAACGATTTGACAACCACCGCATGAAGATAAGGTAATGACAATGGAACAAAACCCACACAAAGGGCCAAACCATCCTTGAACCGCCGGTTCACAAGCTAGTTCTACGGTAAACCGTGATGGCCCGTGTGCTGGTGGTTCCGAGCTAATTCATGGCCCTTGAACCTTTTTTTTTTCTTTTTCTTTTTCCTCTTCTTTTCTTTTTTTTTTTCCCTTTTTTTTTTTCTTTTTCTTTGCCGACCCTTGAACCCTTTTTTTTTCTTTTTCCTTTCCTCCTTTACCAAAGCATACATTCCAAACGAACAAAATTTAAAATACAGAGATGTCTCTTACAATACAAAGAACTAATCTGATTTAGTAGAGTGAAATGGTCAAGAGGAAAATATTTTTTAGTGTATTTTCTAGTCACTGGGAATGTGCCTACGTATCCACTAATCTGAATCAGACCGTCGTAGTTCAATTTGGATTTTTAGTAAACCTTTAGTCTGTTGGTCAATTTTACGTTTTGCAAAAAGAATCCAAGTGTACGTAACTATTCAATTTAATTTTTTTGAAGAATAATAAATTTACTCAGTCATAATTTGGAAAACCTTAATGCTAGATCACTACTTTTAGGAAGATCATGCCATTTAGTTTTTTTGAATAATTACGAAAAGGGATTTTTCTACGTAATAAAACTTTTTCAAAAATGATGAAAAGAAAACTTACTATGTCTCTTCTTGAGGTTACTATTCATGTTTCTGACCAGGAGTGGAACCCATGGCTGAGCCTAGGCTTCTATCAAATTGGTTCCATTTGCTAAAGTAATCATCCTTCTTACTTGATGTCCACATGGTTCTTACTGTCTACAGGCTACCTTGTACCAGTCTTCTATGCAAGCGTTTGCCTCAACGTTAACAACAAATAGAGAGGCTCGCTGTTCATCGAAGATGAGGCCTACTGTACTAAACGTTTACTCAACAATGACCATTAAAGTTGAATCAGTGAGTACTTCACGAGCGACGCGAGATAGAAGTAGGTAATCCCTCGTGCGCCTCTGCCACCACTCTAAAATATTGAAGTCCTTAATGGAGATATTCTCGAAAAACTTGAAATTCGTATTGGTGTAGTGCTGCATCTCAAACATTGGACCACTAGACCATTGCCTCTTTAATTTTTGCACTAGTAACTACTCACCTATAAATGAATAATGCCGATCCTTGGTAGATGGAGAAGGAAAGACTAATGACTGGATACCATACTAACTTTGGTAGTGGTTAAGCATCTCCTCTATGTCAGTCATTACTACCGACACTTCCTACTATGCTTCCAAGCTGTACACATCTTCAGAATCCATTAAATCTTCAATGAAACCATAATAAGTTTTCAAATACATTAGTAATACTTCTGCTTTGCAACAAGGATCTAGAAAAGTTACTACAAGATAAACATGAGGAATGTCTTTATAATAAGAAAACCACTTCAACACCACATCGTATATGCATGTGTGCAAGTTTAGGTCCTAACGGGCTTGAAGTAGCATGCCAAATATACTGATGGTTGACACAACAAACAAGTGTAAACTCGACTTGTAAACTTATGAGAAAGTCTTAATAGCATCATGAAAAACTTTCAACAACTAGATATATAAATCCCAATTACTAAAGAAAATGTCAACTTCCCGCATATTGTATATTGCGAAGTCACACAGCAGTTCATTGTAAGGAAGTGTGCTATACAATAACTCATAAGTCAAGTTCTAACGGTATTGCACATCCATCTTAAATTTTCGAGGTCTCTTCCTACACTCCATTCAAAAGTTCCTCCACTTTTTGTAAAGGGATGGCTTCTCTATTATTGTCATAACGATGTTTTTTATTAGAGCTATAGTGTCCTGTAAAGCTACAATGTTATCCTTGACACACAAGTTAAGAATATGACATGCACAATGTATGTGGAAAAAAAATCCCTCCTAACACTAGTTGACAATAATTTTGCAAATCAGATATTGATGTCGTATTAGCAGTTGCATTATCAAAACCAATAGAAAAAGTTTTCCTCACTAATCCGTATTCATTTATGATTTCTTTAATAATTTTATAAATGTTTTGTGTCATGTGTTGATCATTAAATACCCTAAAAGCCAATAATTGTTTATTGAGTTATCAATTATCGTTTACCTAGTGAACAATAACACCCATATAAGAATTATTATAAAATGGATTCGTCCATATGTCTGCACATATGGATACTTAGGTATTGAGGGAAGCAAACTTACTTACGAGCTCCCTCTTACCTTTGTGGTAAAGCTCCNCACCCACTCAATGTTGGTTAACAATAATTTCGCAGATCAAATATTGAGTCTATATTGGCACTTGCATTGTCAAAAGCAATAGAAAAAATTTTCCTCACTAATGCATACCCATTTAAGATTTCTCTAATAATTTTATAGATGTTTTATGCTGTGTAGTACTCGTTACATACCCTTAAAACCAATAGTCATTTATTAAATTGCTGTGAACAATAATACTCATATAAGAATTATTACGAAAAAAATCCGTCCATATGTCTGTACATATGGACACATATGTATCAAGTGAAGCGAATTGACCTGCGAACTCCTTCTTACCTTTGTGGTAAAGCTCTTGCATAGCTCGAGTTAACGTACTACAACTAAGCTGTTGCAAGTTGGGGTTGAACATCTCCCGCTTGTATTGGGTTTGCCACTCTGATATATCCGTGTTGAATGGCAAGTGCATGTTTGCCAGGTACTACGCCAGGTTGTATTTATACCTCTTTTGATTATACCTCATTAGCAGTTGATTGGATGAATCACCGCCTCAACCAATCTATTGCTGCATACTATCTATTCCCACATCTCCGGAATGCTTCGACCTCAAGTGCCTATTAAGGGTACCACATTCCTCTCCCGTTTTCCAAAAGTAACTTACGTTGTAGTAATTACAGAATACTCTCAAGTTTCCCCTTTCACCTGTACTTTTATAAAAATGGGTAGTAAAAATATTAGACTTACCAGGTTTAAGGGGTTTACCTGAGCCTAAAGTTCTCGAACTACCAAGCCTATAATGTCCCATATGTTGGTCCTCTATTTTGGGAATAATTTTTATCTCGTCCTCCTCATCCTCAAACATGCTTGTGGAGCAACTCATCCTTAGGGGTTCAAATCCATCGAGTTGTGCAAGGACACTCGTGTAAGGAGGTTTGAATCTAGTAGGACGTTTAGGAACACTCATACATAAATATTCGAACTTAGGAGGTAGTGTACCTCGGTAACTTATGCGTTAAGGTTCAACGTCAAATTCAGGAGATGGTAGTGTGTCGCAATTACTTGTGTAATGAGGTTCTAGATTAAAGTTAGGAGGTGGTGTAACTCATTTTTCAACATTCTCAGCTATATCATGTGTCATTTGCTCATTCAAGTCGTATTCGTAATCCAGTTACACCTAAACGTCATCGAACCGTTGTAGCTTAAACAACGTACCAATTCCAGTGCTCTTGCCTTTATCCTTATCCTTATCCTTATCCTTATATTTCCCACTAGATGAGGAACCGTGCTTTTTACTAGAGAAAGTACGACACAAGAATTTTTCCATGATGTTAAATTTTTTTTTCCCTTATTTACTACAACAAAGGTTTATAAATGAAGGACATGAATAATATGTAAGATAATACAAAACGAAATGAAGAATTATACTCAAATCTTAGTGGTAATTGAAAGAAATATTTCTCTTACAACATTTCACAAATGAAAAATCCGAAGACAAAATGGTTGGAGTTTGAAGCATTTTAATGAATTCGTAATGAAGTATTAACTGCTATACAGCTACACCCCTCAATTTATAAGGAATGAGACAGGTCTGAACACATCGTTTAAATTTTCAAATTTCAAATTTGAATTATTCCGGCCATCACAATTTTTGAATCCTATAACAAGCTCTCCACCTGCATGCGTTGAAAGAGAAAGCAGAGGGAGCAGGGGCACTCAAGGGGGTATTACACATCGAAAGAGAAAGTAGAGGGAGCAGAGGGGCAGGGGTAGGGGTGTCGTCGATTTCAATACTGGCCGTTGTTTTTTCTTTTTCTTTTTTTTTTAGGTTCAGACGGTTTAAGCTTAATCCCTTTTGGGCTAGGTTGATTTGGAACCAACCCTTACAGGAGTCTAAGTGAAACTGTATCAAGTTTCATACCTTTTTTTGTTTTTTATTTGAAAATTTAATTTTCTTTTTTTTTTTATAACTTAAAATCTTTTAAGCGAAAAAAATTAAAACTGAATAGATTGAGAAAAGAGAACATTATTAGGGGGAAAAAAATGAAATCAAGAAAACATAGGAAAAAAATCAAAGAGAATTAATAAATGTAAAAGAAATAGGCAAGTACCCTAAAACTAATTATGGGAATGTAACAAATGTCTATTGATTTTAAAAAATATATATTATAAATTATATAAAGAAATTACAAAAATACCATTGATGTGTTATATATCAACATTAACTTTTATATGTCGTGACTATAAATACAAATACACTAATATCGTGTTTTCAAAATGTGACGTAAGTATTCTACTAATATTGTATTTTGGAGATGCAAGATTAGTATAAATAACTACGTCACATCCTTAAGATTCGACATAACAATGGTATTTTAGTAATATTTTTTATCTAATTTGTATTTGTATAATATTTATTAATTTTGAGAGTAAACACACAAATTTCTCCTAATTATGGTAACATTTCATATGATACTAGTTATATTTTTAAAAAAATGACAATTGTATTGTAATTTAAAATTAGCATTAAATAAGCTTTCTAAACTTGGTGTATAAATGACTCAAATAATTCACAAATCACTTGAATTTAACTTGTAAGCTCTCAAATGAAGCTCAAATTAGAGCTATTCAAGTAATTATTCAAACCAAATTCAAACTTCATAATATTTAACTTGACTAACTCACGAGTTTAGCTGAGCTTGATTCAAGTCTAAATACCAATCGTATTCAAATCAATTTTGAATATTATTATTATTAGAACTAGAAAAAAATTGTTTTTAAAATTAAAATTGACCTTAGATAAATTTGATCAAATTGAGTTTGAGTAGTGTCTTATCAACTCGACTCATTTATAATTTTGGGTTTAGTCCAATGAAATTAATATTAAACCTCAAGCTAAATCAATTAAAAATTTTATCTATAATAATCTATTTAGATATGCATAATTCGTATTATTGGCAAACTACAGAAAAAGTCTAGAATTTCTCGACACTATACACAGGAATTGTGTCTGGATGAAAATTGGTAGTGTATCCCATGTGCTCTCCTATAAAAATGAAGGCAACTCCAAAAAATCTGAATGCTGTCAGAGGCGTTATGAGTGCGGGGCTGGCAACAATCTTCACTCTTAATTTGTTGTGTATTCTATGAACCTGATTGAGATTACTGAATTTCAAAGAAAAACCAAAAGGTTGACATTAGTATCTAACGATGGTAATAGGTCAGGTTCATTCATACAATTCATGGTACCAAAAGCATCCTAAAATATCAGAATTTTCATCTTCTTCCATCAAATAAATGAGATCGTGTGTGAGTGTAAGAGACACAACCAGTTAGATCAAATAACATCTTAAAACTCTTGCAAACCACCACCGCCTTGGCTACTGTAGTTGTCAAATGGGCTTGAGTCCAACAAAAACATTGGCTCAAGCAGATTAGAAACTAACAACAACATTTAAACTGAAATAGATACTTGCATGAGATATGCTTAGCCTTCTCCTAAAAGTCCTAACCATGCAATGCAACATACACTTCTGACTAAGGGTCATCCTACTTCCAGATCGGCTTCTTTCGCAAATCCTCCAAAGCCCGCCTCTTGGTCAATGTTTTAGTTGCTGTAGTGCTGCTAATCTGTTCCTTCTTCGTGCTAGGCATGTTCTCCTTCATCTCAAAAGTGCTTAACAATTTTTTGGGTGTTTTATCAATGGGATTGCCTCTACTTTTCACTCTCCTTACCGTAGCTGATTTCATGAGCAATGCTGCCTTTTTACTTCCATCTAGATTGGACTCAGACCGGTTCTTTTGACATGAACTGAACTTTGGCTGCTTCATGCTGGATTTTCGAGCCATATTATCTGCAGTATAAGGGAAAAAAGCTTTTCTTATGTCATTACTGAAAGATTCTTCAGCAGGATATTTTTACCAGCAAAATTCCTTACCATCATCATTCATTGCTGATATATTCATGGCTGCCAGATCGTGGTTTACATTTTTAGTACAAATAATGGGCAAATGGGTGGTCTGCTCAATTGAATGTTTAATGCTACCATCATCTCCTAAACTCGAATTATCAGCACCAGCAGAATGAAAGGGAATTTCTTCCCTTGATTCATTCTGTTCACTTTCAAAGATTGGCTTGTCCGTGGGAGCATTATAACTGCCACAATCGTCATGAACTATATCTTGGCTTACAAAAATGTCACCAAAGTCAGCTTTCTGATGCTCCAGGTCCATGTATTCTTGAATCATTGCATAGATATCATCTTGCTCTCTTGATACTTCATGGCCACCAAGATCAAGTACATCAACAGAATTTTTAATGCTGCCAATATCCTCTGCAACTTCTTCCTCAATCCGATGTTCCTCCACATTCAACATTCCAGAGTAAAGCTCACTTTCTCCGAAGAGTGGGGTCATACTCCTGGACTCTTGTTCCACTAATGCTCCAGCATCCCTGCCCTTAATCTTATTGACTGAACCCTCATAGCTTACACTATCCTCAGGGCATTCCCTCTTCTCATTCCTGAAATTATTGATTTCTTTCTCCTCCAACTTTTCCCCTGAGCTAAACCAATCTGAAGGTGCAATATGATTAACACACTCCCCGGCTTTCTTATTCTTATGCTCATCCTCTGGTCCTTCAGCAACTAAAAGAGCATTTTCCTCAAATTCCAATGCAACTACATTACCACCATCTCCAGCGTTTGTATCTTGGAATCTTTTTTCATGTTCCTCCAACATTTCGCCCAAGATAAACCCATCCGAAGGTGCAGTAGGGTCAGTAGACTCCTCAGTTTGATTGTGTTTATGCTCATCCTTTGGTCCTTCAGAAATTAGAAGAGCATTTTCCTCAAATTCTGATGAAACTATGTCACCACCATCTCCAGCATTTGTAACTTGCAATACCTTTTCATGTTCCTCCAACTTTTCCCTTGAGATAAACCCATCTACAAGTGCAGTAGGATCAACAGTCTCCTCAGCTCTCTTATCCTTATGCTCACCCTCAAGTCCTTCAGCAACTAAAAGAGCATTTTCCTTAAATTCCAATGCAACCACATGACCATCATCTTCAGCATTTACATCTTCCCATCTTTTTTCATGATCCTCCAACCTTTCCCCAAAGACCGAGATATAGCCATCAGGAGGTACATTAAAATTAACAGAATCCTCAACTTCCTTATGCTTATACTCCAGTCCTTCAGCAACTAAAGGAGCATTTTCCTCAAATTTCGATGCAACTACATCACCATCTCCAGCATTTGCATCCTGCAATACTTTGTCATGTTCCTCTAACTTTTCCCCAGAAATAAACCCATCTAAATGTGCAACAGACTCTTCAGCTCTCTTATCCTCCTTATGCTCATCCTCAAGTCCTTCAGCAACTACAAGAGCATTTTCCTTGAATTCCGATGCAACTATGTGACAACCATCTTCAGTACTTGTATCTTGCAATCTTTTTTCATGTTCCTCCGACTTTTCTCCTGAGATAAACCCATCTGAAGATACGTTGGGATTAACAGACTCCTCAACTTCCTTATGCTCGTGCGTTAGTCCTTCAGCAACTAAAAGAGAATTTTCCTCAAACTCCAATGCAACTACATCTCCAGCATTTGCATCCTGCAATCCTTTTCCATATTCCTGCATCTTTTCCCCTGAGCTAGACCAATCTAAAGGTGCAATAGGATCAACAAACTCCTCAGCTTTATTATGCTTATGCTCATCCCCTGGTTCTTCAGCAACTAAGAGAGCATTTTCCTTGAACTCCAATGCAACTAAATGACCACCATATCCAGCGTTTGCATCTTGCAATCCTTTTTCATGTTCCTCAAACTTTTCCGCAGAGATAAACCCATCAAAGGGCACAATAGGATCAACAGACTCCTCAGCTTTCTTCTGCTTATGCTCATCCTCTAGTCCTTCAGAAACTAAAAGAGCATTTTCCTCGAACTCCAATACAACCATATCACAAGCATCTCCAGCATTTATATCTTGCAATCCTTTTTCATGTTCCTCCAAAATTTCCATATGCTTATTCTCTAGTCCTTCAGCAACTAAAGGAGCATTTTCATCAAATTCTAATTCAGTAACATCACCATCATTTCCAATGATATTATCTTCCAGCCTTTTTTCATGCTTATGTTCAATCATCTTTCTGGGATTATCAAACTGGCATTGTGGCTTGTCATGAACCTCAACAAGCTTGGTTTCTGCACCAAAATCAACCACCATATGAATCAATATATATATAATACTTTGGCATTGAAATTTAAATGAAGATGTTAAATTTAGTCCATGCAGCAGCATTAAGGAGTACATATTACCATTATTTGAAGAAGTTTCAGCAGATAAAATTGCAGGCAAACCAGTTCGTGATCCTTGTTTCAACAGGCAATCAGCATGACATGTTATGCGATTGGGGTCACTAACAGAGTCAGGAAGACCATCAAGCTTGCTTAAATCATGGAGTTCAGTAGTCATCACACAATTGCTTCCACTTTCTGCAGGGAAAGGATCCATTAGAGATGAAACATCAAGATCATCACAGGATAAAGTTTGCTTTTGTCCATCTTTATGGACAAGAAACTGCTCTTTAGCACCTTCTTCACAAAGTTCCTCTTTGCTATCACATTCATCTTCAGGAAAGAGTTTATCTATATGAAATTCACCTTCACATAGATAAAGCACTAAAATTTAAATTACATGTTTTTCAGAAGTATTGTAAATCTTCAATCATATATCACACTAACCTTCATTTCCATCACTCTTCTTCTCTGTACTATTGCTGACAGTATCCTCAGTTGGTGCTTTAGATTCATCTCCTGCAATAGAAAAAGAAATTATATAATCTTGAGCCTGTTGGAAAGATTAAATGTTTTCCATGCACTACAATGAAGAAAAACTTTTGAAAATGTCGAAAGATGTCAGTTTAGTTTTCATATGGATGTGTTTAGCACAAACAAGGTAGCACTCTAATATATATTACCTGTTTCAATTTTCTCTGATCTCTCAGCTAATAAACTACCTTCCATTGAGTATTGGTCTTTGCATTTTAAATCACTGCTAAGCTCACGCAAAAGCATTGGTTCTTCTCCAGCAGTTACAGGACTCTGGTCAATCTTCCTTGGCACATCTTCTTCCACTCTTACCAAGTCATCAGACTCGTATTTGGTATCTCCAGTGCTATCAAGAGCTGTATCATTATTAGTCACATCAACACAGTCTTCTATCTCAGGATTACCAGTGTCG
Source organism: Lumnitzera littorea (assembly GCA_024138015.1). Taxonomy (NCBI): domain Eukaryota; kingdom Viridiplantae; phylum Streptophyta; class Magnoliopsida; order Myrtales; family Combretaceae; genus Lumnitzera; species Lumnitzera littorea. The sequence continues at coordinate 70,117,272 of JAMXBB010000012.1, read as the reverse complement.
TGCAACAAACTTTCCTCAGATGATTCGCTTTCATCACCAACATTAGTTTCTGCACTTCTTGTTCTCAGTTTGATGCAGCTGAGTCCATATGAGTGCATATATCTGTGTTGGTCCAGCTGGATCTCTTCATCCTCCTGACAATCAAAATCACAATTTGTCTCCTCACTGCACTGTGGAGGTGCTTCAATGTCCCCATCCAAATCCCTTAAATCCTTAGGACAACTGAATGGAGCCAAATTTGAAAGTCTTAGATTAGTTCCATCTTCTGATTTCTGCATTTCCATGGCATGGTTGTTCATGGAATAATCTTCTGTATCTTCATGAGTTTTGTTGACATTCCCTCCTTTTACGTCATTTGCATCCATAACTACTCTGTCTGTGGTGCACCATTCACTCTCTACAGCAACACAGGGCATAGAGCATCTATCCAGCTTGATAGCTGCAGAATTATGGGCCTGAGTCCATTCGGTCTGTCTAATACTCACTGCAACTTTTCCAGCTTGATCATGATGGAGCTTGAACTCATCCTCCAGGCAAGAATAACATGGATTCTCTTGCTGGCACCCATCTGAATTGAATGGAGAGATCCCTCCTTTGTTCTCAGGTGTTTTCAGTTGCGTACTCCTTTCAGAACTTTGTGTCCTTTTGACTGCTTCATCTTCCAGAGCTACATAATGAAAAGAAGCTTCCAGTGAATTCACATGGCAACAGCTACTTTCAAGACTTTGAACATCTTCTGAAGCTCTCTCTTCGAAAATTCCTTCATGCCGCTCAAGATCTAGTTCTTTCAAACTGTCTGGATGAACATTATCTTCACTCACTGCATGGTGAGCGCCAAGACCAATTTCTGAATTCAACTTTAGCTCAACTGCCTCCTCTGCAGCACGATGCTGCTCCTTAACCACAAATTCTGACCTAGTTGGTTTGTTTACCTCCAGTGGAATTGCATCAGAACAAATAATTTCAGAAGCATTGGCTGCTCTTGTTTCCGGAGTCAACTCTCTGTTCCCTTCCACAGCATCTTTTGTATTGAATTTGGTCATTTCATTTCCACCTGGAAGTGGAAATTCTCCCAGAGGCAGCTGTTGGTTCTCTTTGTTAGATTCTGCCTTCAAGACAGTGATATCAACTGAGCCAATGCAGAATTCATCTGATTTTGATTTCATTTGTGCTGTAGCAACATCTTCACAGGTGGAATCATCCATTACCAATTTGTCACTCCCAGTCAACAAGCTATCAGTTCTGAGTGAACTTGCCTGATGAACTGGCAGAGCAGATTTTGGTATTTCTTCTCCTAGATGAAAACAACAATAATTTAGTCACTGCCTGTCATATTTATATATTTGATTAAATCCTGAAAGATAATTTTCCCCTTCTTTTCTCTTGCAAGTTCTATTTTTATTGCAAGAAGGAACACATGTTTATGAAGTTGAAAATAATTACATTTGATTGTTATACACAAAATTGGAAATAAATGTAGTAGAGGATTGTGTTTGTCCTCATGTACAAATAGAGGAAGTACATTCTAAGTGATGCAAACTAAGGATAAATGTTAACATGCATTGTATACCAAAATTGTATCTTCACCCCTAAGTTCAAATAGAGGATGTAAACAGAGAACATATAGTTGCCTACAAGTGCATATGGAAGATGCATTTACAACCGAACTAATGCAATCATAATAGATGGTACATCCTGATATGTGCACTATATGTTGTAAATAAAAATTTATTCTTGGTTTGAACCACTTAAAAATATACATTCTATATTTGCACTTAGAAGCAAGCTTACTATCTTTGTGGAAATGATTCCTAGAAAAGTACACTTCTCTTACACGTACAAAGAATGAAAAGTTCACATGTACCAGAGAGCATTTTTTTTTTGGGTGAAATGTCAGATATAAATATTATTTTTTGTTTTCAAAAAGACATAGTTTCTTCCATCCAGTGAAGCACACTTCTCTTACATGTACCAATAATTTGATAATGTAAGACATGTATCATCATACAATGAAAAGAAGATAAGAACTAAATCTCGTATGCTGGACCTTCAACTAGAACACTGAGCATAGAAGTATTCTTACCTTGTGCAGGCCTCCTTTCCTCAGGACAAAGCAATCTGGTTGCATCTTTAATGAGAATTTCACAAGAAACTGGAAATTTAGTTTCCTTGCAAGCACTACTGAAACCACTCCTTGGAATTCCATTCCCTTCCTCCAAACAATGTTGAGTGCTAGCAGTCCCCTGCATGTTTTCCTCCATACAACCATGTTGAGTGCTGGCAATCCCCTGCATGCTTTCCTCCATACAATCTTGAGAAAATCTGAGTGGTTCCTTTACAACATCTGATGCTCTCTCCTTCTGATCTTCCTTCTTTGCAGTGCCATCATCATTGTCCTCATGACAGTGAATAGGATGCACAGGATGGCTGACTAAAATTTCAGTTTTGATAACCGTTGCCCTTTCACTCTCCTTTTCTTGCCCATATAAACTTTGTTCCATAATCTCATTGGAAATACTCATGCTACACCTATTGAATTCTATAGCATTTAATTTTGCCTGACCTGTCACACAATTAGAACCTTCATAAATAAAGCACAATAGGGAAAGAAGCTTCAATGCCTACAGTGTAAAAAGCATTTGACTATACGACTGACACTAAATCAACTACCTTGTTAAACCGCTATCATATGCCTACCATGTATCAACCAACCTATAAAGTACATGTAAAAGTTTCTACAGTACCGAAGGAGAAAATAAAACACAATACGAACCATCTTCATGTCTTTTAGTTTCTTCAGCAGTGTGTTTGCATAAGGGCATGTGCTTCTCACTACCAAGACCTGCAAAAGAAATTTGCCATAACAACTTTGTGAGAAGAAAAATTTTAAGAGCAACATGCATGCAAATTGGCACAGGCATCTATGGACTTGCCATCAGATAGCATAGAGACTCTATGTTTTTTAATCATGTTGGTGTGCTCTCCTGGAAAGATCACACTGATGTCTTCCAAACTCTCTTGCTCATTGTCCTTAGAACTACTTTCAAGTTCCGCATGTAATGCTCCACCTTCTTCCTCCTGAGAAATTTGACTGCCTTTTTCATCAAAAACAACAGTTCTCCCTTTGACTGGATTCTCAGAGATATTGGATAAGTTTACCCCACCAACACGTACTGATGCTTCACTGGCCTGGAATTCCTCTTTTGACTCATTCACATCTTTCTGTGCTTCTTTCACAGTTCTATCCTCAATAAATAATGTATCCCATCGATTGCACCTATCATTTTCCTCTACTTGTGAAGTTCCAGCACGACAGTCAATCTCTGAAATAGGAAATTGTTCTTCGAGAGTTCTGATCCTAAACATAGAAGAATAACCTGAACTGTGAACATCTTGTCTGTTCTTTTCTGCACAAGGAAAAAGCAAGCACCTGAAGAACTTCTGTAGTTTTTCAAGGGTTGAATATTAAGGGAGAATAATTGTTGGTTATGAAATGCAAAGTCAAAACAGCAACAAGAGCAATATTACAAAGAAAAGCTTAATGACTATTGTCAGTCAAATGAAAGATGTCTAGCACCTTTAATTGCTTTATGCACAGTATGTTGGCTGTTATCAATTATATTTGACCGAGTAATAGCATCTTCAGCTGCTATATTTGAACTTTGAAGCCCATAGTCTGACTTCTTGTGCTGCATCCCTATGGCACAGGTGATATTCTTATTTTCATCAGGAGAGAGATTGTTGAGATTATCAGCTGCCTCAACTGTGTCTACAGAATTTCTGTCCGCATTTCTTGTTCCTTCGAGATCATCAAATTGACCCTCCAATACCAGCTGTTGATTAAAGGCAAGTGATATTCCATGTAAATTTTGCGTTTCCATGTGAATCTTTATTATTATAATGAAGCAGCATAAATGTGGGTGGTTATATACCTGAACCTTCATTGAAGACATATCTTCACCTGATAAGAATGATTTGTTTTCTAATTCTTTTGTGAAGGCCACAGGGTCAACAGACAATTCACCTGCAAAAGGGAAAAGAGTCTGGTTGGTAATCCTTGGAAAAATTTGATAATACTACAAGAATACTTTGAAGTGACAAATTAACTTACTCGTGCTAACAGGCATTTTGGCCGAAAATGGAACATGGTGAGATATTACACAATTGAATTTGTTTTGCCTGTGGATAGATTCCAACTCGGCAGAGTTTTCTTCATTTTGACCACTTGCCCTGTGCAATACCTTAGATGACTGGTTATCTTTGTGGGCACCATCTGCATCCAAGTGTATTTCCCTTTGATCTCTTTCATCTGGAGATGTCAGCTTGTTCCTTTCTTCCACCCTTCCAGTTGAAGTATTCACCATAGTTTTCTTTCCTTTAAAATGCAGCAGTTCTTGTTGAACTGCAGTTTCTTCCTCATCTTCTTTCCTGCTAGAGTCATCAGGAACTTCTTTTAGGCATTTCATCTCTGAATCATTTTCACAATCCAGGACCTCTTGCACTGGAGACAATATATTCAGTTCCAACACCTCCTCAGTGGCCGGGGTTCCATGTGGTGTTGTCATATCTCCACCAGTGTGATCCCTCAAACTGCTCTTCTGCTTTTTTGAAGCTGCAAAGGATCGGCATCTGGGAGGATTCCTTTTCGACTGTCTTGGCAGTTGATCAGTTGGGAGTTCTTCCTGGAGGACACCATTCATATCTTGGACTCCCTTGGCTTTGGTGCTCTTTTTCACTACATGGCCGTTTGCTACCAAATCCTGTCTAAATGCTGTGCTCCTCGACCCTCTCTGAGACTCTATCATCTTACCAGCATAGTTGGTTTGAAATTCCCCACCTGGCAGCACATTTGTCATTGTACTTAACCTTCTAGATCTCCTTACAGGAAGTTCTTCGATGCAAGCAGAATCGACTTCAGGCAACAAAGCTCTCCTCTCATTTACTATTCCATTTGCTCTCTTTACGGAGTTCCTATCATTGAGATCTCCTTCTCCTTCTTCATTCTTTGCAACAGCATAAACATCACTTTCAACTAGTTGAGAACCAATTTTGGAAGTGTCACCACAGTGATCACTCTTTTTCTGATCCTCCTGAATTCTTTTACCTCCCCTTTTGCTTTGATGGATAGAAGCACTATCCCCACGGTCACTTTCAGATGCTATTTCATTGCTTAAAATGAGAGATTCCCTTCCCCTTGTTTTGTTGCGCTTTGATCTTCTCGGATTTCCAACATTTGAAACACTTTCTGCAACTACATTCGAGTTTTGAAGTGGTGCAACTTCATTAGGTAGACCTTTACTGGGTGCAATAGATTTGCCAGTGTCTGTACTCTGTCTTTGTGGAGGATCTTTGTTTCGGGAATTCTTGGCACCCTCTCCCTGAACTCCTCCCTGCAGGTGATCGGCATTAACTAGAGCAGCTTCTTGTACAGGCCGAAAAGTTGACCTCGTGACTCTTGTGGAAGTTTCAGTTCTTTCTGATTCCAAAACAGGCAATCTATGATGTATATCCTTTTCAGTATTGCGTTCAGATTGCCGCATAAGCTTCGTATTCTGAGTCCTCTCTGCTGGCATATCTTGATACCCATTTTCAGACAATCCATCCCTACGTTTCCTTCTCCTTTTCAAATCTATTTGTGTACCATTTTTGCTAGCATTTACCTTGGCTCCTTCCACAACTTCCACATTTTTATCTATCACCACTGCTCTGCTTCTCAATTGCCTCGTGTTTGAAACTAGACTGTCTTCTTCATTATGGGCATTTTCGTTTTGAACACAAATGCTCAATCTTTGTGCTCTCCTCTTCCCAACAAGAGGGGATAGGACTCGAGCAGCACCTTCCTTATCAGCCTGTGCCAATGTTCTAGTACTTGATTTTCTTCTTCTAAGAGGACTCCCTGCAATCTTCGTAGAATCTTCTACTCCTTGAGAAGTCTTACTTCTCCTGCTAGGCTGCCTCCTACGTCGTTTCTGGGATGCAGCACTTTCTGAATCTGAGCAGGCAATTATATATGTCTCGTTGTTGGGACTAAATCTAACTTTCTTCACCTTAGGGCATGCAACCTTTGGATCGGTTTCAGAATCCATCTCCTCTACATTACTTGAACTATCTTGGCTGTGGGAGATTAGTTCTTTGGGTTTCTGAAAAGAAAATAAAAATTCAGTGCACTTTTCTCAACTTTTACTGCTAAGCAGAAGTATGCACTCACAAATGCGCACATGAACATACGAAACACATACATGTAGAAATACGAAATAAGTGAAACACATTCGCAAAATCAAATCAAACGGCAGTTATACTTCAAAACTGGAATCAAACTCTAGTTTCTGCCACGAGCATACTTGCTCAATTGCCCTTAATACATTTGCAAGTATTACGCATGTGCCTTATGAATACTTGCATATCTTCATCATGACTCACAAAGTCACGGAAACTAGCATATATGCTACTTTCCTAATTTCAGTAGATTGCTTCAAACTTTATTTTTCTTCCTATTATCTTTGTTATTAATTTCCTGGTAATTGAAAAAAATAATAATGACACACATTAATTACCAAACACGTCACAGGAAAAGTGTAAAACAAATAAATAGAATAAGTATATTAAAAAAAAAGGGAATAACCTGTATACACGCTATACATTCCAGTAAATTGCTTCAAAAAAATTATCAATTATAGTTTCTTTAAAAAAAAAAAAAATCATACTACATACCACATACGGTACGAGAAACATAGGAAACAAAGAAAAGAATGAAAGAGGAAAAAGACCCCAGATTACTACTCACAGAACCTACCTTGTCTTCATTTTACATGCACCCATAAAAAAATCAAAATGAAAAAGAGAGAAAAGAAAAGAAGTGAGACCTGAAAGAGCAAAAGAAGGCGATTGGCCATCTCGCGATTTGTTAAATTGGCAGGAATGGCATGCTTCTTGCAGAGTTCCTGCAGTTGTTTCCTCTTCATCTTGTTGAAATCCATTTCTGCGTCCATTGAGAGAAAGAAAAATAATCACACACGTTAAATGACTCTATGGCATACTTTGTTTGTCATGTAAATTGGAGTTTTTGGTTTTTTTGCAGTGTGAAGCTTGCGGGTTTTGGTTTCATGGGAAAAGTGGTTGACGTTGGATGAACGAATTTGAATTTGAAAAGAAACGTTAACTCCCGCCTATACTCTCTTTTATAAAAGAGGAAAAGAAGAAGGTTATCCTGACGCGTGGCATGGATGAGTAAACTGTACGTCCGCTGCCACGTGAACACTCACATCTCTGGGTGGGTATTTCATTTTCAACCGGTTTTAGCCAAGTAGCAAGTCCCAACCATACGCTGGGATAGCTGTATTGGAAAGGAAAATGCTAGTCCTCCTTGGTTTTGAATAATGGAAAGATTCAATAGTATTAATCTATTATATAAATTAATAAGTAATATATAAATATTAATAAAAAATTAATATATAAATATATAATTGATATATTTTAATAAAATATGTTTTTTTATTTTTAAGTGTTCAAATATATTAGTATATGTACGTCATTCATTAATTTACGTGATATATTAATATTATTCAATTTTTTTTTCTTTGTGAATATTAAAACAAAAAACTTTTCATTTTTGTGTATAATTTCTAATTGTGTAGTTATTTATAAGCTTCTTCTTTTCCTTTTTGACTAATGCAATGCCAAAATAGAGGGAAAAAAATCAAAATTTGAAAAAGTATAGTATTTTCTAAAAGTAATCCTAAAATTACAATCCCTCTACAAGAAATCTCAACACATGAAATCATGTGTTGAATCCACAATTTCAAATTATTTTGATATCATGTGTTTAACACACAATTTTAACACACTCCAAAAAGAGAGCTCTACATTATCCATTACATCTCATGTTAATGTTCTTAATCACCATCCAATACCCAACTTCGTCTTTTCTCTAACTCCTATGTACTCTCACTTCATTTTTTAATTGTGCTTTCATATTCAAGTGTAAAGTTGAATTATATCTATTATTTCAAGCGCTCTCTCTCTTGTTGCTTTAGGTTGGTTTCATAAGCATACTTGAAAATCCAATAAGGTTTCATTTTCTTTTCTTCGAGTAAATAAGGGAAATTCATTAAACTAGCAAAATGAATTTGCATATGGTAATATATTCATTATGTTTTTCACCAAATAAGCATCATGATCATAAGAAATCTTAATAAAATGTTCTATGTCATGCTTTAAGAGCCATAACCTATCATATCATTTTGCAATAAAGTTGTGCAAACAAGCTTTATCTTACGGGCTAGCATATTTAACTCGTTTTGAAAATGAGTTTGGGTTAAGTTTTTTAGCCCATATAAAAAATAGGCCATTTTAGTTCAACCCCTTTAATCTAAGGCCAAAGCAGGCAAATTAGCAACAAGTCGAGTTAGCCCGCTTTTGATATGGCCAAATTATTAAAAAAAAAATGTAATAACTTAAAAATTAAGGTAAAAGAAATTAGCATTGCAATCCATGGTTCATGTCGATAAATATTGCACAGTCCACATACATATGACATAACGAACAACCCTAAATCCTAACCTACAAAAAAGAAACCCTAGTACTCTCATCTACTCTTGTGTCTCTCACTCTTGTCTCTCATTTTGGTGATAAGCAACACACATCACACATAATAATCACTCTCAATCTCCACAATCAACAGTCGACACGCTTACACGTTATACACAGTAGTCACCTGGTCTTATGTCTCACCTCCTACTCTTTTTTCTCAAATCTTAATCTCCAATTCCTTACAAGACAAACTTAACCCACAGCACAATGGTAATTGACACAAAAGTGAAGCACGATAGTAGACACAACATAGCATTGTTGAACGAATCTCCTCCCTTAGTTCTAATAGGTACTTTTCAAAATTTTAAACTCTTCTTTTCTCTTTTTTTTTTTGGCTTGATAAAGCTAAGGGCTTCAATCTTCACACTTTTCCACTTCTTCTTTTTTTCTTAATTATTCATTAGTTCTTGCTTTAATCATAACATTGCCCTCTTATATGTTCTTTGATAGTGGTTGATTCAAATACGACAGCAATAGTGACTCTTCATGCAGGCAAGAAGGTCTTTGCTTCAAGCTTTAGCACTGTTTTAAATTGTAATTGAAAAATCACAACCTAGTGCTTTTTCTTTTTTTTTTTTGGTTGAGAAGCTTTGGTATCCCTTTTTTCATTCAACTTTAGTTTATGGCTATCTTTCACATTAATCTATTGAAAGGATGTTAATTGAATTTTAAAGTAAATGATAAAAGAGTTTTGAGGTATATTTACAATGAAATATATGTATGGAAAGCTATTAAAACAAGTGATTATTTTTAAATTTTCTAAAAGGAAAGTGCATTGGAAAAATATATTATCACTTGTGAGCCACATAAAAATTTTGAATCTAAGCACAAGTTGAGTAGTTAGAGCCAATGTGAGTCCCTCAACCATAGAAAGGATGAATAAAATTAAAAATGAATATTAAAATAGAAAACCCTAACAATGCATTCGAAACTTTAAAACTAAAACCCTAAACATATCCTTGGAACCCTAAAACCCAAATTAAGCCCTAATACATGAGGGACCATAAATCGACTCTAAAAATCTAAATTAGCATTGAAAACCCTAAATTAATTATAAATTCAATTATATAACTAAATTATTCACTAAATCTTATAATTCAATTAATTGCTAAAAAGATCCTAATTTGTCTTCTTAATCATAATCAAATAGTAATAATAAATTTCAAACCTTAGATACCATAAAATAATTAGATAAGATGGTCTAATAATCTTAATATTTTGATTAAATAGGAAAAAACCCAAAACTACGATTAATTAAGATCATGCATGCTAATGATTACAGTAGTAGGCTTAGAATTCATTTTAATTCTCTACATGTATGCTTGCATCATAATTAACTAGATAATAAGCACAATTAACCATAAGAGGACAAGACAATTAGTTGGTAAGAACATCACTAGCAAACACTCCTACTTTTGAGAGACAAATCCTTCCCTTATTTGGCAAAAACCTCAAAAGCAAACAATCCACTCTTGCTTATGTACCATGTAACTAATAAAGAAAGATTTTGACTTTTCCTTCCCTCCAAGCAAAACTAGCTACCCCCTATAACCTACTATTTTCTTTCATTGCCTCCTTCTTCATACAAGAAACACTCTCTCAAAATTACTCACTCAAAAACAAAGATAAAGAAGGAGCAAGAAGGAATACTCTCGAATACCCTTGCACACCCAAACACCTAAGCCCACAATCAGCAACACATGCTACCAAACTTCAAACAACCATCACCTATAGCTCCACCAAACCCCTCCCCATCCTATCAAGATCTCCCCTAGCCTTAAGAAGATCATTTTTGCTTTGGTTTTCTAAGAAAAAGTTGGGTTGCTCTACATTTTAGACCAAAGTAAGCATACTCAACTTAATCATAGTTTTTGTGATAGATTAAGGCTTATATATCTAGGAGTTTAGGACAACTAGAAACACAAAAATTATCACCTTTAGGTACATGTTTCATGTAGGGTTTACAAAATATTTTTAGGAGCATTTACATGCAAAAAGACACTATGTACATGAGTTGATGTTTAGGATTAGAGATAAGCATATAACTTGTTGAAATATTACGAAAACACTATGAAACCCACATATCATGCCTAAGCCGAATAGATGCATGCATGTCTTTTTCATATATTTAATTTCTCATGTTTATCTTAGTGAAAATTAATTAAAATGCATTTTAATAAGTAAGTTGATGCATTATATAACAAATTATAAGTATAATATGTTAGCATCCCTAGGAAAATCATCTTAAATCATCCCTTAGTGATGGTTAAACATGTTGTAACTTATGATTAAGATCGTTAATCACATGATTAATTAAGGTTAATTAGGATTTAAGGTTAATTTTGTAAGATAAGTGGCTAAACAAAAGTTAAAATGCGTAATTAGGCCTAAAATAATGAACCTTGAGCTTAGAAAAATCAATTTGAAGCCCAATAAACCATTAAGACTAGATCTTAAACTTATGATAAAATGGGTCATTTAGTAGACATAGGAAGACATTGGGCCTATTAGAATAAGTTATAAACAAGTTTAAGGCCCTAGGATATAAATTAGGCTTAAATCATGTTAGAAGGCCCAAAATCATGCCTAAAGCCCATTAGAAAATTTATGACCAACAATTGTACCTAATAATTTAGGTCCCATATAAGAGGCCTATAAGGCTCAGCAAGTATTATAAGAAGCTTATGTTAGGCCCAAAGATAAATAAGGCACAAAACTAGTTAGAAAGAGCATTTTAAGCCCTAAAATAATAAGAGATGGGCTTTGACTTAAAACCTAATTAGCCTAACTAATTTATGGTCTTAGAATAAAGAAATAAAGACCCAATAACAAATAATTTAGGCCCATTAATCTAAAAGGTCTTAGGCCTAAGACAAGGCCTAATTCTTTATAAGTTGAAACTTAAAGGAACTAAGCAAACCATAAGAAGACCTATAGCTTAAGACTTAGATAAAACTTACACCCAATAATAATATAGAATCCCAATTAACAAAGATAAGTGACTAGAACAAGGTCTTAAATACTAAACACTTAGTCAAACTAGAAAATCAACAAAGTAAAAAGGGAAACACATAAAATTCAAATCTAACCCCTATAAAAAAAAAATGAGTTGTGGGTCTCAACTCTTAAAACAAACCTTACTATGTGAAAGTATGGTTAAAGTCATATGAAATTGACTATAAGAAATGCAAAAATTGGATTTAAAACGAAAAAAATATAACAAAAACAAGTTTTAACTACACTTGGGAACAATAGAGCAAGAGTTAAGATAATTGATTAGAAATTTAATAGGATTTTAATCGTATCATTATTACTCTATTATCAAGAGATATTGATTTGGATTCCAACCTATCAAAAGATTATTATGATTCATAATCAACATGATTGGGAGAGTATTTCTTTAATGATTACTATGATTGTATGTGCGTATAGTATAGTGACACTTAAAACAAGATAATATATTAGATTGTTTAGTGACTACAGGTCTATGCATGTGTACGTATTTGCTTGATTGTATGATTAGAACACTTTAATTATAAGATAACTTGTCCATATGATACGTATATATATCCTACTACATTAGTCTGCTTGAGTGTTTACGGTATTGCTTGATCACTTAATGAATTGGACTTAATTATGTTGGGTCTAATAATCAAATGGTCATGCATGTGCATGACACCACATTGATATGTCAATCACCACGTCATGTAAAGCTAAAGAGGGGTCTTATGGGGGTTGTATTTATTTTGTTAAAAGTTTGTGATGTGAAAGTTTAATTAGTATGGTGTACTCGTATGACAAGTGCCCCATCTTGGTCTATGGGCTTACTAAGCGTTAAAGGTGCTAATCATATGACTACGGATCATGTCTCGAGACCTTCACTTAAGGTGAGTTGGATTGTGTATGCCACTTACAACCTTACCTAGTGTTAAGGTTTATGACTTAAGTAATTAACGTTAAGATAATAACTAAAATTAATAACATTGATATAATAATTAGTTAGTACCAAAGTGATAGGTACCTAGATCTAACAATTCGAAACCTCTAACCCTAACTTTGGAGGGTGTCAAAACTGAACTATATATAAGATTGACTAACTATATACAATTGTTTGGCATATGGCTGATTGCATTCATATGCTTATATAATTAAACTTGCTTGACTATTGCATGTGTAGACCCCACAAATTTAGCTTTCTAAGTATAGAAATAAACGTCTAAACTGTAGATGATTTTCCGAACTCAAAAGAGCCAGTAAGATTTAAAAACCGATTAAAATCTCAATCTAAAACCTAAAGTGGATACAAAAAATCTTAAATCATCAATTGAACCCCTAATCGCATACGAAGACCCTAAAACCTCGAACCTCATCAAAACCCTAAGATGACAATCGAAGATTTAATCGTATAAGAATATATGAAACCCTAAATATGTAAAAACATTAAAGATTGTGCCTTAAAGTAATAAAAACCCTAAAACTATAACTTTAAGGATATAAAAGCACTAATTCATCATGATATACCCTAAAACCCTAATTGATAATATAATGCTTATATTTTGCCAAATCATTAGTAAAAGGTTAGAGATGACCCTCATTCATGCTTATATGATTCGAATCCTTAAGTAATCCATTAGAAACTAAGATAATGAGTCATAGATTATATTTATCCCTTAAATATGTGATTAAGATAGTCTCACTTAGAGTTAAGGTAATAGTTGAAGATTAGGTTATATATAGTGAACTTTAATACTTAAATTTGTACTTTTTGCATTTGTTATCCAAAGTAGTTTATCAAATGAGATATATAAGCTACAAAGACCTAAAGTAAGACCTCATCAACTATGTTTACTAATCAATTCATCAAATACCTCATTTCTTCTTATTTCCTTCATTTTCCCCTTAATTTCCCTTAATTACTACATTATGTGTACAAAATTACATAAACTTAAGAAGAGTTGACTAAGTCAACACATGTTGACTAAAGTCAATACTTTGAAAAGTCAACAAAAGACTAAAAGATAAGGAAAATATCTTCCTCTTCATGATGGTTTTTCTTTTCTTTCTTTTTGATTTTTCTTCTTCTCCTTTTCTCCTCAATTGCCGTCCACATTTTCTCCCTTCTAGGCCCCACCATTTTCTTCCTTTCATTATGAAAACAAGACAAAAGAAACAAAACAAAATTTGCCCTCCATTGCCGTGAGCTTTCCCCTTCCCTTTCACTTTCATTTCTTCACTTTTGCCTCCTTAAATTCAACACATCTAAAGGTATGTACTTAACTTACTTTATGTTGGTTTATGTTATTCATTAGTTAGTTAATTAGGTAGATTAGATAAATAGTTAGGTGTTTAGTGTTGTCTTGAAGAAGAGGAAACAAAGTTTCCATCTTTAAGTGTAAAAATTAGAACTTTTGAAGAAGAAGAAAGGAAGACATGAGTATAAGCTTATAAGTATGTACACATAAGGAATTACCAAAAGAGTACAAGTATGTGAACCTTTGTACATGAGTAATTATCATGTACATAACCTAACTTAAGATCATATCTAACTATACATACCTATACTACACTAAATATATACATAAAAACACAAAAGCATGGAATTAGGATGCTTTTCTTAAGGAAAAGCTTAGGCATACGAATTTTAGTATAAAAATACATATCCAACCGTATAGGTATATGAGTATGTATACACGTATAAATACGGTATAAGTCTAAGTATATATATGAGTATAAGTATGTATAAGGTATATGTACATAAGTATAAGAGAAAGGGGTAACATGTACATAATACATATACATATGACATAAGCATAAGGAAAGGCTTATGTAATCATATGATGAGGTAAGTGATGACATAAGCACATGATGACATAAGTAAGTGATGACATAAGCAGTGACATAAGTAAAAGATGATGTAAGCGATGACATAAACATAGGTTTAGAAAATGAGAAAAATAAGAAAAGTATAGGTAATTAGATACTTAAATTAGTAAACCCTAATACACTTTCTAAATTGGATCATACTTAATTAAGTACATGAATTAGTAATAGTAAAGTAAAGTAAAGTAAAATTCTCTAAGTACAAGAATTTAAGGGTTAACTAAATCATTAAGTATAAATAAAGGATCTAAATATGAGTAATACACATTATTAAGTCTTCATAATTAAAATTTCTACAAATTTAACCCATATCGTAAAACACGGGTCTTAACGTCCAAAACGGACATTACCGTGTGAACGTACGTCTGAAAACGATGAAAAACGACTATAAATTCATAAATATTGAAAATAGAATGAAAAAGTTACGTACGATTAGCAATTAGGTTTAATCGAATAAGGGCTGATAGTAATCTAAGTAGAATTAGGTAAATAGATATCTAGAACCCTTAGTTAAGTCAACTACTTATTATCTCTGTTATCTCGTAATGATCAGGTGATTCCGACGAGGGCGAGGATCTCCCGATTGGTTATTTTGACTAAAGAGAGTCGTCATAGTCAAGTGAGTACTCCCGATGACTCTATACTTGTTTATGCTTATAGTTAGTGCACTTACAATTGGATATCAATAACTTGATGCATGGGGTTTCGGGATATGCATGTGCTTGATATTGATTGATTGATTG
Organism: Lumnitzera littorea; assembly: GCA_024138015.1. NCBI lineage: Eukaryota > Viridiplantae > Streptophyta > Magnoliopsida > Myrtales > Combretaceae > Lumnitzera > Lumnitzera littorea. The sequence continues at coordinate 70,102,060 of JAMXBB010000012.1, read as the reverse complement.
TTATAAGAAATATTGTTAAATACGATAATTGATTATTTGATGGTATAACTGATTTTTATATGATTTGGATGGTTCGCTGATATTGATTGATCACCTTATAATTTGACCTAATTATATTTGACTTATCTTAAATTAAAAGGGTCATGCATTATCCATGCATCGCATTACTTATTCTGGCCGTCACTTCATGCGGTTGGTAATGAAGGGCCTTGGAGGGATGAATTCCCACATGATTTGATTAGTACCGTGCAGGAGCATGGGTGCAACAAGACCCTACCCTTGGCTCGCGGGTTCTATTGGTGCCGGAGACGCTAACAGTGGGTGGCTGGGGATCGCATCTAGAGACCACCGCTGTAGGGTGTGAGTGTGGACTGCGGGGGCCACCTCACCACTAAGCCTGGGACTTTGTGAACTATTGGATTTTTGGAAATGGAAATGTGTTTTTGTGAAATACGGAATTCTAAGTTATGGGTAAAAAACCCAGGTGCTAGAGCCCGGTCGTGATTGGTGCCGATGAATTTCCAACCCTTATCTCAGAGGGCGTTAAAATCTGATATTATATGCAGTATCGGTCAACTGCATATATTATTTGGCATTCTACGTGTGCATGCATTCATATGGTTGTAATAATTTATTTGATAACTTGTTTGCCAGTATGGTATGAGGGATAGCTCACTAAGCTCTTGTAGCTTATTCCCCAATAGTCTTTCTTTTGCAGGTTTACATACAATGGGATTGGGATAAATCTCGAGTGCTAAGTGCGAGATGAAGATATGTACATTAGTGTTAGAATTAGTTGAGATTTTTATAGATGATACATAAACACTCTTTGTAGAAAATATTCACATGTTAGAATTTAATATAATTTAATTTTTCCTGCAGTTTTATACTGTTGGTAATCCTGTCTTATTATTTGGTAGGGGATACCGATTCTCTGCGGTTTTGAGGAACTGTGGGATATCGAACATCCATAGTTATTTATAATTATATCTTACGTCATGTTATAATAAATTATTTACTTGAAAATCATTAATCTTAGTAATTTATTATTTAGGGTCTTGCAATCTCTGACTTACAAGACGATTTTCATATTATGGGTGCACACATGTTATAAAAATTTTAGGTAATCCTACTAGGCCCCCTTTAAGGTCCTGACAGCATGTATGGTGTAATTTGAGAAGTTTACTTGTTAAACTAATTAGCTTACTCCTTAATAGACTTTTATTAGCACAAGCTAACTTATGGATGGTACTCGAGTGAGGACTTCCATAAGTCAGCGCCACTAGTTTCAGGATCGTGATTAATAAGGTTGACTACTTAAGAGGATTTTTTTGGTTATTTGGACCTATGTTATGATGTGATTAGTAGTATACCAAAACTATTGTTTTAAGTTCTTATGTTGGTATTTTGACCTATAAAGCTATTTCGAGAACCTATTTGTCTCGAGTTATTTCCCTTTTTATAATATTTAGATTGTCATTAGTAATTAATTTCTTAATTTTCATTTGAATACTGCCCACTAGTGGAGTAATCCAATATGTAATAATAGCATGGTATGTTGTAGTGAAGATTATAGTATGTCATAGAGAAGATTCTAAATTGATAAGGCCATTGATTTGGGATCTCTATAAGGCATACAACTACCACCACAACCAGCTTACCCCTATGGTCATGACAACACCAAAATGGAAAAAAGGCTAAATGGGTTTGGTTAGCCTACTTAACCTACCAAACCATTTTAGTGAGTTAATGGGCTAGGTTAGTAGGTTAGCCTGTTTTACCCATTAGCTTATGCTGGCTAGGCTTAGCCTACAAATTCTAGCCCTTTTAAAAAGTGAATAAAATTTACTGGCCCATATAACCTATAGACCAAAGTGGGTTAAGCCTTATTAACACATTTAACCTACTTTTATACCTCCATTTTACAATAAAATTAAGATATTTAGTAGAGGATCTTCAAAAAAAACATATCATCTTGTTCTTCCCTCTATACTTTCCTTGCCATCCAATCAGTTGCATTATTGATTTCCCAAAGATTGCATCAATTCTCTAGGCTCCAATTGCGTAGCTACAAAAATTTTCCCCTACTTGTATTATTAACATTTTGCACATTTCAACATGAAATTTATGCCAAATGTTAACAAAACATCAACAATATTAGAGCCAATTAATATTTCAACATTTCCATATCCTTTTTGAATGAAATATTCTATCCCCCAATAAATAGTCAACAATTCTACTACTATTATATCTTGCCAACTCTCTTAATAAAACTAAGTATCCATTTGCCTTTTAAGTTTCATATTACTCCTCTTATAGATGCTTGTTATGTTACTATATTTACTGAGTCATCAGTAGTTAGTTTCACCTATGGCTCCTTAGGACTCCAAGTCAACAATTTTTCTTTAACTTGATATAGATTCTTAACCCTCCTTTTCATTACCTAACATTCATGTGCTAAGCATCTAATTGCTTGTTCATAATTTTTGTCTCTAGTCTTATGCTGAAATAGTCTTTTATTCCTAGATCACCATATCACTAAAGCAAGAAACCAAATGTGCATTGTCTTAAGGATTGTATATAATTGATATCTCTTCTTTTAATTAGATAATTTTCTTGGATCCATATAAGAAAGTTATTGACAGTCAAAATTAGAAAATTGAACTTGGGCTTGAAATTGTAAGTAAAGCCTATAAAAAGGAAGAATTAGTCTAAAGGGGAGCTTAGGCGACTTTGACATAGCCATTCTGATACCTAAGTAAGTGCTTGAAATAGAAGAAGAGAATAAATGATAAAGTAGAAATCAAGTAGGCCAAGAAGAAGTACCATACATCCTTTAGGTAATATTTATAGGCAGCAAAATTTTAATTATCCTTCTTCTAACAGATAATTTATTTGTCACATGGAGGAATAACTATTTGAATTATTCAATGATTCTCTAGAACATGGGGTAATGGGTGATTACCTATGTAGTAATTGCAAACTCTTAACTTGGTCTATAAGCGTTTGACTTGGTCATGTTAGCTGGAATTAGCAACTCTTAACTCTCGAGTTGATCAAAGTTACTTTGATCTCCTTCCATCTAGCCTGAACTCTTTATAGAGTTGTTGGTCACTTAGCCACTCAGTTATATGCACCTTTATGTAGCTAGAATCCTACCCATAAATTTAGGTCAAAATTGAGTTGATGAGCTTAAATCAAGCTCTTGTCACGTCCTTTTAGACCTTATTAGGCATTTGGTGAGGATTCCCTATCAATAAAACTTCCCATTAATTCCCAAGTTTTTAATGTCCTTAGTTTTCCAGCAATTATATGAATTTTGAATCTCTCTGCATGATCTTGCTCTCCACATCTCGGACAAGAAGCATTATCCTTTATCCCTCTTTTCCTCAAAGTCATAGCAATAGGCAAACTATTACATTGAACTTTTGCCAAAACATTTCAATTTTTTGAGGAAAGCTTGAAGCCTATATCCAAATTCTAATGAACATTAAATGCATTTTCTTTCTCCTCTATTTTCTTATAAATATCGACAAAGGAAAGTCTATTTCGAGAATTAAGAGAGATCATTTGTTGATCTCTATTTTCTCATAAGACTATTGGCCTTACCATTTCTTTTATCATTGCTACTATTTGAAAACTTAACTTTTTATCATCTCACTTGCTATCATTTATTCAGCTGTCATGGACAAATAGTTTAAAGCTTGCTCATGCATCGGGCCTTGTATAATTTGCCTTATTGTGAAGTTGCCTCCCCATTTATCCTACCAGAATGTGTTATGCACCTTGCCTAATATCATTATGCCATTTTCTTGAAACCATTCATAGCTTGCTATTGACTCTTTAACTTAGTGGAATCCATTTTCTCCACATTTCATCTCTGTCTAATTTTCCTATGTTTTGCTTTTATTAGTTTAGCCCATATATCTTTTCTATTTTTGAACTCCCATATAATACACACTTTATATAAAGTTTCAATTTTGAAAGAGACCCGACATACTTTTTAGTAGAAAGAATTGCTTGAGGTAAATAGAAAGCAACTTTTAATGTTAATGCTAGTTTTCTTTTTTAATTTTGAATTATTTTTAAATTTCTATTTAGTTTTAGAAAAAGTATTTTTAGTAAAAAGAAGGATTTTGTTAAACAAAAAGGCAGTTTTTAGAGTGGCTTTGATAATCATGAGTTACAAGTTTTAAATATTATTGTTGTAAAAGTTAAGGTTGATTATTAAAGAAGAACAAAAAGAACCATGGGAGAAAACAAAACTTTAGAGTTACTAATTAATGAAACAATTGCTTTACCAAACTCTAAGAAATGGTTGGGAGCCATGAGGCCCAAGCCAAACTCTATGTACATGAATCAAATATGGGATTTGGTGGATGCACCAGTTAAGGTAAAACTTATACAGTGAAAGTAGGGCTTTGAAAAGTAGACTAGCATAAATGGTAATGTAAGTTCATATAAGTCTAGGTTAGTAGCAAAAGGTTTTACCTAACACCATGGAATTACCTATGATGAAAATTTTTTGATATTAGCAATGTCCAAGTACATTCAAATCTTACTTACGATAGTAGCTTACAAGGATTATGAGATTTGAAAAATGGATGTTAAAATGGCTTTTCTAAATGGAAAGTTCAAGGAGGAAGCATACATGGTATAACCTCCTAGTTTTGTAGCACTCAAGAATATCAATGACATATGTTAGTTGAAGAGGTCCATTTATGGATTAAAACAAGCTTCTTGAAGCTGGAATCTAGGATTCAATGCGGTAATCAAGGAATTTGGCTATTTAACAATCTAGAAGAACCTTGCGTTTATAAAAATATGAGTGGAAGCAAATTATATTCTTAGTTTTATATGTTAATTATATCCTTCTTATTGGAAATGGCATACATACCATAGAGCTTGCCAATGGTTGGTTAGGTAAGTGCCTCTTCATAAAAAACTTAGGAGAAGCAACCTATATCTTAGGAATTAAGATATACTGAGATAGGTTTAAAAGGCTACTTGGACTAAGTCAAAGCATGTACATCAACAAGGTATTTACTATAATCAAATGCAAAATTCTAAGAGAGGATTTTTGCCAATATCGCATGGTGTACATCTCTTTAAGGTGATGTGTCCAAAAATACAAGTGAAGAAGGATAAAATGGACAAAATACCATATGCTTCTACAATAAGGTCCATAATGTATGCCATGATATGTATTCAGCTAAACATCTCATATACTATAAGCATGATAAGTAGATATCATGTTGACTCAACAAAGGTTTATTGGGTTACTATTAATATAATTCTTAAGTATCTGAAAAGAACAAAGGATTTGTTCTTGGTCTATGAGGAGACGAGGAACTAGTTCTTAGAGGATATATTGATATTAGTTTCTAGACAAACTACAATGATATATAATCATAGCAAAGTTATGTGTTTTGCCTACATAGCAAAGTTGTTTGTTGAAGGAGTTCTAAATAAGAGACAATGATAGATTCTACTATAGAGACCTAGTACATTATAGCTTCTAAAGTAGCTAAAGAAGTCGTTTGTATCATAAATTTCATCTTGGAGATAGATCCCAAGCATTATTGATCTAATTATAGTGTATTGCAATAAAAATGCAACTATAACTCAAGCTAAGAAACAAACATCTCAGTAGAGGTCTAAACATGTGCTTTTGAAGTTTCACATCCTTAAAGAGACAGTTCAAAGGGGTGATGTATTGGTTTGTAGAGAAGTAATAAATGAAAATGTTACAAATCCACTTATTTAGGCCTTACCTCAGCAAAAATAGGAGACCTATGTGAGGAGCCTAAGACCAAGAATCTATAATACTTGACAATAGTGCAAATGGGAGTATTATAATCTATGCAAAATGTACTAAGGCACTTTTAATGTATTTATGAATATTATTAATAAAAAGTAAGTATTTATTATATATGTCTACTTTTCTGCTCGTATATATTTTACAATAAAATTTTATAGATAATTCGAGCATGTATAAATAATAATAAAGATGCATTATCAATCGGATTCCATGACATTATATTATCTAAAAGTTATCCCCGATCGATATATATCTAGATGGAACATGGATATTTCCATCAATATGTTTTATAACTAAGGTCATCTCGTTGGATTGAGGATAAGATATTTAAGTTATATAAGTAAGTGCCCAAAGTTAAATAGATACACTAAACATGGCCCGCTAATAAAGGATACCATATATTTAATGTTATTGGTCTTTCCTTTATATGAACAAGCATAAACAATTCCTAAACTTGAGACTTTCATATATTTAATATATGGGATACCATGCTTGGATGCTATTAAATGCAATTCTGATTTAAAAATATAGATAGTATAGTGATGAGTCAAGGTAGAATTCATTACTTTCTTAAATTAGGAAGTTGATAACTATGGCTGCTTGATTGAGGTAATAATGACTTAAAAGCCCATGGCAATGATAAGTTTTCTTAGGCATAATTTATCATAGAAACCAAGTAAAGGATTAAACATTAATGACATGACGTGCAACTGTTTAATCAAGATAACATTTGATGAAGAGATTTAATTATACAGTAATCAGTTCATAGTGGTTTATGGTTCATAACCTTTCTATTACATTAGATAGCTAATAACTGTTGCTAGATAGTTACCTTGACATATGTTTAGATAGATAATACCTTTGTGTATGAAAATTTTGAGGTTCACGTATAATATCATGGTTAATAGGATCCAAATATTTGATAAGAATACTAAAATTTGTTAATATTTATTTTAGGATTGAGAATTAATTGGTTTGAAATAATAAGCATTTAAGTAGTGATAAATTACATTAAGTTGCTTTTGTCCACTAGTTGAAAAAATAAATGGAATTCACTTACATAACACCTACCACTTAAAAGGTTATAAAATAAAAGTTATTTTCAATTAAGGAAACATTTTCTTTCTTCTAATATAATATGTTATAGCATTTTTGGTAAATAAGTAGACATTGATGGCTCATTCACTTTAGATTTTGGAAAGGGGGGGGGGGGGGGGGAAGGGGTGGGATGGCTATTATGTTATTTAGTTGATTAAAAAGACAAGTGAGGAATAGAGCTATAATAAAAATCAAATTACTAAACTACCTTCGTCCCTTTCTTCCTCCTAGACTGCCATTGGTAAACTCCTCATGCTTGTATTCAAAGACATTCAAAACCTAATCACCAAAGATAGGCTAAGGTTTTCAAAAAATGAAAAACATAGGCTAAGGCTAATCATTGAATCCAATCCTCTTCTTCAATCTCTACTTTGAAACTTCACTCAAGTTTCCAAACCTCAATTAGCGATCATAATTTACTTCACAAGCCTTGATGGTGTTTATAGGATATTTGAGGATTAATATTTTGCATTTTCACTAGGGGAGAGTTCATCAACAATATAGATAAGAGATATGGTAACTCTACGAGAGCAATAAGCTAAAATGACTCATTGGAGATTTTCCTATGATTGGATTGAAATTTTGCTGTCTTTATAGAGGACTGAGATCTAGCGGTAAGTTTGTTAGAGATTAGTTCTACTGACCAAGTTGTATCATAGTGGTAGTAGTGCCCATGGTGGTAGTAGTGGTGTGTCTGTGGTGAAGTCTATAGTTTAGGGAAGAGGTGAAGAAGACAAAGGCATATGATGTCTTTTTTCGGTTGAATGATTTGGTTATAGTAGGCACACGCGTATAGCATAAGTCTCACACTATGCGTGGCCTTAGAAGAGTGACATAAAATGATATGTAAGGGATGACTTAGAGAAGAAGTAGTAGGGAAGAGGAGTAGGTAATAATAGGAATTAACCCCTCGGACCGATCATGTACAGCCCAACTAGAGGACTCTAAGGACTTGTTTGGAGGATACTAGCTCTAAGTCATAGCTAAGATAGGGATTCTTATCCTGAGTTGATTTCCTATTGACTTGTCAATCAGATCCTTACATGCGTTAGATCCGCCCTTGTTTAATAGCAACGCTTTATCCTAAGAGACAAACTAAGAGTAGCTGAGGCGAGCTCCTAATCTGACCATAAGCATCCAATGTCGAATCAAGCTGACTTTTCTTCAAAAGAACTAATTGGTCCCCGACCTAGTCCACATCAAGCCAACCAATAACCATAAGCATTACTCTGTTTTCGCTTACCTTGTACTATTATTTCTCCCATCCAGACGCCAAGCGACATGTGTCTTCTGATACAGTATTCTAGAATGATTCTTTTTTTTTTTTCATACTGAATATTCTTTGTCTCATTTACCCTTTTTAGTATGTTATATGTAACCTAGTTATATAATACTCTTTTGTCTTTTTATATATGTAAAGTAACCCTAGTGGATGGGTATACAAACCCCTACTTTCTTGTATGCAAACAATAGTTATCTCTTCAATACAGAATTATTCATTGAGCAACCTTAGTATTTTCATTATTATTCAACGCTTATCTATTCCTTTTAGTAAGAAGTAGTGACAAGTGACCCTTCGGTTTAAACCGGTGTGTCATATTTAGTGGATTGTAGGCCGAGTAGGATCGAGTGGTGCGTCATATCTATTCAGTAGCTGTCTAGACTTTACTAACTTTTTTTGTTGTTTTTTGCTTGCTTCGTTGTGGTGCCTCTCCATGTATTTGACCTCGGAGACGCATCAAATAGTCTTAGGGAGCTTCGAATGCACACACTATAAGTAGAGGAGCTATAAAATATTCACCCTACTATTCTATATGAGAGATGGTGTGTTTTTCACTTTAAGCTTTATTGATCTTATGTGGTAACAGTATGACAGTACGACACCGTTTCTCTAAATGGTTAAATTGTTAAAAGAAGAAGAGCTCTCGAGTATTTATAAAGTTAGGCTATCGACAATATCTATCAAGTCATGGTGTCAATCGATGGCCGAGATGAGTTCCCTTGTTAATGGAACCTTCCATGGGCTCATGTTAAGTCTAAGCCCATGACAAGTCTCTTTATGTGAATGAGCTTTCTTAAGAATGGTTGAGAGCAAACGGGTTAGTTTAACGATCCTTACTCTAAGCTTACCACGTCACATCTCCCTAATTCATCCTAAAATCATAAACTTGCTCTCTAAACCCTATCACATCAGCTTAAAGAGTCAAATCCCGGTTATTATTGAGCTTATGGCCGAATAAGCCATTTTATCCCTCTACAAATCTCAATTCTTAACTTTGAAAAAGGAATCTCTATTATTTAATTTCAAGTAACAAGAAATTCTTATCAAATCCTAATTTCGAGACAAAAACCCAAGTGAACAGTATTAGGAAATAAAGGGGATTAAAGTAGTCACTCCCCTTAAGAGAACAAGCAATGAGTGATTTTTTTTAAACCCTTTTAATAGTGACGCAAACATTGAAAATGTCTTAGAACTTATATGCCAAATTGCCAATGAAAGAAGATTGAAGACGTTTTGATTAAAATGTTAAGATTTTAAAAAAGATTGAAACATTGTTTTTAGTAAATAAATTATATCATGTTAGGCTATTATACTTACTTTTGAAAACTTTCTAATCTTAGTGATTTAGCAGTCTAAAGGATTTATACAGTTCTTGTAACCATGTGCATGGATACCACTAGAGAGATTGCATTTGGGTAAATACATATTACAAGAGGTAAAGCAATTCTAGAATTGTGCTTGAACTCCATCATTAGGAGGAGAAGGATATTTCGTTATAAGAAAGGTAGGATTTTTCTTATAGATCTTATGAATTTCATTATTTGTTTTATTTTACATATCACAAACAAATTGAAAATAGGTTTTCTACTAGAAATTTTAAAGTCCATGACATTTTCTTTAAGCTACAAAACCTAATGGTAATAACCACCAATTGCTCACACTTTATATCATAAAGAATCACAACCATTACCACTAAGCATCTATTATATCAACCTTATTGTCTTTATTCATAATATTTACATAGAGAATAAAAATTGTTTTGATGTCATCCCTTTTCACCTATACATGTTGAACATTTAGGCAAATACCAAAATTCATGATATAATGAGCCTATTTACCTAATATAACTACCCAATATCCCCTTTCAAGATATAATGCATGTACTTTCCTAATATAATCATTCATTATATAAAATTATCGAAAAAAAAAAGAAAATGCATCAAAATTATAAGAACATTTGATTGCAAAAAATGTAATTAATATTCTATCTTAAATCATGCTTCTATTGTAAACATAAAGTTTTTAAGTTGTCTATTGTATCTCATTAACAAATATATCAACTCTACTTGGTCTTTTTCTGTAGAGCATTAAAAACTAAGAGTTAGAAACTAACTTAACTTTTCTATTTTGATAGCAAAGCATAAATCATCTTATCTCAGTATACCCAATATAGAGTTGAGCATTAATAACAACAATTACTAAATCACATATAGAAAACATGATACTATTTATGAAAATCTAACATTTATCAAACCAAATTTTACCTACATCAAGACTTAACGCTAATTTAATTACTGATTATAATAAGCCAACATCAATTTTAAGCACATAAAAAGCATCAAAATTTCCTTTTCATAAAATACAAAAGTATTATAGGGAGAAAAACAAAAAAAGAAAAAAAGAAACCAATTTGGAAAAAAAAATGAATAGTTATAACGACCCTAGGGAGAGCCTAGTAATATTGCCTAGAATTTTTATATTATGTGTGTACTTATGATAAGAAAATCGCTTTGCAATTCAAAGATTGCAAGACTCTAAATAGTTAATCGCTAGCATCTTTAATTTTAGTTCATTGACTCATTATATAATATAAATAAGTATGGATATCCATTTTTCCATAGTTCCTCAAAACCACAAAGAATCGGTATCCCCTACCAAAATAGTGAAAGAAAATAGACAATTCTAGAAAATTCTAAACTTACTAAAGATACTAAACTTAATTGAGATATTAGTCGTTTTCTGGAGCATTCTGAATTAACTGCACAAGCTTTTCATCATATTTATTCAATGGTATCACTTTACACTTGGTTCCTATCCTTATCCCAACTATCGATCAACCTGCAAAGAAAAGAACTGTTGGGGTGTAAGTTTATGCTTAGTGAGATAAATCCCTTCGTTAATACTGCATGACAAAAGTTTGTTTAATGCATAAACATATGAATATATGATCAATCAGTATGTTAAACAATACATGTAGTAGCCTAGGAACTGCATGTAACTTAGAATTACGCTCCTTGTAGTAGAGGTTTGAAAATAATTAACCGACCCAAACCAAAATCCGTGTTCTAAACTTTGGGTTTTATTTCATTTGCACTATTGTTTTAAAACTTGGGTTATATACATATATATACTTTCTTTCTTGAACAACAAATCATATTTTCAAAATCCCAAGTCTAACAGTGTGGTGGCTTCTACAATCTATAAGCAAACACCCTAAGCAGAAGCTATAAAACAAGGCCTTTCGCTGACGGTTGGTGTCTCCCGGTGCCTAATAAGCTTGTCAACTTAGGACAGAGACTCCATAAAATGATGACATAGCTAGTACTCAATCCTATAGGAGACCCTTCTCCTATGGGTCCCTTCCCATCTTCTACGTGAAGCGGTAGTCAGTGTTATTTGAATGCAATTATGGGGAATGCATGATCCATTTAATTTCTTAATCGTATAAGTGGTTAACCCGATTTTCAAGGTGATTAGACAATTTCATTCCATACAATCGCACGTATAAATTATCACAACAATTCTCATTATTATATAATTAACAAGCCATAGCATTCAATTCACAAATTCATACACATGCATTTCCTATATCCCATAAGCACCCAAATTTATATATATGTATATATATATATATAAGTTTAGGTGCATCTATTCTACAAGCAAAATCAAGTAAAAAGTCATCGAAAATTTACTCACTTGGCTATGCAGATCAATCAAAATAATCCGGGATAGGTCATCTCCTAAGAGCCGGGTCCCCTGGACATCGCAAATATGATACTATAAGGATTTGAAATAGGATTTGGAAAACTAAACTAAAACCTTTTTAGTTATACTTCTGACTTAGTTTCATATTTTTCTCGGTTTTTACTTAAAGTTTAATTGCGTATAATTTTCTCGTTTTAAATCCGATTTTTATGATCTTATAGTCAATCTTTATCGTTTTTAAGTGTACTTTAATATGGTAAGGTTAGATTTTTGTGATGAGGCATGAAAAACTGCCCACAAGTCAAAACAGTAGCGATTTTCATAATTTGGAGTGCTTTTGAGCTTTGTTTGGTAACTTAGGAAATTCTTTGAGCATGGGCTTAGGACTTTATTTTAAACTTAAAATACTCCTTAAGGTCAGATTTCTAACTTTGGTTTACACTATTAGTGCTAATAATAACTCCTTGGGCTTTTAAGTGGGCTTAAGTTGTCAAATGAGTTTGTTTTTGTTCAAACTAAAGTTAGTGATTTTAATAGGCTTATGGAGTCTTAGGTAGACTTCTTGTGGGCTTCAAAAACAACCTTTCTTAATATTTTAAAGTGCTGGTCAGAATTTTAATAAAGGTCTAACTTAGAGTTCTAGGCTCAATTTGAGAGTTTTAGGCTTTGTATACTTGCTTTGGTTGATCTTTTCGCTTTGTTCACTTGGTTTTATCATATTTTTAAGTGGCTTTTATTTATATTCCAAATCTGGCTATGATGAATCTAAGGGGCACTCACTTCGTTTCTTAACTTGTTTTATCATTTCCTTAAGTTTAAGGGTTAGATCATGAACCTATGCTATTTATATTCCAACTTTGACTTAACTTCTCTTCCATATGGCGATTATTTAGCTTATACTCTAGATGAAATTAATAGATCTCATACTTATCATAACTTCCGTGCCATAGTTCATGTCTTATAAAGTTGGTTTCTTCATAAAAGCTTCATGTAATGGATTTTCCTTTACTTAAGGCTAGGTTTGAGCATCTTTAACTTAATAGAAATGGAAATAACATCTAAATGACTCACATACACTCTACGTCCAATATGATGTCTCTTCGTTCATGAACACATTTCATGATTTTCTCAACTTAAAATCTTTCATTCTAAGTGTTAGACATATATCTTTACATAACACCAACTTAGCATGCTCATATTTCAACTTTCATGTAAAGGGGTTCACAAGCTTACTTCTTAAAGTGGTTTAACTATTTTATCATCCTATGATCATGCTAATATCTTCATGAAAACATGGTCTCTTAACATGGCATATTATGTCACTTTAACAAGAAAATAACTTACCTATCCTAAAAGCTTAGAAATGGTGATTGTGTAACTAAGTATCCTCTTATGTTCCTTGTTTTTCCTCCTTCTTCTTGCAAGCTCTCTTGGACATTAGAGTCTTGATCTTTGAAGTGGGGTTTTGAGGATATTTTAAAGTTCTTAAAAGTGGTTTTTGAAGTTGATAAATAGTGGGCACAAAATAAAACTTGGTGTCGTGAGTATAGAAGCAAAAATAGTGGCGGCAATATTGGGATTTTGTAGGGTTGGATTTATTCTTTTGGTTTGTATTTAAAGTGAGAGAAAAGGAAGTGAAAATGAGAGTGAAAGAGAGAGAGAGTGGTAGAGTTTTTTTTAATGGGAGGAGAAGTGTGTTCAAGAAGCTTTAATTGATTATCGTTTAGTATGCACAAATGCCAACTTTTTGACAAGACCAGATGATATAAGCATTAAGAGGTAAATAATAGATGTGTAAGACAATTAAGTGATGGACAAATGACAAAGCATGGCCCCTCTTTTCCTTCTTTTCCAACTGGCCATGTAGGGAGCAATTAAGGCATGGTGTTGTTTTGTCACTTAATTAAAAGTTGAACACATAAAATAATGTGATAACTTGTTTATATGTAGTATAAGTTGTGGTATAACAAGGAAAATGTCTTATCATTAGTTTTGATAAGTTATCAATTGATAAATGATTCCAACTCTCAATTGATAAGTTATTTAGGGTAATTGGTTGGTTTACTTATTCATGTGCACAAGTCTTATACATGAAGATAAGGAGATTGTCTTATATAAAATTCTTTTGGAGTTTGTTTCTTAAATTGATTTGTAAGTTATAATTTAATTCTTAGAAAATTATGAAAATTTCTAGAGTTAAATAAAATTATTCAAATTAAATTCTTAATTAGCTGCTTAGGGTTACAAGTCCTTAATTGTTTTAGAGTTTTGGGTTTTGGGTGACTTAAAGTTTGCAGTTCTCGTGTTCAAGTTTTATCAATAATAGACTTTCGAATTGGAAAATTAAATTCATTTTTAAATGCAAACTTGAATTCTTAGCTTAGTTTATCCTTGGAAACATTCAGGAAGTACTCTTAGTTGAATCATAAGTCCGCTAAAAAATTGGTATGTATAACATGGCTTATAAGTGAAAATAAGAGAATTGTCTTATATGAAATTCTTTCAGGGCTTGATTCTCAAATTAATTTGTAGGTTGTGATTTGCTTCTTAAGAAATTTTAGAATTTTCTAGAGTTCAATAAAATTTATTCAAATTATATTTTTAATTATTTATTTAAGGTCATAAGTCCGTAATCATCCTAGGTTTTAGGGTTTAAGTGAGTTTATGTATGTTTTAGGGTTTTTTACCAACTCGAGAGTAATTGACTTACACTTACGAGCTTAAGGTTTAATTGGCTTAATTATTTAAGATCATTGCTTTATTGTGCAACATATATATACACACACACACACACACACACACACAATAGATTAAGAAAAGAGAAGGAAATTGCTTAGTAATATATTTATATATACATACATATTGTGAGGCTACTTATGTACATAAGTAAAATTTTGTAAATTTATTAATTTATTCCTTTAACTAACTTAGTTTTGTTGTTTGTTATTATTTGAAATAATCCTTGATTAGTTCATTATCAATTTCATATGATTCTACAAAAATTAATGATAATTTTATTGATTTATAACTTTTCAAGCACTAAGATAATTTTATAGAGTTTTAATAATTTTTACAATTTGATATTTACAATTTCTATTGAGTTTATATTTACATTTTTTTTTTTAAAATACATGTATGTAGGGATTGAAGTTTTCTTACATGATTAGGGTTTCCAAATCGTATAATAGGGCCTTTCAAGTTCATTTTAAGCTTCAAGTTCAAAATTTTAGTCTGTTTTCATTTTATGTGGTTTTGTCGACTTAGGGAAATATCTACGATACCCGAGTTTGATACCATGTTTAGAAGATTAAATTTGTAGAGTCTTCAATAGTACAAAAAATTTGAAAAAAATGATCCCGAGTACAATTCACTATCATCCTAACACATTACTAATAAATAGTATTAACACCCTACTCAAATATAATATCAAACATATGATAGGCTATTCAACTACTCTCCTACAAACACATATTCAATTCAACTAGAAAGTATTAATTTGCAATATAGCATATTAATGACAATTAAATATAGTACATCAATAAAAAAATCTAAAAGAAGAAAGGAAGCATACTTTGTGAGTGTGTACAAATTAAGGTTTTGATTTTGCAAGAGCTCTACACAAAATCATAGATAAATGAGTGAAACAAATCTCCTAATGAGATAAAAACAAGCTTAAATGAATCGATTAGTGCATTTCAGCATTTGATGGGTTTTTTTTTTGTTTCAATGTTGGATGTTTTCCACTTACCTAGGTTTTTTATTTTTATTTTATTTTTTCTAAAAAATAGTTGCAAATATAAAATGTGGAATGATGAAATGGTATGTTTAACATACTATTTCATTAAAGATAATGAAATTGTGTGGTGAGAACATGACTTCATGATTTCATGTTGGATAGTTAAAATTGTGTCTTAAATACATGATTTCAAATCGCAATGAAATCATGTACCCAAGACATGGTTTTTTAAGTGTTGCATTTTTTGGATTATTTTAAGTATTAAAAATTTTAGAACTTATCATAAAAAAAAAAAAAATTGACTTAACGTGAGAGTTTTGAAAAACCTAAACGCTTTTGTGGAACTTTTAGTTAATTCTATACCTTAGTATGTTTATGTTGGGTTTTAAATATCTAATTGACCATTTACACCATTTATTTAGGAGGTGTAATAAAAAATCCAAAAATAAAAATCCACCATGAGAAGGCGATCCTATTTCAAGCCTATTCATGAATGTTAAATATGTATTAACATCTTCTTTACTATTTTCATAAATATGCTAAGTTATGTAATTGAAAAAATGAAACCAAAATTACTAAGGTGAAAGAAAAAAAAAAAAGGTCAACAAGCGATGTAACTAAAACAAAACAATACATGTTAGTTTAGTGAAAAATAATGCTTTGGAGAATGTGAAAACTCAAAATAAACGATCAAATTAAAAGATTTGTTTTTCCATTAAAAAAATTTTCATTGTATTTGATGTGTAAGTATAAAGTAGAGGAGTTCACATCATTTATGGTTCCTAACACATTTGACACGATGTAACAATCAGATACAATAGATGAGATAACATAAAATAGTTGCATTGGTAGTAGTCTTCATGGCGAGACGATTGCTTTCATAAGCCCCAACCCTACACCATCTCTCTTAGAACTTGGAAAACATAAAGAAATATTCTTCTTTTGAACTTGCTAAAATTGAGAATTAAGCCATGATAAAACTAGACTGCATCTCTTTTAAACCCTTTGCTTGAGGTGTGACACTTTTTCAAATAGTTAGGGTTACACCTTTTGCCAATTCTATTTTGGTTAATGCTATTATAGTTGTAGATATGGATTGGCATCAAAGAGTAGAGAAGTCGGAGGAAGAGACACCAATCAATGAGAATAAAATTCAAATCATTGCATAAGGACATATGCACAATTACATTACTTATGCTACCACTCTTCTTCAGGTTCATTTTTACATTATTTGTATTTTAACTATGTACCAATTGTTTTTTAAGGAAAAAATTTATAGCTTTGATTTCTTTGCACTCTATTTTTGTAGTTGGTTCTTGTTATTTAACTACTTAGGTTAACATCAATTGATTTGTTTCATATGCAAAATTGCTAATATTACACTTGTAATTTGTAAAGTATATTCAAATGAACCAGGATTCTTTTATTTGTATTTGACTCATGACAAGCATTTTCGCATTGCTTGTTTCATATGTCATTATGAACATCATGTCCATTTCATTGGTTTGAAGAGAAAAACTAACACCAAGGAGTTGGTTAATAATATAACGGGTGTTTCACTTTTATAAGGCAATCCTTTGTCTACTTAGTAGTATTTATGGCTCACTTTGGGTCCTTTGCTTTTGAAAAATCTTAAGAGACCGCTTGGGATAAGTCAATTGATCCCATGTTCATTTTGTAATTTAAGTAAGTTATTGGACAAAATGGGAGCGCATCATTCGAATAGTATCAATTTCTTTTGTTACTAAACAATTTAATTATCAAGAATTCTCCAACACAGCATAAGTATGTAAATAAGCCAAAAAGTTCTCATTCCTTTCAGTACATATCTTCTCTATTTAGTAAAATACAGTTACACCATCGAAGTTGCAACATCACAATCACTATTGCCCTTTCACCACCTTCAAATTTTAGGTATGCTAAAGAGAAGATAATCTCTTCAATATACCTATACAGAACTTGTACCCAAAAGGAGAAAAAAAAAAAAAGAAATAATACAACAACACTTGAGGAGTTAAGTTCTAAAAAGGATTTTTCTACTTATATAAAGCCATCAAGTACAGAAAATGTTGTGCTATGCATTCAGTGATTATCCAAATAGTTTTAGTTAGCATTTAGAGCAAATTTTGTAGCAATTCGCTTTAATGCTGCAAAGCTACCACATATAAGAAGGTTGATATTACCAAGAGATGGGATATAGGATAAATAATAGGATCCAAATTTTCTATTTAAAGCAGAAGTAACCTATCTATATGCTGAAGTAGTTATCACTAATCAACATAAATGTGCATGCATACGGGAAAAATAAACTCTATCTAACTACCAAATAAATTTAAAGAATCTTTGGCATCAACTTCCATGTTTATTTTTTGTGTTGTACCATAATATCCTATTCTTTTTTACTAAAACTGCTTTATGGATTGAGCAGGTTCTCAGTAGATTTGAGAAACTTATAATTTTATTTAAACAATAGCATTGGTGCTTGTTGCCTTTTCTTGTCTTCATTACTCTTATGAAAGGAGTCTAAAACTTATGAAACTATGAAAAGAATGCTATTTTTGGTTTGAATGAAGCATGTAAAATAGTTTTTGATCTTAAAACAATAACCTAAAGCTTTCTTACATTTTATAAGATTTTTAAGTCCTATTTGATATTATTTCAAGCTATAAGGCATTGGTTTAGGAAAAAGACGCAACATAACTTTATGTTATGAGGTTTAGTTGAGTTATATTAATCTATATTCGTCATGTTTTCTAAGTTCCATCCTTTCCTTTTTAGGAGAAAGGGTCTAATGAAATCGCTTTTAAAGCTATGGGCAAGGCTATCAATAAGATTATAATGATAGTGGAGTTAATTAAGGTAAATCTTTAGTGAAAAGTTCTCTCTCTCTCTCTCTCTCCCCTCCTTCCCCCTACCCTAATATCTATAAATAAAAGCTTGGAAGATATCTATAGAAAATATGATGGCCACTCTAGAAAAGATATCAACATTAAGATTCATAAATAAGGAAAGCTGAGTGAATTGATTGTCTTTTCTACATTATTGTGAGGCTAAGACGTTGAGTGTGACATGATTTTTTTAGGGGTAATTTGTGTGGCATAATATCAATCATTTGTTTTTTTTTTTTTTTTTCATTATTGAAAAAATGTACCAAAAGGATAAACCAATGCTTGCTTTTATATTGAAACTAAATACATAGTTAAAATTTGGATATTGAGTTATAGAATACAATATTAAGAGGCATGGTGTAGAAGGTTGTCACCTAGTTGATTGTACATGTCATAATTAACATATTAATTTCATCAATGGGTTTTGGCTTAGTTTTAGATAGTAGCTTTGAATTAGATTAATTGGATGAGATATGATGGAATGATTTGCCAACAGTAGTAGTCTTTGCACAACCAAATATAGATATGGAACATTTCTATCAAATATTCTTTTATAGGCTTGAATTGGACTTGTTATTACCACTGTTCTTAGCATGTCCTAACTCCATCAACATGCTTTAACTAGTGGCTATACTATGTACCAATGTTCTCTTTTTATTCTCTTTAAAGTAGGATTGTTGGTCTCCATTCGAATAATTCCATTAGTTCTACTAATATAATTGGTACGTAGGAGCCATTAGAAGTTACACATCTTATACTATACAATAATTTCCTATCCTTTTAAGTAGTAGGTGATGCTATTCTTTCATATGTAGTAGAGACTATTCATCACTAATTACTACAACTTTATCTAAGAAGGAGCTGGACACATCCTCCATAAGGTATGTTGAAATTATTAAAATCGGTAATGTGGATACTTCAATTCATATTTAGCTCCTTTGCTTGGTCTTTTATGTAAATTTTAACTTGTTTTTAGGTAGTATGCTAAGAAAAAATGCTAGCTTAATATTATTGTTTTGCTATTGCTTTATGATCGAAGAGTTATTTTTTGAATTTTTTGATGCAGGTTTCAACCTCCTATTCTAATTTATCAGGTAATAGCATGGAATGAAATTGACTATGAATGAGGTAAATAAGTTACTCAACACTTAATTTTATGAAATGTCCAAGGTTGAAAGTAGTTGAATATCTTTCATGTGACTTTTGCTATAGAAGGGTCTTCGAGCAATAGGGGAAGATGGTAGGAATAGAGATAGAGGTAAGCAAACTCTTTTCTTTTCTTTTACCCCTTTATCTCTACATTGAATAATTTTTAGTGGAGTATTATAATTGGCTTGGTTGAAAATTTTATGGGTACCGACTTTTAAGTTAATTCTATTACCCTAGTTATTCTATTTCTTTCTAACGTGTTGTTTTAAACAAATTTTACTTTGTACTCTTCCATATTTTTGTTGTACTAGTTGTTAGATAGGAAAGAAAGCATTATTTGTTTTGGCTAAAAGAAGATGGTGTTTTTGTATATGGTCATGTATATATCATTGCATATATGGGTTGTTACGTCTCTTTAAAATCACGATCGAGATTTATTTGAACAATTAAGAAGGCATGATAAGCTAAATTCAACATTATATATAAGGTCTTGATTTCAATTTAGTGGAGTGTATATAACTCTTCTATGAACTATTACTAGATGATGGGACTTGAGCAATATCTAAGCCCACATGTACAAGGGGATTTTTTTTCTTTTCTTATTATATAATTCAGGTAGACATTTAGTCTTGATTGCAAACCAACTTTTCTTATTTGATTTTTTAACTTCTTATTTTTCTATTTGAGCATGTACCGTTTTTCAACATTTACAAACTTGGACTTTAGTCAATTTTGTTAAATTTTTCGTTTATATTCCAAAACTATCAACTTTTGATTTATTCATAATAACTAATTTCATAACATAATATTGTTATATATAATTAATTAAATAACATAATAAAAATAATGAAAAAATAAAGAAAAATGAAAAGGAGAAAAGGTAGAAAAATAAAATAAAACCCAATAATCGTTGCCAGCCACCATCATAACTAGCACAACCCATTGAGTTAACAAAAGTTCATTTTGACTTTTACGTTTCATTCTATCATGCAAAACCCTATTGTTTTCTATCATCCTTTTCTACCCCTCTCGATTTTGCCATTTCCAAGTTTGATAAACTTGGTGAGTCAACTTAGTGAATGGATTCCTTTAAAACCTATTCTTATTCTTAGCTAAATGCAATATTTGTTCTAGCCTTTGAAAAGATGATATCTTGCCATAATTACTCCAAAATAGTCACTAAGTGCAAATATCTTCTCAAAGAAGTCCTCTCTAATGACTTCTCAAGCCCTTACTCTCCCCATTTAAAGCCTGAATCATCAATACAAGGCTTGCTCTTTGATGACTTGCTCCATTCTCTTTATCTTAAACTCTAGATTAATCCTCATACCATTCATCAATGCATGCAAATGACTCCATGTTGATCCTTATACCATTCGTCAATGCATGCCAATGTAGTGATGCTATGATAATTGATTTCGAGTGATCCAACAGCTCATCACATATAGTATTTTTGTGGAGAGGTGAACCCCGCAAGTGGTCTTGAGGTGAAATTGCTCTCTAGGTTGATTGATTTTGTTTATAAATGTGTGAAAAATCATGAGAATGTTGAATTTTTGTTTTTGAAAATGCTGTTGAGCGTAGTTACTTAGATGTCGTTGAGAATTCATGGTAATCACTTATTGATGATAATTAGACTAGTTATGATGTGTATTTAGATGGTAAAATGTAGTTAATCAAACCACAAGGAAATCTTCTTTTGCTTAGATGCTTGTGATTGTGTTTAAGAGAATGGAGATAGACCCATATATGATTTCAATTTAGCCTATTATTGTTGCTGAGTTGGTGAGTTTTTGGAGAAATCTAATGTGGATGCATCTATGGTGCAATTTGTGCTGGGTTCTATTACAAAGATTATGCAGCTCCATAGGTGGTGGCTAACTATCACTAGGCTATAAGATGGTCAGCATTGACTGTAGGATTCTAATAGTTATCATTTTATTAAATTAATTATTTGAGACCAATTAAAAACTGACACATGTTTAGGATTTAATAACAAATTTCATGGAGTTAATGGAAGTCTTAGTTTGTTAAAGTTGAAAACATCAAACATAAAAAATAAAAGTTTGGGAACTCAAATAGAATAATAGTTAAACATTGATAACTAAATGTGCATTTTTCTCATTTTTTCTCCTTTTGCATTAAAACCTAAAAATAGTTGTCTAACTAAGTTCATTCTTGAAATGTTAGATTTGGAAGCCTATATCTCTATAAAAAATTTATAGGGAATTGCAAATAACCCTACTAAACTTTGGCTTAGGTGCAAATATACCCCTTAAGCTTTCAAAGTATGGTTTTTGATCTTATAAACTTTGATAAATTTGCAATATAAAGGATATTTCCTATTTTAGTTAAAAAAAGTCATACTATGGTTAAAGTTTATAGAGTCTTAAAACACATTTTGATAAATTTAGGAAGTGTTTGTATACTAAAATTAAAGTTTAAGGAGATAATTCTTAAACTGTAGGAGTTGTTTATCAATTTATTAAAGTTTAGGAGGTCAAAAACTAGACTTTGAAAGTTTAGAGGTTTAATTTACACCTAAGTCAAAGTTTAGGGTATTATTTGCATTTCTCCCAAAATTTACATTTATGATGATTTTGAGCTATATACCTAGATCATGAAGTTGTAAGTAAGGTAATGTGTTATGATCATGAAATCATTATGATATTAGATATTAGATAGGTAACTTAGTAAATAGTTGCAATTAGTAAGATTAGCTAGAAAATTAGTTAAATTAGATGTTATTGGAAATACTGTGAACAACATTTTATTAAAGCCAAATGTTCCATTCTATTCATAAATGAAATTCATAGAGGTTTGTTCTTTTTTGTTTTGTTTTTCTTTTATTTTCTTGGTTGAATCCTCTCTAAGAGATTATCTTTGACTCAAATTGAAGATAATGCCAATTTTTCACTTGTTCTTGAAGATCAAGCTATGTGAGATCCTAACAATGGTGCTATTGTTATTCTAAATCTAATCCTTTTCTTGTTGAGCTTATTTGTATCAAGATTTTGAACAAAAATAAGAATTTTAATTGAGTCTTCATTGAATTTTGCGTATAGTAATAACTTACGGAAGTAAAAAATATGCTGACATATCTAAATTTTACTAGGATTTAGGTTTTTCATATTGCTAATATTGACTTTGATTATCTTGTTTGACAAATACGATTTGACATACAAGGATCTATTGGTGCTTGTTTCGAAGCTAATTCATAGATTTTTAAGGTTGACCACTTCATGGAGTTTCATACGTATCAAAGAACTTCTCTTATCTATATAGGATCTTATGTAACTTGATCTTTAAGAACAAATGAAAGTAATTGAAATTGTTGTTAGTTTGAATTAAAGTCAAACTCTTAGAGAGGATTCTTAAAAGAAATGTTCGTGAATTTCATTTATGAATCGAATCGATAAATTTGGTTTCTACAAAATGTTGCATATGATATTTACTGTAACCACAAATTTTCTAAGTAATTTCCATTACAACTAAATTTCTAACTAGTCCAACTAATTGCAACTGTTGATTAATTTGCCTATCTAATATCATGACAATTTCATGATCATAATATAATAATTGTTATGCTCTTACTTTTAGACTGTTATGGTGTCACACTTAAAATATTGGTTCTTCTCTTTCTAAGCAATGTTGTTAGAGTGATTTCCTATCAAACGAGTGTCATTGCCACCAGTTATGTTTTGAATTAAAAGAAACTAAACTTTAGAGCTCAACAAACTGGTTCAACCAACTTAAGGTGGTCCAACTCTCTTATTAGTTTTCTCGGGTGTTGTACTAGCTAAGTCTACATAGGTAAATGGGGGTTTGTTGACTTTTAGTTATTAGTCCAAGTGGTAGGTTTTGTCTTGTTTCTTTTTCATTGTCCATATAGGCTTAGTTTGATGCTTCATGCTTTGTTAAAAAGCATTAAAGCATCTACATTCATTAATTAGATTACTAGAGTACTTAATTGAACATTGATGATTTTTTTTCTCCCTTTCTTACAAGTTAGTAGATGAATAGTTCTTCCTCCTATATTATGTATATCGTACATATATATTGTCTATAATGTCAAATTGACATTATAGCTTAAAGAAGACATTAAGTATCTCTTGTCTCTTTATTGTTGCCTATCCATGTCTAATAGCAATTAGCCCTGAGGACCCCCCACTCGCACCTAAGCTAAGCGACTTGCAACATGGTACAACGGATTCTTTCCTATCACCTAAGTGTAGAGGAGCTTGACTTGATTTGCTGAGCTAATCTAATCATGTACCTGAGCTTTAGCAATATGAATTATGTGTTGATTAAGGAATAAGGCCAAACTGAGCTATCTATTAGTTCGTCTAAGGCCTTATCCAAGACGTTTAACTTGTTCCAAGACCTTTAACCTTCATTGCCAACTTGTTTGGAAGATCTCTTTACCTTATAAAATGCTGAGTTGTTTAAAGTCTCAGTTGCTGTCGATCTTATCCAAACAAATTAAAGGCCATTATGCGGTGTATCTTCAAACCTTTCCCCAAGTGACATGTGTCCCACCACCTGATTTGTACACTTTGACACTAGGATATTCTTTTGTAGAATGACTAAAAAATTTTCCCCTTTCCTTTGTAACATAGTTGGATGTATTAGTTTACCCTTTTTAGTAAATGTTGCTAGTGTAATGTTGCCCTTGCCATGAGGTATAAATACCCCATTATTGTAATTGTTGTAATAAATCTTCTTCAATTAATGAATTAGTGATTTACTTCTCATTTGAGTTTTTTTCTCTGTGAAATCCCATAGCTCTTGTTCGTCCCTTCAGTAAGGATTATGGCAAGCGACCCACTCGACTTAGATCGGTACATTACATCCAGTAAGTTGTGTAGCCTATGTGTTCATTTGGTGCATGACATCCATTTGAATAGCTTATGGGTTTTGTTAAACCTTTAACTTAAGACCCATCCAAACATATCCATTTTCTATGATAACTTCGAAGGACCTATCCACACTACGGTAAAACTTAGTCATAGGTACATTTGCATCCTTATGTTACATCATCTTAGTATCAGAGCATAAAGATTCTAAGTAGGGTAATGATGTTGTTTGAGTAGTAAGAGTGAACTTTAAGTTGTAGTTGTTGGTTTAGGGATTTAGTAGTAGCATAGCATGATGGATTGTGCTCTATTTTCATACCTTAAGAATATAGCAGAGAGTTGTGGTGTTGTAGAGATAGGTATAGTTAAAGTATGAATGTTATGTATATGCTGTTTTATTGTCGTGGTGGTAATGGTGGTTGCTTGAGTTCTTGGTTGAAGACTGCTAGTTGTCTTCTTGAGTGGCAATATGACAGACCTCGGTGTGAACATAACATTAAGAAGAGGATGACATGTAGAGCAGACCTTGAGGTCAATAGACAAGTGAATGGACCAACTTACTGAGCTTTTGGAGGATATGCTAGTAGTTATGCAAGGAGAGGCAGATGCTCGAGCTAATAGAGCTTACCGAGTTGAAAAACAAGTTAATGTATTTTATGAGGAACCTTAAGTTGAATACAAAGTTAGTTGAGTAGTAAATGAAGTTCAGTATAAGAGGGAACTTTACCAAGCTCACTATGCTCAAGTTGGAGGAGTCGATTGAAGTAAGAATAAGAAGATGGAGATGTTAGAAGATGAAGAAAGTGATGGCGAAGAATCTTTGAGGTTAATGAAAGATTAGGATGAGCTCCTAGAGGTGAAAGGTATGAGGTTCAACTTGATAGGGTTAAGTATCCTACTTGGCATGCTTGAGGAGGTAGAGTAAAGCGATCGAGTTGTTAATGAACTTTTGTTGATGACGTTGGAGAAGTCAATGAGGAGTTATACGGGGAGGAATATTACAAGGAAGAAGAAGGTGGCATCTGAGCTCTTAAAAGCATTAACAATATAAAGGTCTAGATTCCAAGCTTCCCTAGAAGTAGAAATACTGACAAGTATTTAGATTGGGAGGAAAAGAAGGAGAAGTTATTTGAATGTTATTGATATATCGAGGAAGATAAAATCTGATTGCCACCTTAAAATTTATTGGGTATACTAGTTTATGGTGGAAGAAGTTACTCACAATGTGAAAAAGAGATGAAGGACAAGAAGTTAGGACATGGGAGAAAATGAAAAGGATAATGTGTAGAAGTTTCATTCTTATTTTCAAGATACATTTTTCAAGCTGAGAGAGCTTAGATAAGGGAACCAAACTTTTGATAAGTATGTGTGAGAATTTTAAATGCTTATGATTTGAATTAATGTGGATGAGCATGAAGCCCAAATTGTCTTTAGGTTCGTCATTAGCTTGAGGTACGAGCTTAGAGATATTGTTAAAGTGTAGCACTTTGATACTCTTAAAGTAGATATTAAGATTGCCCAATAAGTTGAGAGGCAGTGGAAGAATCAACGATATCGAAATCAACCAGACTAACCTATTCAACCGGCTTAATCTATGCAAGGAAATATTAGGAGGCCCACTAGCTTCATACCAAGTAAAATGGAAGAATAGACATCCTAAGCAGATGATGTTGGGATGGAGCAAGGAGGGAAAGAGAAGAAGTGAAAGAAGGGGCAAACTTTAAGAAGAAAGATTGGTGGGTTCAAGTACTTCAAATGCAAAGGATTTGGACACATGGTTGCTTAGTGTTCTAATTGATGAGCTATGGTAATCAAAGGAGAAATTTTGACCCTTAAAATATATAGTATCAAAAAAGGAGTTGATGAAGTAATAGAAGACTAGAAGATAGAGTATAGGTAGAAGTTATAGGAGATAATGTTTATCTAGAGGAGGGAGATACGTTGGCATTAGCTGTTCGCCAGGCTATGAGTAGTGTTGTCAAAATTACATTGACTCGCTTGGTTTAACTTAGTTCGACCAAACCCGTTAATAAATCGGTTCGAGTCATTCCTTTGACCCTTATTGACCCGGTTCCTATAAGAACTTATAGGGTTTTTTTGGGTTAAAATAGATTTTTCTCTTATATTTTATAGAAAACATACTAATTTGTTAAAAAAACTAAATGTAGATTAAAGAAAAATAAAAAATAAAACGTGAAATGTTTCTAACTTTTAACTCTCGAGGATACGAGTAATTTTTATTATATTATAAATATGAATTATATTATAATATTTTTATTAACTCTATTTTGATCTAGTTTGATCCTCTCGACCCTTAACCCATTCTTATCCCCAGGTTAACCTTGCAGTTCAAGATTGACAAAAATTGGCTATGAGCTTAGAACTCGACAAAGAGAATGAGTGATGTGAAAACTTATTCCATTCCACATGCAAGGTAAAGGATCAGTTGTGTGCATTGATAGTTGATAGTAGGAGTTGTACAAATGTTACATCCATTAGCTTAGTTGAACATTTGCAAAAATGTTACATCCACTAGCTTAGTTGAATAGTTGTAATTGCCGATCTTCTTATACCATAAGTCGTATAAGTTGTACTGGTTGAATGAGAAGGATTTATTGCATGTGTCAAGCTAAGTATTATTACCTATCTTAGTTGGAAGTTACAAGGATGAAGTCTTGTATGATGTATTGATAACGTGTGCTTCATCTATCTTATTAGGTTGACCTTGGCATTTTGATAGGAAGGCCATGCATAATGGGTTTAAGAACACCTATACATTAGAGAAAAAAAGGTCGATAGATTACTCTCAATTCGATGACTCTTAACCAGGTCAACAATATGTAATCTAAGCTGAGCTGAAGAACTAAGAAGACATTGGTGATGAGGCGATCTAAATTAAGGGGAATCATAAAGTCTAGTGAGCTGACCTTCTATTGATTCAAAGGTTGTTGGAACTGAAGGAATAGACTAGCTTACCTAAGAGTTCAGAAGATTGATAGAGGAGTTCATCTACTTATTTCTTGAGGAATTGCTAAGAAGCTTACCTAATTACGTAGGATCAAGCCCTATATCGATTTATTACTTACAGATGTCTCGCCAAATCAACTAGCCTATAGGATTAATCTTGAGTAAGTTACCAAGCTGTAGAGGCAAGTAAACAAACTCATTGAACAAAGTTATGTTAAAGAAAGTTTAAGCCGTGCATGTGCTTGTGTTATCAGTACCGAAGAAGGATGAAACTTACATAATGTGTGTAAATAGCCAAGCTATCAACAAAATCACCATCAAATATCAATATTTAATTCTTAGACTTGATGACATGTTGCATAAGCAACATGGAGCTAAATTGTTCTCAAAGATTGATCTTAAATTTGGATATCATCAGATTCACATGAGGTTAGGCAGTGAATGAAAGTCTGCCTTCAAGACAAGACATGGACTATATGAATGGTTAGTCATGCCTTTTGGATTATCAAATGCCCCTAGTACATTTATGAGGTTGATGAATCATGTGTCAAGGAATTAGATTGGAAAGTTTATTGTGGTCTATTTGGATGATATTTTGGTATACAATCATAAATCATTTCTAAACTGTTTTTGAGGTGTTATGAACCGAAAGATTGTTTGACAACTTGAAGAAGTGTTGCTTTGGTCAGGAATAGGTAATATTCCTATGCTATATTGTTAGTAAGGGAGGCTTAAGGGTGGATGAAGAGAAAATCCGAGATATTTTAAATGGCCTACCTTGACATCTTATACCGAAGTAAGGAGTTTCCATGGCTTAGCATCCTTTAGCAAAGGTTTATTCAAAACTTCAATGTCGTTGTAACACCTTTAACAGAGCTAACTAAGAAGAACATGGAATTCTAATGGGGAGATAAGGAGGAAAAAGTTTTGATGAATTGAAAAGAAAGTTAACTTTGGCCCTAAATCTAGCCTTACCCAATTTTGATAAGGTCTTTGAGTTGGAGTATGGCACTTTTGGCATTGGCATAAGAGTTGTTCTCATGTAAAATCGTTAACCTATTGCTTATTTTAGAGAGAAACTTAAAGGAGCTACCTTAAACTATTTTATACACGAAAAGGAATTGTACGCATTGATTTGAGCTCTACAAACATGGCATCATTGTTTACTACCTAAAGAGTTCATCGTGCATAATAATCATCAGATGTTGAGGTATCTAAGGAACCAATCAAAGCTGTCTAAGAGATAAGTCAAATGGATTGAATGTCTTGAAGGATTTTCATTTGTGAATAAGTACAAGAAAGGGAAAACCAATATAGTAGTTGATGACATATCAAGGAGGCATGTGTTGCTTTCCAACCTATAGACGGGACTGATGGGATTTGCTTATATGAAGGAGTAATACCCTTAAGACCTACACTTTGGTTCGATCTATGCTTAATACGTCAAAGGAAGAACATTAGATGACTAATTTACTAAAGATAGATATTTGTTTTGAGCGACTCATAGTAGAGGGTGATTGATACACATAAACTTTAAAAGCGCAATTTACCAACAAGTATGCTAGGTTATGTATGCAATATAATATTAGTGAAGACTGGATCATTCCTACAGGAATTAGGACTAGCTTTCAGCTATATTAGTCTTACCTATATCCAAGCAAATTGAAATATACTAAAATAAAAGAATGTAGATCTAGTCTTAATTAATATAAATAATTAAATCTACTTCTAATCAATAAAGAAAATATAGGAAACCAATACCTAAAAGATTAAATCAATGAACCAGTAAATTGGAATCTTAAATTGATGTTAACGATCATGATTTTAAAATACACCGTATTTGGCTAATGGATCCCTAATTGGTTTAGATTATTTCCTTCAATTTTTCTCTTAAGTTATCAAAGTAATAAAGTATAGAATCACCTTCTCTTGAAGTGTGAATTATCCTAACTAATTAATTAAGTCTTTATTTTTAGAAATGATTGTACAGTTAATTAACCTTTTTATGTTCTAAATCTTAACCTAATTACAATGTATAATCTCTTACATCTTACTTATAATCTAATGTTAATTTGTCATGGAATCAATTGATTCAATTTTATTCTCGTTAGATTTTAACCCAATCTAACATTTATTCCACAATTAATAAAACACATGCTCAATGACAAAAATTTCAAGAACACCAATATTCAAATATTTAATATAAAAATATCATAGATCTATTAATCTAATATTCCAACAAATAAAGCTAATTCATGATTATATAAAACATACAAACTATAAAGGGAATAAAGAAACACATAAATAAAAATCAAGAAAAGGATAGAGAAGACTTATTATATATCGTAGAAATTGGAAATCCTTAGCCTTCAATCTTTACATGAGTTAACTTCTCCATTTGTAATCGATGTCGATCCTGATTAATTTGTTTTCAAGAACTAAAAGAAAACTAAACTATTCTACTGTATAAAAATTGACTCGCGACTCCATTGTCTTGGATTCATGATCATTGCATAGCTACCAAAGCCTAATCTCTTGTATAATCAATGTTTTATATTACTGTTGCATTTGCGGCTTCATGGACATTCAGATTTCCAATTAGTTGCTGGATGTGATTGAAGTTGGACCAAACTTTGCTTCATGTGTGGACTTCCATTCTTAGGACATGAAACTGTGTTGGTCTTCAAATTCCATGGTTATGGGCCTTCACATAATTATCAACAATGTTAGAACGTGTAATCTAAACATGGACATGATGGGTTGGGTGTTAACTTCAAATGTCTCCATATGAATATCCTCATTTATCTTTAATTCATATATATATGGCTTGATATCATGTATAATGGCAATTGTTGACTTCACTTAGGCCTGGATTGACAATTTGATTTAAAGGCTGGATCGAATATATCATGATGACTTTGGACTTCGAATTAAATAAGAGACACCTGCGACATGACCATATCAATTGGTTATGTAATTTTTTGGTTATATTTTAATTAAACCGACACAACCTTCAACATAATCCCCTCAAGTGACTATATCGATTTTTAAAAACTCATAACTCTTCTAATTCAAGTCTAAATCAAGTGAAACTTGATTCAATCTTTTCCCTTTCTTTTTAATTATTCAATCAAAGCCTAAAATCAAAATATTTTTTAATTAAGTACCAAATATCCATAAAATACCCATAAAAATATAAAAAACACCATAAAAACCTATTTATAAATATATGTAACAAAGCACTTATTAGTAATTAGGCGATTTTAGAGAAAGGAGGGCATATGAACTATTGAAATCTAGGTTTTGTTGGCTTAACATGCTAAGGGAAGTCCATCAAATTGTTGAGAGATGTGTGACTTGCAAAGAGGCGAAGAGTCAACCTGTGCAAGGGAAGGTTATGCTTTTACCTATTTGGACCAAACCCTAGGTTGAATTGAGCATAGATTTTGTTCTCGGCCTACTTAAAATGGCCTAATGGAAGGACACCATTGCAGTAGTCATTGATAAATTAAGTAAAATGGTACATTTTATGCCTGGTGATGAAACTAACTATGCCTAAGCTATTTCTTTTCTTTTCTTGCAAGAGATCATGAAGTTACATGGAGTACCTTGAAGCATTATTTTCGATAGAGGCCCAACATTCCTAAGTTATTTTTGGAAGACCTTGTGGTGATGACTAGGAACTAAGTTACTTTTCAATACATCATGCCATCCATAAACTAATGGACAGATAGAGGTTGTCAACAAAACCTTGGGTTCATTACTCTAAGCTATTGTTGAAAGGAATCTATCTAATTGGCATACTTGCTTACCCATAGCGGAATTTGTTTACAATTGATTTGTTGATGTTGTCTATAGCATCACTTCTAAGCTACCTCTTAACAAGATAATAGTACTGAAGTTTAAGTAAGCAGATCCTAATGCTAAAGACCAAGCTAGAACTCTATAATAGATTTGCCATAGGGTAACTAAAAAACTAATGCTAGCTACTAAGAGACTAGAACAAGGCAGTTAAGGATAAAGGATGAAAAAGTTATTCTAACTTGGAGATCTGGTTTGGCTACACCTTAGCAAAGAGAACTCTTTGAGCAAGAGGAAGAGTAAGCTATTACCCTAGGCTAAGGGGCCATTCAAAGTGCTTTAGAAGGTTAATATAAACTTAGAGGGGTACGAAGTCTAACATATTCAATATCATTGACTTAAGCCCCTACTAGTCGAGGAAGAAGCATTAATAGAAAACTCTATGGATTTGATCCCAAATCTAAAACTACTCAAAGGGAATCATAGGAATCAACCTTAAGTACCCTTCACCTATTCTTGAGCTAAAGGACTTGCTAACATAGTACAATGGATTCTTTCCCATCTCTTAAGTCCAAAGGAGTTTGACTTGATTTACCGAGTTGATTTGATCATGTATTCGAGCTTTAGCAATTTGAATGTCGTGTTGATTTAAGAACAAGGTCAAATTGAGCTATCCATCAATTCATCTAAGGCCTTATCCAAGACATTCGACTTGTTCCAAGACTCCCAACTTACATTGCTGATCTATTCCAAAGATCTCCTTACTTTACCAGTCTAAGGCTGCCAAGGTGTAAATACTAAGTTGTTCAAAGTCTTAGATGCTACTGACCTTATCCAGACAGACTAAGGATCATTATGTCGTATATCTTTATTCCTCTCCCCAAGTGACATATGTCTCACCACCTAATTCGTACATTCTAATGCTAGGAACTTTTGTAGAATGACTATGGATTTATCTCTTTCCTTTATAACATGGATGGATGTATTCATTTACCTTTTTTAATAGGTGACACTAATGTAATGTTGCCCTTGCCACGAGGGTATAAATACCCCATTTTTGTAATCACTGTAATGAATCTTCTTCAATTAATGAATTATTGATTTATTGATTCACTTCTCATTCAAGTATTTTTTCTTATGAGTCTCTTTAGTAAGGAGTATGGTGAGTAACCCACTTAACATACATCGGTACGTCACATCCGATAAGTTGTTTGACCGTATGTGTTCAATTGGTACATCACATCCATTCAAATAGCTCATTGGTTTTAATAAACCTCTACCTTGAAACCCATCCCATTTTCTTCGATAGCTTCTAAGGATCCATTTACACTACAATAAGACCTAGTCATAGGCACATTTACATCCTCATATCATATCATTGTCTATGTTAAGATAACATTCCCATATCATTCTGGATATGCCTAGACCTTTACCATTTTGTTATGAATACTTGTTCTTCACAAATGTTTCTCCCAGTTTTATTTCAATTTGTAGTTGATCTACAATCGACATGTTTGCTTAAGAATTATGTTAATAAGCTTAAATTATATCTTTAGCATTTTTTCTTGCCTTTTTATTTTTTTTTGTGGATAATTTATTGAATCAGATAACCTTAGGGTATGTAATTGTTTTAACATTCCATTTTGAGCACTGGGGTTATGGGAATTGATAGCTTTATTGTTAAATGCCCTATGGGGTCACTGTAGTTTCTTTAAAAGATTGAACACCCTAATAAACTCTTATTTTGTTTATCTTATTGCTAGAATTCCAAGGGTTGGACAATTTCACCATTCTTATTCAATTCTAGTCAAGTACTCTCTAGGATTTATGCTTGCCATCCTAATGTGGAATTCAATTCTAGTCAAGTACTCTTTAGGATTTATGCTTGCCATCCTAATGTGGAATCTTTGGGTCTAATTTCCTACATGGTGGACAATATTCCCCTCCCCCCTTAAAAAATCCAACAAGTGAGTTAAACTTACCCATCTACATCCATGTTATCTTGTGAGGTAGAAACATTACCTTAAATTATGAAGATGCACAAATTGATCCAAATTAGAATTTTGAAAAAAAGGTGATAATTGCAAATACACCATCTAAATTATTGTCAGGGGTAGATAATTCCTAAAGTGTAACTTTATCTAATTGCCATTCTTAAGAATATGTAAGTAACTTTTAACCATTCTAGAACCTCAAGAGCATTACTAAATGGGCCATAAATGGTGATGGTCTCAAGGCTTTGTTAATTGTTTGGATTGTAAACCTACATTTTCAAAAGTTATGGGAATGTGAAGTTAAAGTCTATGAGTTTAGGGTATTAATTTGCATTGAATCAAATGTTTAGGGAAGCTCACAACACAATATATTGGATATTTTGCATTTTGGTATAGGTGAGGCATTTTTTTTTTTTGTCAAATGAAATTGTAGATAAGGTGTTGTAAGTGGGCATTAGAAGTGATTCTTTTGTATATTTGGTAATTGTAGAAGTTATGTCATTGCATATCGGCATTTGAATATGAGGGTTTGAATTTCTATTTGAAATTACAATGATAGCACGATTTGGAGGATCTCTCCCTCTCTTTATTGTTTCTTTTCTTTTTTTAGTTAACACTTAAATTTAAATTTTTTTGTTCTATATTAGTGTGTAGTGGATTGGTATTTATGGTTTAGTGGCTTTAGGTCACATGTTAGATTGAAATATGGGACAATAGTTTATTTCTATCAAGGATGAGTAAGTGATATGTTTACTAGAAGGTCCATATGGGCATGCTATGGGTAAATTAAAGATGGTAAGATTGTTTAAGTATCTAAATTGTATTTGTAAATTAGACCAAAATAAAACTTTAAGGGGGACAATTAACCTAAAAAAAAAAAAAAAAACTTTAATGCGTATATTTAGTGTTTTAAGAAACCAAGTGATGATGGGTATTTGTTTATCCATGGGTTTATTATACCTTCTAATTAACATCGATGAACTTCAAATTTATATTTTTGTCATACCTTTCGATTAACCTATTGGCTTATGTTTTCTACCCTTTCTATATCTTGGCAGGAAATAATATCAACTTGAGTACAATGGGGATGTAGGGTAGGATGCCGGGCATGGATACGTTGGTGGGGGAAAGGTTAATAGGAGTAAGCGAGTATAAGGTAAGTAGAGTATTAGGCCTACTTGTATTGATAGGAATCAGAGCACCGGACCTCTGACCTGAGTGCAAGCTTGAGGGCTTAAGAGTATGGCCAAGCGAGTTCTCCTGTGCCGACCTACACTTGATGAGTCTGAGTTGCTTCAATCATGAGTTTGCTACCTTATTTGAGCTTAACCCTCTTGTGCCTATCAATAGTCATTGATTGCTAACCTGAGATACACACGGATAACAACTCAGCTTGCTTAATCACTAGCTCGACTAACCTGAATATGAATTGCTTTGAGCATGTTTGAGCTAAACTCACCTTGGAAGAAACCCTATTCTACTTGATAGTTGCTAGCTTGACCATATAGTTTGTTTGTTTTAGCCAGAAATTCACCCACCAACCAACAACTACGTGTCCAAGCAATCATATGATAGAATCCATCATATAAGA
Organism: Lumnitzera littorea; assembly: GCA_024138015.1. Taxonomy (NCBI): domain Eukaryota; kingdom Viridiplantae; phylum Streptophyta; class Magnoliopsida; order Myrtales; family Combretaceae; genus Lumnitzera; species Lumnitzera littorea. Next base: position 70,067,172 of record JAMXBB010000012.1, on the reverse strand, counting down.
TGGATGCTTTTCTTAATTTTCTCTTTATGCCCTTTTCCATTCACTATACATTACTTATTTAGAACTTCACCCCTTTTTAATCATTTCCATTTATAGTTGTTGCCATAATATTTTGGGTATAAATACCCATTGAAAATGTAGCCGTAACATCTTACACATAAGGTATTGAAAATATTACACCATCTCTTTCCGTGAGTATTTCTCTTTACTTACTTCACTCTTATCCTAACCTTTAAGCAAGACTAGGTAGCAAGTACCCTAATTAGATTGCTCATGCACCATATCAAGTTGAACCATGAGCCTCCAATAGTTCTAAGGTACATCATATCCTTGGAGTCGATCGTGGTTTTGCTTATTTGATTTTCTATTATTGTACAACTCCACCTTAGCTTTTCAAGCTTTCGACGGGCTTCGATCTACCCCCTCATGATTAGCCTTGTTAGCCCTTGGCTCGGTTCATATTACGTACCTTACTCTATGGCTTTAGATTCAAAAACTTTGTTACTCATACCCTATACTATGACATCCTAAAGTCACCTTGTATCTTTTAGAAATTTTAGCTTTTTTTTTTTTCCTTGTAAATTTTGATATGGCTATATTTTCTTCAAAACATAAAATAAACCTAACATTTTTTTTTTCAAAAGCAATTATTTAATTTAGCCAATATTTCAAATGACACCAAGAGTCTATTGAAGTTTATTTTTGACCAATTATTTTCCTTACTTCTTCAATCATTATTATTGTGGATGCATTTTTTTTTATGAAAGTATTGTACAAAATATTCTTTGTGTAAATAAAACATTCATTTTGTAATAATACATTATAGAGATATTTAAGGGAATAAGCATACTATTTAAAAAAAATGAAATACTCAACGTGAGATTTAAAAAGTTTATTAAAATATGAATAAAAGATTTACAAGATTATATAATTCAATAATTATATATGTGATGATGAGATAGGATTAAATAATTAATAATGGGAAAATAAGACATAACATGGAAAATGAAACAAAACATATATTCAAACTAAAATATTTATTTTCTTAAGGTATATGTATCGGTAAAATATTCTCTCTACACTCTAAGAATCAGATTTTGCTCTAGTAATAATATCAATCCTTTTGTTAAACATAAAACAAAGAAACTATTCCATTATAAAAAACAAGTAATAGACGTATGTTGTGGCTTGAAGGTTATTGAGTTCTCTCATAAATATTTTGAAGATAACAAAAGGAGTTAAGATATTTAACAAGTTTCTTAAGTATGTAGGTAAATAAACAAGAGATAAGAATTTTGTCTTAGTACTGGTTTTTAAAATCCAAACTAAATTCAAAGATAAATTCAGAATCTCAAATATAATAACGAAAGTTATAGAGTCAAATTGTTCGAGAAGTATTTTGGGCTTATGGATGTTTGAAGGCCTAGCTCCACTTGTTGGATATATTTGGATAATGTATTCAACACATTCCACAAAGTTAGTTAGTTAAATTTATGGAGATTGACATGGAATCAGTTTAATTATTCAAAGGATAAGCATAATTGGATATGGTATCTTACGACAATAAGCATATTTTATTGAAGTTATTTTGTCAAAAGTATCGTGAGAATTTGAAGGATTATCATCAAGATGTATGGAGAATTTTAAGGAGTTCAAATTAGATCTTTATTTAAGTTCAAAACAATAATGGATAAAGACATATACGTGAAGATACATTGAGATAAGGATGAATCTTAATCTTGTTGATGCAGATTTTTATCAAATTCAAAAGGAGCTACTATACAAATGTTTTTGAAGCTTGTTTACTCAATTATATTAGATTTAATGGAGGATAGATGAGTAGCGTAGTAGCAAAATAATTCCAAAAGTTTCAAGATTCAAATTTGAAGGTATCAAGCATCAAGATTTACTCCTAATTTTTAGGAGATATTTATTTTAAGAAGAGATTCAATTTTCGTAAACTATATTGAAGAATCATGAGAAGAAATCAGAGTAATTTCACAAGAATGCCTATAGAATTCATTGGATAAAGATACAAGAAGTGTAACGTTCAAATTCAATTCAAATTCAAGTGATTTAGTTGTTATAATTTATGGGATAATAGCCAATGACTAAATTAAGATTTTTTCAAATAATTTAAGATTTAATCAAGAGTTGCCTAAGATTATAGCAAAGAGACATTACATTAGAAGATATAGAAGAAGACAAGTTCAAATTTTTCGAGATAGAGATCAATAGATTAGAGTTGCATTCATTTTCTAAAAACTTAACATTTGAGAGAATTTATAACCATATTTAGAATCTAATTCAAAGACAATGCTATTTAGTTTACTTTCATATTCTGATTTCATTGTATACTTTATTTGAAAGGATCTTTGTATTCTATCCTCATAGTTACTGTAATCATAATTGTTTGTGTGATAGTCTTTGTGAAAGAGAGAGAGACTTAAATTTCTGTAGTTATATATATAGGCAAGGGTAGGTTAGTGAGACAAAGCAAAAGAGTAAAAAGAATTGTAATTGTTTCTCTCTTATTAAAGTTAATGAAAAGTGGATAATGGGACGACACCAGTGAGGATTACCAGGTCCTCAACAGTGGAGCTGGAGAGTGTAGTAGGCAAAAAGTTGAAGCACTATAAATCTCTTTCTTGATCTTCTCAACTCTATACTCATTTATTTTGTGTTTTATTATTGATTATATATTGTTTTATGCCTAATCTTGCTTAAGTAATTAAAGGGGATATTTTTAATTTTGTTTTGTGAGAAAGTTCAAAGTTTTGTTATAACCAATTCCCTTCCTCCCTTCTAGTTACTTTTGAGATCTATAATTGGTATCGAGGCTTAGTTTTTTATTATCTAAAGTTTAAAGATCTATGGCAGAAAACAATATATTTGTTGCTACAAATTATACTCCCTATTTTGATGGTGCTAACTTTGCATATTGAAAATGCAGGATAGAGATGTATGTTAAAGCAATTGACTTTGGATCATGGGAAATTATTGAGTATAAAGACATCCAAATCACTATAGATGGAGTTTCAACACTTAAGGATGCTGAGAAGAAAAAAATTGAGAAGAACAATCAAGCTAAGCATTTATTATTAATGATAATAATATATTTTGAATATTATCTTATTTCATCTTGTAGGATTGCAAAAGACATTTAGGATACCTTAAGTTAAACTTATGAAGGAAAAACTACTATCAAGGACACTCAGATCAACTCATTGCTTCAACAATATAAATTATTTAGATTAATTGGGTCAAAATATTTGAGACATATTTAATTGCTTTACAGCAATTACTAATGAATTGGCTTTGCTAGGAAAAAAGATTGAAGATTTTGATCTTGTTCACAAGATAGTAAGGATTTTACCTATACGATGGGATGCTAAGGAAACAGCAATTAAAGAAGTGCCAAATTTGACAAAGATGACAATGAGCCAATTCAGAGAAAAGTTGCTTGCCTATGAATTCATATCAAGCACATTAATGAACTAGAGAGTAGTAAGAAGACCATAGCATTCAAGGCTTAAGAAGTTGATTTAGAATCTGAATCATAATTAGATTCAGAACTAGAAGATGATGGGGACATCACATTGCTAACAAGAAGATTGAATAGAATCCTAATGAAGAAAGGTAAGAAAAAGTTCTTTAATATATGTTCTTTCACTAATCTTTCCAAGACGAGAAAAAAGAAAAGAAGGAGAAGAAAGAGAAAAAGGAATTGATGTGCTACAAGTGCAAAAAGCTTGGGCACCTCAAGTATGAATGTCCATTGTTACTAAAGAAATTGCAAAAGTACAAGAAGAAACATAAAGCACTATTGGCCACTTGGAGTGACTTGGATGAATAAAAAGCAGAGTCAAAACCAAATTCAAAAACAAATGAAAAAGCCAACCTATGTCTAATGGCTCTCTCTGAGGTAAATTCCAATTTTGATAATGATATTATGCCTAAGACTGTTAAAAAGCAGATTAAAAGTCTTTTAAAAGCACTTAAAAGGACTAATTCTAAGTTAAATAAACAAGATGATGAAATTAAGGCATTAAGAAGGGAAAAGGATGCATTGTTACAAATAAACTCATTGTTTGTTGATGAAAATGATATATTAAATAATGATATTAAAGTTTCGCATATAGATAATGAAAACATAAGGACAACTTAAGATAGTTTGGAAGAGGAGAATTTAACGCTAAAAGAAGAAATTAAAAACTTGAAAGTTAGAATTAACGATCTATCTTGCACAATAGATATAGCCTTTAACAAGTTTCATGTAAGTGACAAGAAATTGCAATTGTTGCTATCCTCACAAAGGTTGGATAAGTCTAAAAATTGGCTTGGATACGAACATAGTGAAACTTCTAAATCTAGTAACAAAACTGTGTTTGTCAAGGGCAAAAAGGTAGTTGGGAATTTATTAATAACAACAATGTACATATTGAGGCTAATTCCGGTATGTAAGGAAACCAATATAACAAAAGATATATTGTTTGAAATAACAAGTATCCATTCAAAGAATACATCAGAAGCAGATTCAGAGGCTACCAAAGCTAAAATTTGAAGAAACAAATAACATGTATGAATCTAATTCTTATGATTGCTTCTTTTGCAATAGACTTGGTCATATTGAATAATATTGCTTCTATAAAATGAACAATCTTGGTACACAACAAGCTAGATCCTTACATAATACGAGATTGAATTTTGGTGGACTTAAGCTAGTTTAGGCTCCAAAAAGAAATTAACTCCATTTTGATATTTATAGGAACATGGAGCAAGATTGAAAGGAACATGGTACTTGGATAGTGGCTATTCACGTTGCATGAGTGTTGATGCTTCATTATTCATAAGTTTAGAGTGAAAAGAAGGAGGCTATATGAAGTTCAAAGATAATAGTAAGGGTAAAATCATAGCAATCGGTAAAATCAGTCCACCTCTTCATATTATAGAAAATGTTAATCTTGTTAGAGGCTTGAAACATAAATTATTGAGTATAAGTTAATTGTATGATAAGAGCTATAAAATAGTGTTTGATATCAATAAAGTTTAAGCATATGATAAAAATGGTACTAAGTTTTTGAAGGCTAAGGGAAAAAGAACATATATCTTGTTGAATTAGTTAAAGTAGAAACTAAAAGTTATTTCTTGAGTGTTTCTAATAATACATTTTTATGGCATAAAAAGCTTAGTTATGTTAATTTTCATCAAGTGGATAATTTGTTTAAGAATAATCTTATATATGGTTTGCCTAAATTTCACATCAAAGATGATTTTTATTATGCTACATGCATAAAGAATAAAATGAGTGCTGTTTCACGTAAACTAAATAATGTTATATCAGCTAAGAGACCTTTAGAATTATTACATCTTGATTTATTTAGTTTTATACGTACATTGAGCTTAAGTGGAAATAAGTATGGTTTAGTGATGACAGTAGATTATTTTTTTAGATTTACTTGGGTTCTTTTTCAAAGTCATAAAAGTGATGCATCTAAGAGTTTTGAAGTATTTACTAAATAAGTTCAAAATGAAAAAGGAGTTTCTATAATTAATCTTAGGACATATCATATAAAAGAATTCAATAATTTATAATTCATAACATTTCTATGCCCTACACTCCACAACAAAATGGAGTAATTGAGTGTAAAAGTAGGACTATTCAAGAAATGACATGAACTAAAGTAGTAAATATATCGTGCTATATTATCAACCATGTGTATGTAAGACCATTTAATAAGAAAATATCATATGAGCTTTATAGAGGTAGAAAACCCACGGTATCATATTTTCATACGTTTGGTTCCACATGTTATATTAAGAAACCAGGTGTTAAACTTGGTAAGTTTGAGGAAAGGGTTGATGAAGGCATATTCTTAGAATACTCCTTAAATTGTAAAGAACATATCGTGTGTTTAATAAGGTTACTAAAATAGTTGAGGAATCCATAAATGTTAAATTTGCTAATGAGGTTAGAATTGATGATTCTAATGATGATTCACATGAGATAACCAAAGGTAAAGACAAAAATGCACAGTAAAATCAAACTGGAGAACCTAAGGTAGAAAGTTCATCAAAACCATGATTAGATGCAAATTTAGAATTGCAATCAGAAGCAAAAGCAAAAGCAAATTCAGAAACTAGATTAGAACCTTTCTAGGTAATATTTGAGCTTTATGGAATAATTAGGTTTAAAACTTATCATTCACTTAAACAAGTAATAAGTAGTTTAATATTGGAATTAAGATAAGATCTAACCTGAGAAATATTGAAAACCATTTTACTTTATTATTTGAGTTTGAGTCTAACATTGTTGATGAAGCTTCGTTTAACAATAGTTGGATAAACGCTATGCAAGAAGAGCTAAATCGGTTTCAAAGAAACCAGGTATGGACACTTGTTCCTAGGTCTAAAGATAAATCTATTAGAGGAGCAAAGTTGATATTTAAGAATAAGTTAAATAAACATGGTAAAATTGTTATTGTTCTATATGGATGTTAATAGTGCATTTTTAAATAGATATAAAAAAGAAGAGGCGTATGTAGATTAACCTCCAGAGTTTAAAGATCCATTTAAAGAAGATTACGTGTATAGACTAAGAAAAGCCCTATATGGATAAAAATAAGCTCTTAGAGCTTAGTATGAAAGCTTAAGTGACTTTCTAATTAAGAATAGATTCCAAAGGGGTAAGGTAGATACAACCTTATTTATTAAACACTATGATCATAATATTCTAGTAGTATAGATATATGTTGATGACATTATTTTTAGATCTACTAATGAAACATTTTGCAAGGAGTTTTCTAAGCTTATGTAAATTGAGTTTGAAATGTCATTGATGAGTGAGTTGAATTTCTTTCTTGCATTTCAAATCAAATAAATGAATGATGGGATCTTTGTACATCAAGAGATGTATACTAAGTAGATCTTAAAAAAGTTTGGTATGGAAAATATCAAAAGAATATCTATACTAATGGCCTCCTTAACCAAGTTAGATCTTAATTATGCAAGTAAGAAAGTCAATGAAAAGCTTTATAGAAGTTTGATTGGTTCACTATTGTATTTAATTGCATCTGTGGTAGACATATTATTTAATGTATGTATCTATGCTATGTTTCAATCTAAACCAATTGAGACACACTTATTAGTTGTAAAAAAGGATTTTCAAGTATTTATCTTACACCACAAAGTTAGGAATCCAGTATCTAAAGAATTAGAATTTTTTATTTAATTGGCTACTTAGATGCTGACTATACTGAATGTAAGATAAATACGAAAGGTACCTTAAGTATTTGTTAGTCTCTAGGAGACAAATTGATTTCTTAGTTTTCCAAGAAGCAAAATTTTGTTGCCTTATCTACAACTGAAGTTGAATATGTTTCCATTGGCAATTGTTATGCTTAGATTTTATGGATTAAACAATAATTATCTAATTATGGGCTAAATTTGAAAAATATTCTAATAAAATGTGATAATACAAGTGCAATTAACTTAACTAAAAATCTAGTACATCATTCTAAATATACGTACATTGAGGTAAGACATCATTTCATACATAATCATGTTAACAATGGCAATATAAATATTGAATTTGTGTCAACTGAAAATGAGGTAGTTGATATTTTTACTAATCCTCTCAATAAGACCAAATTTGAATTCGTAAGAAATGAAATTGGTGTTTGTTTCCATTTGCTTAATTTGTGTAACTAACTTTCATGTGAATTTATGTATAATATTGTACATTGTGTTAATGTTTTTTATGCACTATATTTTATCACATTTTAAGCATGATAGTTAATTTTATGACATGTATTTGTTGATAAAATTTTATTCATATAGGTTAATGTAATTTAATATAGTTAAATAATATATTCTATTATATATATGATTAATTAATACGGTACAAAATTTAGAATATTTAATACTAATTCTTTTTAATCCTTTAATTTATAAATAATTAATTCCCCATTCGTATTGTTAAAGCTCATTCAATGAGCTTCCCCATTAATCCTACACATGAGCTAAAGTTTCATCAACTCAAAAACATGTTTTTCCCTCTCTCGTGTGTGTACATGGCACATTTAGTAAGTTTCCTCAATTTATAACGGCTATGTTTCCATTTTTCCCTCTATTTCACTTCCTGATCATGTTCTACTCCTCCATTATTTTTTAATAGTTACACATGATCAGCTTCTAAATTCCTTTAAATTCTTCACTTTTTAAATTGAAAACCACTTCATTTGCTCCTGTTCATCTCTATTTCTTTCTCTAGCCATCAGTTCTATTCACTGCGAGTTGCTCAAGAAAATCCTCTCATCTTGGTCTCAAAACCAAGAAGGATCTAAAGAACATAAAAGAGAACCCTCTAGTGGATGAACCCTTAGATTCTAAACAAACCCTTGTTCAAGAATCTCAAAACCTTAGTCTTGAAAACCTAAACCTTAACCTTGATCAAAATGAAATCACTATCAAAGGAAAGGTAATTGTTGACAAAGTCGAGAGTTCCTCTAGTAAGGATATTATTGAGATTGAAGAGGAAACATTTGAGGACATTGAGGAAATTGAAGAAGGAGGAAAATCTTTGAGTGAGGAAAAAGGGAAAGTGTTAGAATCAAAATCAGAACTACATGAAGAGTGTAATCCAGAATTTGAACTAGAAGTGGAGACCATTGTCGAGTGTTTTGAGTAGATTAGGGCTGAGAAGAAAAAGGTAAGGTTTAGAACTATGTTTGTTTCATCTTCTAAACAAAAATAGTTCATAGAGCCAAGTATTGTAGTGTTTGAGTTTTTCGAAAAGAATGGATTGTACTAGGATAAGTTCTTAGATGTTCTAAGATGCAAGAACATTTGTATTATTGAAACTGTTGTGTATGGTGAATTGTTAATTGAGTTTTATGATAATCTCAATATGGATTAGAGGGAATGTAGCTATCCAAAGTGAATGGATAGAAATTGGAAATTTCGAAGGATGATAATTAAAGATGCTTTAGGATTCCTAGAATGAACAATGATAGAGAATTGATGAAATGATTTAGGAAACAGATCTTTGAAGAACTAAATAAGCATGAAAGAATTTGGCCTAGAAAAGAAGTTAGAATTTGCTCCACAAGTTGGTTATTAGTTGTATACTTCCTAAGAAGGGAAATACAACTATATTTCAAAAGAAGATGGCATGGTTATCTTAGCTATGATGAGGAAAAAGAAGTTAGACATTGCTGCACAAATGATTAGACATGCTTTTATGACAAGAAGATAGAGGCCATATGAAAATTTATTGACGAAGTTGTTTGAATATAAAAAGGTCAAGATTCCGAAGGTAACAAGGAAGGAAATACCCATTTGAGTGATTATAAAAGATCATTACCACCACATGGGTATAAATGTAAAGAACAAAATCTGGTTCACAAATGATTGGGCATTCTATGTCCACGATTAGCATAAGAAGAACAGGTTGCCTGGAGCATTGTTTGAGGGAGAATTATCAAAAGCTGTTGGAGAATCTAATTCAAAACCTGAATTAGAACCAATGAAGAAAGTAAGCAAGAAAAGAAAGGGCAAGGAAATTTTAAGAGGCAAGAAGAAGAATCCAAGAAGGACTATGAGGTCAGAACAAGAGGGAAGTTTGAAATTAAGGAATAGAAGAAAGTACATGAATCAGAAGATGATTCAAAATTTGACTTAGAAGCAGTTTTAAAGGAAGGACCTAATGAATCTTCTAAGGCAGAGGTAGTTTCAAAGAAAGAGATTGAGTATATGATAGAGATAAGGATGGACTAGTTGTTTAGCAAACTTCATGTGTCTCTCAAGGAAGAAGCTAAAAACCAATCGAAACCATCTCCAATACCTCACACTTCACCTAAGAAATCCTCTCCTCAACCATCTGAAGAACCTGAGATTTTACTTTCTAATCCTCCTCTAAATGATTAACCTGATCATTTACCATCTCTAAAACACCTAACTCCAATAGAGCAAAACAATCTCTTGATACTATTGCATCGAAACCATAACGCTTAAATCCAATTGCAAAAATTCCATCTGCATAAGATGAACCTAGCTTGTTTGCTGATCCAATCCCTCCAGCTACTGAACTTATCCAAGCATAAGAACTTGCACAACAAGTTTCTTCAATAGCCATTTTGATGCTACCATGGAAGGAGTCTACTCCACCTCCACCACCTTGACAACCAAGTTCTTCTAGCACTCCTCGTATTAAGAAAAGTTGCCCTAAGAAGAAAAAGAAGTCTACTTAGCTTTAGTCTTTTCTGTTTAAGTTAGTTTGTTTTACTTCATTTCTATCTTTTTTCAAAATTATGTCTAGTGTCATGTTTCATGTTAGCTATTCAAGTTATGTTTTATTTCCTTTCTATTCAAAATCATGTCTAAAATCTAATTTAGAATCAAACTGGTGTATGTAGTCTTGATTATGTAATATTAGTTTTTCTTTCTCCAAGTTTGTTATCAATTCTCTTATCTATATCAGCTATAAGGGGAGTAAAAATACATCATGATAGCAAAGAGGGAGAGAAATAAGGAAAAATATCGAATTTAGAAATAATATTGGATAAATTCTAATATAAAAGAATTCTAGAATATGAGGGAGAGAAATAAGGAAAAATATCGAATTTAGAAATAGCATTGGATAAATTCTAATATAAAAGAATTCTAGAATATTTTTTAGATTTGTAGACTTCAAAAAATTCTCTAATAATTTGTGCTTAAGTTTATTGTGACCTAATATAAATTGTTTAACAAAACCTCTCAAAATTTGTTTAATATTTTTCTAAGAAGGGTTTTATTATTATCAAAAGGGAGAGAATGTTTAGTTCTCTTATAAATGTTTTGATGATAATAACAAAAATTAAGATATTTAATAAGTTTCTTAAGTGTGCAGGTCAATAAAAAAGAGATAAGAATTTTGTCTTAGTACTAATTTTGAAAATCAGAGACAAATTCAGAACCTCAAGTATAGTATTAGAAGTTATGGAGTCAAATTATTTTAGAAACATTTTGGCCTCATAGATGTTTGAAGGCCTAACTCTACTTTTTGGATATATTTGGATAATGTCTTCAACATGTTTCACTAAGTTGGTTAGTTAAATCTACGGGGATTAAGGTGGAATTAATTTAATTATTTGAAGGATAAGCATAATTGGATATGGTATCTTTTGACAATGAGCAAATTTTATTGAAGGCATTTTGCCAAAGTATTATGAGAATTTTGAAGGATCATCATCAAGATATATGGAGATAAAAGGAGTTCAAATTAAATCTTTATTTGAATTCAAAATAAGAATGGATAAAGACATATGTCAAGATATGTTGAGATAAGGATGAATCTTAATCTTATTGATGTAGATTTTTATCAAATTCAAAAGGAGCTGTTATAAAAATGTTTTTGAAGCTTGTCTACTCAATTATATCATATTTAATGGAGAATAGATGAGCAATGTAATAGCAAAATAATTCTAGAAGTTTCAAGATTCAAATTTGAAGGCATCAAGCATGAAGATTTGCTCCTAATTTTTAGGAGATATTTATTTTGAAAAGGGATTCAATTTTCAAAAACTATATTGAAGAATCACGAGAGGAAATAAGAGTAATTTCACAATAATGCTTGTAGAATTCATTGAATAAAGATACTAGAAGTATAACGTTAAAATTCAATTCAAATTCAAGTAATTTAGTCTCCATAATTTATGGGATTACAACAACCAACAGCTAAATTAAGATTTTTTCAAATAATTTAAGATTTGATCAAGAGTCATCTAAGTTTATAGCAAAGAGACGTTGCATTAAAAGATGTAAAAGAAGACAAGTTCAAATTTTTCAAGATAAAGATCAAATAGATTAGAGTTGCATTCATTTTCTAAAAAAATGACATTGGAAGGAATTCAAAACCATATTTAGAATCTAATTAAGAGTGTCTAGTCTACTTTCATATTTTGATTTCATTATGTGTTTTATTTGAGAGGATCTTTGTATTCTATCCTTATAGCTACTATAATCACAATTCTTTTCATAATAGTCTTTGTGTGTGAGAGAGAGATTTAAATTTCTATAATTCCCTATGTAGGCAAAGGTAGCCTCATGAAACAAAGTAGAAAGAATTATAATTGTTTCTCTCTTATTGAAGCTAGTGAAAAGTGGATAGTAGAACAACACTGGTGAGGATTACCGAGTCTCTAGCAGTGTAGCTGGAAGAGTATAGTAGGTACAGGCCGAAGCACTATATATCTCTTATCTAATATTCTCAACTCTACGCTTATTTATTTTGTGTTTTATTATTAATTATATATTGTTTCATGCTTAATCTTGCTTAAGTAATCAAAGGGGATATTTTTAATCTTGTTTTGTGAAAAAGTTCAAAGTTTTATTGTAATCAATTAACCTCTACCCCCTGATTATTTTTAGGACCTATTTATGTGGCACTAAAAGTAAAAACTAAGAATTTAGATTCCCTTTTTCGAATTTGACTAGATAATAGATACAATAAAAAAAGAAGTAGAAAGAAAATAACAATGGAGTAAAGATTATAGATGAAATGTGAAGAGAAGGGACTAATAAATATTTAGTTTAGAGTTTCTAATAAGCTAAGCTTTGTTTTATTTTAATGAGATGGTATTCTTTATTTATTAAATTTATTTTATTATTATTATAGGGTAGAGACCCTGAATGTACCCTATACGCTTTAGAGTACAAGTTCCAAGATCCTGACTTTTTACCTGTGCCTTACCCTATTAGAACAGGTTCAACGAAATTATTACCCGAAACCTACCTTGTAGTCTTAGTTACCCACCTAAAACCTATTTGATCGAGTAGGATCTAAGTGGATACCCTATATGACAGGGTTGATTACTCACCCTTAGAGGCCATGGTTATCATGGGTGTAGAAGGGGGTATGGTGGTAGAAATGTGAACCAAGAATTTAGTTATAATGACTACAATGTAGGTGTTCCTCTTGTGGAAGGACATGGTATGTTGGTTTGACAAAGTTTGTGTTACATTTGGAATAGTCTGAGGTATTTGCATGATGATGACAAGTACTAATAAGTGCATAGACTACAGTTAACTCAGTTAGAATTTATAATTTGTAGGCTAGATATCTTTCTTGTTTGGGTTGAAAGCAAGGAAAGATGTTTTATCTCTTCTTTCCCTTTTTTTTTTAAACTCTTGTTTCTATTGCCATTGCATAACGATTTCCTGCTTTTCTACCATTAGGGAGTAGTTATGGAAGAGGCATGGGTAGGGGTAGAAGTTAGGGCAAAGGTCAGGGTTAGATCAAATGGTCTAATATAGGCAGCAATGTGATACTTATTTTAGGTATTGAAAGAGTACTGTAGCGTTTTTAGATGCCTACTATGGAAATATGGTGATCATTAGAAAACAAATTCCATTTAAAAAAAGGAAAAGGAGGAAAAAGGAAAAATTGATTATTCAATAAGTTCATGCATCTCAATGGTGCCAGCTTTTTATATATGGCAACTATGGATTTTTAACTTGAAAGTTAGGGATTAGTGGCAGTTTCTCTTACAATTGTACCTTTTGTTCCTAAGGAATAATAGAGTAGTACATTCTTTACTTAAATCATTTCTTTTTTTATGAGTGGGAATGAGAAGAGTTTAAAGAAGCTAATTTATATCCTATGTTGTTGTGGTTAGAATACATCTACTTGCTTTTTATCACAATAATACAAGTTAATTATACGTGAAACTTAGCCAAAAATCTCAGTAAACAATAACTTAGAATAATTCATTATTTATAAGGGATTATGTATTGTGATCATATGTTGAATCATATATCGCTCAGGGCATAGGCTTTGAAAGTTAGTAATCAACAATAAGACACCTTATAAATGACAAAATTATAGTTTTAATATGAGTATTGCACATTTCTGCATCACATGTTGCCTTAAAGATATCTTTTAGCTGTTATATTTTTATGGTACAATCATATTGGATAAATCTTCTAATCCATTATTTTGTTTGCATTTTGACCCAATTTATTAGGTAAAAAAGCTCTTGAAGTATTAGAGTAAAATTAAAAATTTTGCACTATGTATTTAATGGTATAAAAATTTATTTTGTAATATAAAATAAACACATCTTTTTATATCACACCATTTTTATACATAATAAATGTGGTACAAGAGGTTATATTGTCTAGTTCTCCTAATTCTTTGTTCTCTAGCTCTCCTTGTATTGTCATATTTTACTAAACTAGTGTTACCGAAAAGGTAAATCAGAGTCATAGATCTAACATTAGGTAGTTTTTTGACATAAAATCATTGAAGTGGCTTTGTGTAATTTCTTCAAAAGAAAAGACAGTTTTGCATTTTTCCCCCTTTTTTACTATTAGATGCAAATAAATGATCAATTATTTTTGGAAAAATTACAAAACCTACCCCCTACCCCCCCACACACTCCCCTAAATTTTAACTTAGGTGCGGATGAACTCCTAAACTTTCAAAATAAGGTTTTTGACTTCCTTAACCTTTCATAAATTGGCAAATAACCCTCATAACCTTTTTAAATTTTAATTTCATTGTGTAAACATCTCCTAAACTTTGATTTTTTTGCATAAATACCTCTAAACATCTTATAGTTTAGAGAAGTATTTGTGTACCAAAATTAAAGTTTATAGAGTGTTTAAGTACCAAAATCAAAGTTTAAAAATTATAGGGGTTATTTTACGAATTTATCAAAGTTTAGTGAGTCAATAACCTTACTTTGAAAGTTTAGGGGGAAAATCCGCACCTAAGTTAAAGTTTAGGGGAGTTTTTTGCATTTTCCCCATAATTTTTTTTATAGTATATTATCTTACAAATGAAGCTATCACCTATTCTCTAGATTCATAATCCCACCAATATGATATTTGAGTGTAATTAACATTACGGTGAAAATTCAAATAAATAAGTTATAGTTTAGCTTATGCTCAATAAGGGAAGAGTCAACAATATTCTCCTTTAAACTTAATAAGGAGCAAAAATACAAGGGAAAAAAAATAAACAATCTTAATGCGTAAGTGGATTTTATGCTTAACAACATGTGCTTTATTTAAAACAGATGTTAGATTTAATAGGAAAGTTAGTTTTGTTGTGATTTTGGATAGACTGGAATTGTGAATCGAATTCTTTTTTCCTTAAAACAATTTATCTACTCGAAGAACCCATTCATAATATTCATGTAATGGCATAATGGTCTCGAACTTTTCACTTCTACTAATATCATGCACAAATATAACATTTACCCCTTTTATAAAAACAATGAAGTGCTATATTACCAATTTTAGTGGAAACTACGAATGTCAGCAAGTGTACTAGCTGATTCATAGTATAAGGAGAGTAACTAAGGTTGTATTTTGTGGTAAAGAAAAGGATAGACTTTAGAAAGATGACTAAGTACTAGACTTTAATATTTTTACTCTAATCTAGGCAACCAATTCAACAATTAAAAAAAAAAAAGAACATGCAAGTTATCTAAACTAGAAGTAAAAACTATAATGGAATGAAGTACGGATTTTAGCAAAATTCTCGATATTAGGATGTGGATTTCTTTACAAAAAGATATATGAGTAGTAAGCGAACAATCTTTTGAGATCATTGTAGCCATTTGTCGAGCCTGGTTTTTCATTTTCTCGGTTTTTTTTTATAAAATTTGGTCTTCTCTAAACCAAGCAATACTAAACCCTATCTGTTTAATATTGACCCTCGACTAAGGTTTAAAGAAGACCATTTTCCAACTTGAAAAGATTTGGAGTCGCCACTCGATCAAAGTCGGGAAAATGGGTTAAGTTATAATTAATTAAGTGGATTGGTTATAACTCAATTACCGATTTATCGATTTAAAAAAAAACCAAGTTATAAATACGGTTTTTTGAAAACTAGAGATCTAGATTTGGGAGATAATTTATTAAACTCTAAACGGGTACCACTTTTAACTTTTTGAATTTAATTTCGCTTTTCCAGTATACCCTTTAATTTTTAAAAACATCTAATTATGATACTTGCGACTAAATTGATTAATTTACATAAATATCTAAAAATGAAAAAAATAAAACTTTCCATATTTTAAGTCGCTACGTACTTATGTACGGGTGCCTACATACCTGCTATTTAGGATTAGACGTACGTCATTTTTTTTTATCAAAAAACATAGCAGATTGATTAATTTTAATTTAAAAAAACATCCAGGTTTACGTTTTTACCCATTTTGATTTATTTGACAAAATTTCCTAAGGGCCCTAAATTTGCTCATTTTTTGGAAAATCTAAAGTATCCTAATTTAGAAAGGATCCATTTTATTTTTATTTATTTGAAAAGTATGTTTTTCTAAGTGGTTAAACGTTTTTCTTCTATTATTTTTATTATTATTTTTGTCTTTATTTTTTTCTATTTTTTTTATTGTTTTTATTACTTATCCTTTTTGTTAAGATGTGAAAACAACTAAAAATAATAAAAAAGTAAAAAAATAAAAAATTTTCTCTTTTCTTTTTTTTTTTTTTCCTTTACTTTCTTTTTTTCCTTTTCCTTCTCTCTCTTTTTTTTTTTTTTGATTTGATTACATTTACATGGAATAAATAAATGGAACAAATAATATAAAAAAAAAGTAAAATGAAATTTGGTAAAGGTTAGGACTAGGGTAGAGAGCACGAGTCGAATCATGGGTCGGGTCGTCGGAACGAGTTGGGTCGCCTGCAATCCTTCTTTAGCAATGTTGGATAGGGGTGGTTGAAGATAATTTAGGTCGAATTCTTTAGAGGTGAGGGAAAATTTGTGTATTTGGGATTGGACTTGGGGGGAGGGGTGGGGGGGAGTAGGCTGAGTGCCGTGGCTTGGGGTGGTCATTTGGCGGTTATTGGAGATGGCGGTCAGCGATGGTGCTTAGGTAGCATTGCTAGGGGGCATGGCGGAGGTCGTGTTCAGGAGCTAATGGAGTGGGGGTCACGACCGTGGTGTTAGGTTGTGGTGGAGGGCTCGGAAAAGAGAGATACAAAGAGAGAGAGAAAGAGAATTGCGAAAGAGAAGGAGAGCTTAGGAGTTGATTTTGAAGCTCGGGAATGGTTCTCCTGCTCATTGACGTCCCTATTTATACTTGAATTTCAACCTAGCAACAAAGGAAAGCTTGGATCGAAGTTAATGGGAATGGCTGAATTTTCAATTTTTTTCTAATCTTTGAAGCTCGATTTGAATGCGTAATTAATCGAACTTGGATGCATTTTCTGTACCAATTCATTATAGGCTATCTCTAGTTTGCAATTTTGCCATTGATTCGGCGAAATTGCAACAAAAAAGAGTCCAAAAATCATGTTGAAGTGGGCGGTTCGAAGGGGAAGGTGCTGGAAATTTGGGGAAAATGAAGGAAGGAGAGGAAAATGAAGAGAAAAAGAAAAAAGGAGAGGGAAAAGTAGGTTAACGTGGCGACACGTCAACTGTGCTGGCCAACCCTGGCATGCCACATGTCATTTGTGACATGTAGTAGTTGACGTGGCACGCTACGTGGATGCTACGTAGCACTATGTTAGTAAGGTAGTCAAATAGGAGGTGCTACGTAGTGCAATCAGATCTTAGCACATGGTAGTTTCTGATATGATTGAAAAAAAGTCTCTTTACCTTTGCTAAGTTTCGAATCCAAGACCTCATGCTTAATGTTAATGTTATACCTATATGCTAAACCCAAGTTTAACGGCCCAACTCCTAAACCTAGATTAAAATTATGAATCTATTCTAAATAAATGTTATTTTTTAAATCTTTTATTTTTTCCAATTTTTTGTGACTTTTCAAAATTTCTCATTTTTCGTATTATTTTATTTTATTTTTTAAATTTCTTATTTTTTTATGCTTTTCCCTATTTTCTTATTTTTTTTTATTTTTTTTTACATTTTTCTAAAATTACTATTTTTATTATTTATTTATTCATTTATTATTATTATTTATTTTTTTTTTGGCTTTCTTTAATTTTTTATGTTTTGAACTTTTCCTAATTTAGGATCCTATAACCTAATTTGAAAAATAAAAGGGAGTAAAAATTGGATGTCTACACCATCTATTAGAGTATTTATAATAGCCTAAATATGGATTTTATTCATAGTCACATAAGTTATCCCATTTTTGTTTTGTAACTTCTTTCATTTCATAAATTCTATCATGTAGCAAGAGTATTGTATTACTAATCTCTCATTTTTACTATTAGTAAGTTATTCAAGTCTTATCACTACTCAAATAATTGTGTTAGAATTGGTTTCTCATTCTAGTTAATTTTAGCTTAAGATGAGTCTAAGGATTTAAGTCATAATTCTCAAGAATTACCCATTCAAATTAAGAATTGAAGATTCTATTCGGGATTTTCAAATCTTATTATGATATCTAAGCCCTATTAGGATAATAAGAGGGGAACCCTAATGTGTAGGAGCCGTTAACTAGCTCAACATTAACCTAACACTCAAGTTATACTTAATTGTTCCATAAAACTAAGTAAAATTCCAAGTTTATGCTATCACAATACAATAACATTAATAGTTACAACTACTTCATCATGTTCACACATTACCTATAAACATAATAAGCACTATATATCATATTCATGGAAGATAAACATTTAAAACATAATACACATGAATATGAAAAAAAGAAGAAGAAGCATTGCATTAAACATGGAAAATGCAGAGAGAACATTACAAAACCAAGCTCCTCAACCACAACAATGGAGTTCGTCAAGATTTTTCCATAAGTTTTTATGGATGCAATGGAAATCCATAAACCTAAACTTTGACAAGAGCTATAATCAACTAAAACTCTACGCTACAAGCATGAATATACAAAAAAAAAAAAATGCCATGGAAAATATAAAACTACCCTAAAATTAGCCCAAGATAGCTTAAGGAGGAAACAAGTGGTGGAACTAAAACCTTAAACCCTATAAAATGCCAAACAAAATCTACTATAAATGAAGAATAGGGAAGTTTTTATAATAGGCTTTTACTGTCAAGATGGTAGGTTACTACCGTCAAGCTAAGGGATATGTGTTGTCCATTTCTCCTCTTCCTTTTTAATGAAATGGCATGTTTATACTACTGTCACGATGGTATACTTTACTCTTTATGATACTTGTCAGTCTTCTGTTCTAGATGCTAGCAAGTATACCAGCTTGATGGTTGCTTGAGCTAGTCCTTATGTCTTCTACCGTCATGGTAGTAACTAGGACTATTGTGGAGCTAGTATAGTCCAATATTTTGGCCACTCGATTCTTTTCTGCTTTGGACGCCAACTTGACTATAGCTAGGATTACCGTCGAGGCAGTACTCTTTGCTCTATGTTTTCATCTTTTCTTCTCTTCTAACTTATTAAGAGAGGGCTACCATTACATTGTAGCCTTGGGACCTACAAGAACAATTATAAAGAGCTTAAATTCTTTAAATATATACAACTTTTGAGTGCTAAAACACAAAAATATGGATTACACTTATGTTGAGAGATTATAAGTGATTTTGATGAAACTTAATACACTTTGGCTCAAAAATCTATTGAATCACATATAACGGTTAGAGAAATCCTTTAGATAAGTAAGTGATTTCACAAACTTATCACATGATCATACATTTCTATAATATTATTATATCTTAATTACATATATAATATGATAATTGTTGATGGTTAAAGATTCTCTTGAGTTTGTATGACTAGCGATGGCTTAGTTTTGGGTTGCAAAATAGAAAATTTGAGTTAAGAAGGTGCTCGAGGTGGGTTTGGCACATACACTTCAACGCTTAAGTTAGCAAGAGTGGAGAAAGAATAGAGAATCTCTACGATCAACACCCAAAAGGTTTAGGGTTTAAGAAAATGCACCATAATCAATATAGGGATTTAGGGTAGAAAGAGGTCCAATCCTTGTCCATAGAGGTACTTAGGTAGCTTTATAGTCATGAGGTGGTTACGACGATTAAATTGAATGAATGGTGATCCTCTTGGATTAAAACTATTCCCTTGAAATTGAGATTAATGGACAGAGGACCTTTCATGACTAGTACGTGTCATCAAATGTTATGGGGAGTTGCTTGAATTAGGATAAATGGATGGAGATATTTGGTCTTATGTCACATTTTAGGACTCTTGTAGGGTAAGTAAGGCATGTTGGGTATTAGGTAATGTCTCCTCTAGGGTTCATTCTTAGTACACAGATTAAGCTAATACCTGATGGACTAAGTATTATGCTCAGGCCAATAAGTGAGATGCATATATAATATTTGGTCCCCTTTCTCATGGTTGACTAGTTAGCAAGGAAAGATAAGCTAAACTTGATTATTGTGAGGTTAATATGAAAAGGTGTTAGCTGTATTGACTTGACTTGAGCTTATAGGTTGTGGGGCTTAGATGATGGCTAAGTAGGTATGGGATCAAGTGGGAGTAGCATGAATTGTCGGTATTTAACAAAGGTCTGATCGAGCAATTAGGTAAGTTGGTTTGATACTTGATTTGCCCCTAAAACAAATTAGATGACGTGGTATCTTGAGGGGGGGTCTTGTTAAGCATTAAGGTTGGTGATCAAGACCTTGCTTTTGCCCCTAAACTGGGTTGGAGGAAGAGACACCCTACTTACCTTGTTATGACTATTAGGCTTCCTTCGATAGACGTCATCAAGTGTTTTGAGACATAGTCTACCCTTCACTTATTTTAGGAGATCTTTCATGTGCCATGGACATTAATGCTATCGTTCCACATACATGTTTCTAAGTATTAAATGACATTAGCTATTGTTGACACGTGTCATGTGCGGAGAGGGCATCAGGATTCGAGGACAGTCTTTGGTTGTATCTTCTAGTCGATCTTGTCCGTTCGACTTTGCAATTCACTATGTATATGGCTAAGAGATTTTCTGTGTGTTTTAGGGTTTTCAAGTCACAAAGATATTTGACGTGGTGATCACCTTCTATAATATCAAGCACAAATATAAAATTTACCCCCTTTTTAAAACAATGGAAACGCTATACAAGAAATTGAACTTGCTTGTAATCTTTTGAAAATATTTGTGGAAATTGATAGCTAACAGCAAGTGTCTTGGTTGATTTATATCATATGATGAGCACCAAGGTTGCATTTTTTCGCAGGGAGGAAAAGGATAAAAGGCAGAATTATGTGGTAGACTATATCAACCCTATTCTAATGTAAGTAATGCAAAAACGAGTAATTGAAATAAATTTGATAAAAAGAAATGAAAACAAATTAAATGCAATCTTGGTGACTCAAAACTATTAGGAGAAGTTCAGCAAATATCTAAGGTAGGGTTGTGTTTCATTAATCCTTTGAATTCATTATTGCCATATTTTAGAAATATTGTATTGATATCAAAACGGAGTTTAACCACAGTTGCTAGGTTCACTCTACTTTTGTGTTGTGAAACCTATAATGAAGCAATTTTATTGAATTATCAAATCCCAATCTTGCTAGTTATTTAAATCCAATCACTACTTAAATAATTATGTTATAATTGATTTCTTATCCTAACCAATTTTAGCTCGTCATGAGTACTAGAATTTGAACCCTAATCTACAAATATTATTTGGACAAAATTAGGAATCCTAAGTTCTACCGAAATGTTTCAATTCTATTAGGAATACATTGAGCCTTAACTTAAAAATGAGGGAACCACTAATTAAGCTAGACATTAACTTTACATTCATGTAAAATCCTAACTATCATAAAACTAGCTAAACTTCCATATTCATACATAATACAATATCAAAAACCCATTTACAATAATAAATTCATCAAATTCCACACAACTTTGATATCACATATTAGATCATAATATTGACAATATAAATAATAACAAAAAAATATAATATTAAAAGCACATAATATAAACTTTAATAACATTCAGGTATTCATAAAATGAAAGATTAACGTAAACATGGTTTGAAGTTTAAAAGCTCAATCCCACAAATGTAGCACAAACTTGATATTATCTGTGTTCCAAGTAACCTACAAATTTCCTTAAACTACTAATCCTAAGCTAAACAAATGAAAAAGAAAATCAAATAAAAAAAAAAAAACCCGAAAGACCCGAAGATCTGGGACTTGTGGCGGACGACGAAGAATATAAAAACTCTCTCCACTGCACAGAGAAAAGGGACAATATATATAGCAGTGTACCAGAGTGAAAATGCAATGCGGATGGAATGAGCTTATCCAATGTGGCAAGGCCCATGGTGCGCTACAACGCTGTCTACTTCTAGCCGTGATTTGCATAGGCTAAAGTGGAGAATTGATTTGATCGTGGGCTGTCCACAATAGGCCATCTCTTTTTGTCCATCGGTGCGTCAATTGTAAATGGACCAAGGAGGGTTGATCCAATGTGTTGCGATGTTCGGTGAGCCCCATTTTCTTTTTATGCGATGGTCTCAATTGAAATGGGAAGATCATTATGGTGTCCTTGGTGTATGGTAATTCTCATCTCCACAGTTTGCTTATTATGAATTAGATTATTTGTTGGTCTTCAAGTGCCCAATCAAAATGAAATGCTTCAGGCGTGCATAATAAAAATGGATCGTGGAATCGTTGCCTGTAAGCTTAACATGTGCTTCCACTTCTCGTGTATTTGTACTCGAAATAAATTCTGAGTATATTTTTCAACTCCGCATATATTTTCTTGTACAAGTGCAACATTAATTTTGAGGAAAAATGATGTTTACTCAAAATAAAGATATATAAGCATAATATAATTTACTAAGCCCTACTTTTGATATTTTTTCATATTTTATTGTGTTGACCTATCAAATATGTAATTCATTAATTTTATAAGAATAATTCAATAAAAACACCATCAGTTACACAAAAATTGTAGGATTTGGAAGTGGAAAAATTATGCACTTATCAATATTTTGCCAGATTGCTGGGATTTTCTAGCACATCTTCTTAAATAGCCTTTATTTCGTCTCCAGCATTCTGATGGACTCTAGGCACTATAGATAGGGGCTTTTGATTCTTTGTAGGAGTCCACTACTTCAAATTCAAAAATTTGAAAATACTTATGGGAGTTTCCTCCTTTTGGTTTTAAGCGCAGAGTTATCAAAATCATCTCAAGTCTTGGTGAAGTCTTCTATACATACATGTCCCAAGTTTACCCAGCATCTCTCTTGTCAAAATTTGGGAAGCAATTAGAATATCATCCTCCTGGCTTCTTTATAATTTATGCAGAATCTAGAGGGGGCTACTTCCCTTGAGGTGGCAACTTCGGTGGTGCCTTGATTGTTTGCACATCTCTCCTCTTTATTTGCTGAATTAGGGAGGTTGGAGAGGCGGCTAGAAGTTTTCATACGTAGGGGAGACATGCGCTTGGACATCTCACATCCCATCGATTTCACTAGTTGCAAGAGCGAGTCTTCTGTTTATAACCAAGCAAGACTTGCTTATAAGCTTGTTGTCGTTACTTCTTTTCCCAAATTCTCACGCCTTCTAAACTCACTCCTTCCTAGTGCTTCGTTGTAATTCTTCATGTTGGCGACCGTAGTGTGAGTTGGTTGCATGTAGGGATCAGTTATCGGGGTAGATAAGCTTAGTGGTCCTCAAGGATGCCCACTATTGGGGTTTTAGTCCATGCTCCGAGAGAAGGGAAGGCGTATTGGGTACCTTATCATGGACTTTTAGCTCTACTCCCTTCTAAGATAAAAATTGTTGACCATAGGGGATGAAGATAGGATGGGTGGAAGAGGAGTAATGGAGGGATGAAGGAAGGGCATTAGGCTTATGCTCCAGGCGCCTTTGTTGAGGCTCTCATAAGTCAAACTGGCTAGGTTGTTAAAGGGAGAGGTATAACCGTGATAATAGGTAAGCATACTTGTCAAGTAATAGTATAGAAAACTTCTAGAATCAAGGGTACGAGGACTAGATGCTTACTTACCCGCACTAAATTACTCTAATTAAAATAAGATTGATGATAAATTGGATGAAATTTAGAAAATAAAAATTATTAAGAAATTGACTGTGAATGCAACAATTGAATGAAACTATTTAACCTTAAATGGGGATATCTAGACTTTGCTCATTAAAAGATCAACCTATAGTAGCTTAAGGTTTCTAATGAAATTCTTATTCTTGTTAACCGTAAGAATTCAATTAATAATTTAATAGGAATTGCTTCTTTAGTAAATTCTAATCTTTATTACGTTTTACTTGAATTGCTTCTAAAATAGAACTCCTTAGAAAAACGTTAAGAATAGGAATTCCACAACAACAAATAAGAAATAACTTTTAATTCTACAAGAAATCAATAAGTTACCTCTAAGCTTATAGCAAATCTTTTCAATTACGATAAATCTATTTACATATTAGCCTCATGACTTCAATACATAAAATCAAATAATTAAGTTGAGATTATATAAATAATAACTTGATCTAACCAAAACACGTAATTAAATTAATAAGAATAAGAGAATTTTATTGAAATAATAATAATTAATGTACATTACATGTTACCTGAATGGCTATAGGCCTAGATATTACTGTTTTTATACTATAGACATGATAAAGTTACAACCTTTCATCATGGAAAGGATTAAAACCCTAGGAAAAGACTATTCTCTAACCTATAAATATCTTCTCTTTGTAAATGTATTTGTCATTTATTTATAATGTCTATACAAAATAATCCCCAAATTGCAAGTGTTTTAGAATAAATTGTAGGTCCACGAGTATGTATACGATTGTGGTAGTAGATCATAGTCTTCCTTTCGCAATAATTCTTTGAGAAATTGTCTTAAAATTGATGACGAAGGGATTATGATTGGATAATATGGTTGTGGTAATGGATAGTGGTCTTGTACTTGTTCAAAATTTTGATTGGAAATTAAGAGTGTAGGCTTCACTACTAAGAAACACGGTCGTGAAGAGAGACTATGGTATTTCTTTTGCTTAATTCTTAAACAAATTCTCTTTGACACTTGTTATCCTTTGATTATCCTTCAAAATAGATGCAATTCTCTTCAAAAATCATTTCAATTCTCGTCTTTCTATCTTGTTGCTTCATCTAAGTCCTAAAATCAAGAAATCACTCAAATCAATAGCAAATTCAATAGAGCTAGATCGAAATAACTTAGAATATTCAAGAAAATAACATAACGGATGAGTGTAAAATTACACTCATAACTTTTTCTTTCAATCTCGATTGTCCCAACTCGAGTTTTACTTGTTGATAGGTTAAGTTTATTGGGCTAGTGAGATTATGCTCTCCTTTTTCCCCTTTGCTATCCTTCTAGTGTTAATCCTATAAGATTTAGGGTAGCCCTTTGTCATGGAGCAATCTGAGGTGTTGCTCTTAGATTCATGACCTGAGTGCATAATAATGATGAAATGTTAATTTCTGATCTTTGATTTTTATTATTTTTGTAATATATTATGTCGGTATGCTGATCATTGTTTTGTAAGTACCGTTAGGTGATTTTAGTAATGAAATGACACTTATCTTGAGTACTCGTTCTCTCTTTTTATTTTGCTGCTGTTCTTTTTTCTTAGGCCTTGCTGTTACATTTATACTTAGTTGTGTTGGTCCCATATAAGGGACCCAGATTCTATAAGCATGATGTTAGGATCTTCATGCATCATTAGGACCGGGGATAATACTCCCTATTAGGATCATCCTATTGTTAGACACCTAGTTTAAGATTAGGACTTCCTAGTTTGCTAGTATGGGATTTAAGCTTGGTTAATAAGTACTCTTTTGAGTTTACCCTTGGTTAGAAGGGTTCTTTCCCCATTCACCTACCAAAAGGTGGAAGGGTTCCCCATTTACTTATCAAAGGCAATGGGTGCCTCATTTACCTATCATCAGGTGGAGGTGACCTTGTTCCTTTGTCACCAGGTAGAAATTTCCTCATTCACCCATTAATGGGTAAAGGGTACCTCATTTACCTATTAAAAGGTAGAGGGTGTTTTATTTACTAGCTACAGGGAAAAAGCCAAAGTTGACCTATTAGTTACTATGGTGAACTAGGTTAAGTTACTTTAAAATTTGACCCATAAGTTACTAAGTAGCAAATAGGTCTACATGTCAATTGATATGACCCATAGGTTATTGAAAAGTAGCCAAATTAGGCTTGCTATGAGCCATATACAAGATAATCGATGAAACATAGGATATTTATGTATAGAAACTTCACTTCATTTATATATTATGTCTAAATTTCAAGGAGAGAGAGAGGGAAGGGGCTTTGTGTAAGGGAGACATTACATGTCTATTTGTTATATGGCCTTAAGTTATGTGTGTTCTAAGCCCTTGATGTGGATGGTTTTAAGTATTTCTAGGCAATAAGCACTATGCCCACCTCTTCAATAACTCTAAGAGGGTCATCCTAGTTAGGTAAGAGCCTAACCTAGGCTTCTTTAGACCTAGTTGCCTCTAACTTTTGGGAGATTGAGTCACCTGGTTGGAAGACCTTATGCTTGACCTTCTTGCCTCAATACTATGCCACCTTCTATTGGTAAGTGGTAACCTAATAGTCTAAGTTCTTTAAGGAGGTTAATGCTGGCGCAAGGATTAGTCTCATTGACCTATGAGTCGGTATCTTGTGCTCGTGTAATTGGGATCTCGAGTAATATTAGGAGCATTGCCTTTGCTTTAAGGCTAAGTTGAATGAGCTTTTCCCATTAGCCATTTTTATAGCGATACTGATAGGAATTAGGCTACTAGGCTTTTAACCCGTAGTCAAGCTTGATGATTAGAGTGATTGGTGAGGTAAATCCTTATGCTCCTACTGACCTCTGTCGAAGCTGAGTTACTCCTTGGCAATCAGGCTACTCTGCATGAGGAATCGTATGATTGCCTACTTTTCGAAAGTTGTATGCTGAATTCTAGAATGCCGAGAGATCGACCAAACCTCGCGCACTTACTCATGTTCGAGCTGACCACTTGCTTGGCATCACTCTTACCGAGAGGCTAAGAGAATGACCCTAGACTAATCCTTAGTCACCCCTACTTAGACAAGCAATCTGCCTACACTTTTTGTCTGCATCCTCTAACGGCCTTACCAATGTATCTTTGTTACGTATACAGGACCATATGTAGAATCTACTATATTAATCATTGTTTTTGTTGAATATTTATTTTTACCTTTTTGTATTCTTTGTACATTATTTCTTTAGGATAATACCCTTTTTGTCATTTCCCTTTTAGGTAAGTTACCTTAACTTATTGGGTATAAATAACTCTTGTACTTGTAGTCGCAAAATCAGAGAATTAACATTAATACATTGAATATTCTTCCTTTCATAAACACTGTTTGTTTACTTTCATTCTACTTTTTCCCTAACCCTTAAGCAAGGCTAGGTGGCGAGTAACCTCACCGGATCATCTCATGTGTCATATCGAGTTGTGCTGTAAGTCCTTAGAAGTTCCTTTAGTGAGTCATATCATCTAGAGCTATTTATAGGTTTTATTTACTCTTTCCTTCACCCTTTCATCCTATTGCATGTTTCCCCATCGGTCTTTTCAATCTTTTAGCAAGCTTGGACCCATCCTTGTTATTAGCCCTATCTGTTCTTAGTTATGGAACGCATTAGATAGGGTAACCTAAGAGGATATTTGGCACTTTGTTAGCCTTCGAACCCTTAGCTTAACTAAGTCTCTTCTTTAGGTTGTTAAGGATGATCTAGTTTGTAACTTTGACTTATACATTGGACTATATATGGACAATAGAGATTTAAGGTAGTAGGGTTCTTAATTGTGAGAAGAAACTTCTGAACCGATTGTTGTCGGATCAGGTCTCATTGTCTATTATTATGTTATGAAGGACCCTAGATTTGCATAAAATGGACTTCTAAACGAAGTTATAGGCATTCTTCTCAATTACAGTGGCCATTGCTTTTACCTCTCTCCTTTTAGTGAAATAGTCTACCATAACTATGATACATTGCTATCGATTGATCATCCTAGAAAGGGGCTGGGGATTTTGATCATCTACTAAGCGAAAGGCTAGGGTTAGTAAGGGGCATGAGTTTGTTGCTTGGGAGTTGGTCTACTTATGTGTGCTTTTGGCACTTCTCACATCTTTAGACTACTTTCTTAATGTCCTTCTTCATAATAGGTTGGTTATAGTTGAGGCGGAGAACTTTGATCAACATAGCATGCCTTTAATGTAGTCACCATAGAAGCTAGCAACACCTCTTTCAATACGTATTTAGACTCAAACACTTAAGATAAGGTAAGCTAAGACCCTTCCTATAAAGCTAACCATTAATAATCATGTACTGGGCTGTTTAGCCCATTAAGGTCCTAGCTGTCTCAAGTTCCTGAGGTGGGGTTCCATCTTTGATATAAGAGACGATCAAGTCTATCTAGCACGGTATGGTTGGCGTGGCAGGCATGTCATTGGCTAGGCAATCCTAGTGCATTCTTGTTGTACTCTTATCAAGCAGGATTTGATGAACACCTTTTTGTCATGTTAAGAGATAGGTTGAGGCTAGCTTCAAGAGGCAGTTTGCCTCAAAATTTTTTGCTTGAGGTATCTTGGTGACTGTCTAAGATGGGATATTCGAGTATGATGCCATAACAACTTTGAGATTTTTGGTGATCCCCTCATCTTTAATTGTGTGCTCTCCCTTTACTTGTTAGTTGATGAATTGAGAGTTCGAGAAAATCTCGAGCTTTTTGGTTGTTACTTCTTTTACTAATTTGATGCTTACCGTAAGAGCTTCATATTCAGCTTCTATGTTGTTAGATAGGAAAATGAACTTCAGGGCATATTGGATTTCTACCTCATGCGGTCTATTTTGCACTATTCTTGCCTTACTCCCCTACTTGGTGGAGGATCCATTTACTTAGAGTCTATACAAGTGAGTCAACTTTAGGGGATGTCCCTACTTTGTTTGCTATATTGGCAATGAAATTAGCAAAGGCTTATGCCTTGATTGCCTCAAGAGGTTAGAACTAAAGGCCAAAGACACTAAGCTCTAAGGGATACTTGATCATTTGGCCTAAGGTGTTTAGCTTGTGTAGAATTTGTCCAAGTGGTTGGTTGGTAAGAATAACCACTTAATGATATTCAAAATAGGGTTAAACCTTTTTAGGGGATATGACCAAGGTGAGCAAATTTTCAAATTGACAATAGGGCCTTATAGGACATGCTTGATGTAGTAGATCAACTTGTGCTCTCTTCCTTTTGGTTGAACCAGAATTGAGTAGAGAGCATGGCCATTGACTGGCAAGTGCAGTTGTAAACTTCTCCTGGTATAGGATAGCATTGGTGGGGATGTGAGGAATGTCTTTACTTCCTCGAAGGCTACTTAACATTGGTTGGTACATTAGAAATTACTCAAGTTATTTAGAATTATAAAGAATTCAAGGCATTTATTTATGGAACAAGATATAGATTTATTTAATGCAACCATTTGTTTTGTTAGCTACTAGACATCTTGGTCCATCTTAGTTGGTTACATGTCTAAGATGTCTATAATCTTCTTTATATTGGCTTCTATGCCACATACCATGACCATGTAACATAGGAACTTTTAGCAACTGCTTGAATACACATTTTTGAGGGTTTAGCTTCATGCTACATCATTTAAGCATTTGGAAACTCCCTATAACGCTTTACCTTCCAAACATCTATTGGAAACTTTTTGTCAATTTTTTGGTGCTTGAGAACGGTTCATTATGCTATCTTAAGTTAGGAATAAGGCAAAACTTGTATCCAACCTATTTTTCATTCTTTGTAAAACACTATACTTTCAAATCTCTTCTTATTTTAACATAATAAACAATAGTAGAAGTCTTTGCAAAAGCGACCTATACTTAGAGTATCACAGCTATACATTTTTGTATAGTACATGAATCCATTAGTAAGTCCATATCATATTTACAAAATTTGTGTTGAAATCCATATGTAATATGTTGATCTCCCTAAAGAGCCACTTCTAATTGTGTCTTACAGCCACTTATACTTGTTAAGGGAAAACTATCTCTAACTAATGCACTAAAGTCTTTTCACCCCAGTGGTGCATGATGTCCCATCTAATCTTCCTTCTTATCTCGAAGATAAAATAACTTATCCCCCTTAGCTTACTATAAGTTGAATGAGAGTGGATAAATAAGTAGCAAACACAAACACAGTCTAACATAATAATCATCCTAGCAAATTGTTAGTGAAATTATATTATCTTACAACCTGGACAAAAAGTTAATGTCGATAATGTATGACATGCTCATCCATATGACATGCATTAGTATTAATATGCTAACTAGCCCTAGCTTTAGTCCATTTGGCTAGATGAAATTCTTAAGCATTTAGATAGGTTACTTAGGAACCTAACAAGAATTCAGCCTAACACTTAATAGAAAACAATGCAATTTCTACTAGCTTAAAAACTTTCTTTTTTAATTATAAACCAAGCTTTTTGCATATAAAACCTAGCTTTCAAAAACCAAATCGTTTGCTTAATAAGCCTAGCTTTGCAAACAAAGACTCAACCTACGAAAATCTTAGTTTTAGAAAACTTGACCCGTAGGTCATTTTCGTACCATGCCATGAATGCATCAATCATGTATTATAAGGATCTTAAGCACAAATTCCTAGCAACTTAGTAGGCCATTATCAAGCGAGTTTTCTCACTTACTTATTAGCTTAACCTTTACTTTATTCCATTTATACTCTCACCTCTAAGACCTCATTATCAAGTTCACTTGAGTGAACACCTTAGGAGGTGGGGTTAGTAATTAGTACCTAGCTTTTTATCGAGGTTAATATAAATCTCAATCAACAATCATAACCATCAATAGCACAACTGAAATCATCAAAGTTGATAGCTAAGCATGCTTCATCTAAAAGCATATTGAAAATGCCTCATTTTTGCTAATTTTTTTTAGTTTTGTTAATTAAGACAGGTTAATAAAAAAATAAAATAAAAATAAAAAATATAAAAAAAAAGAAAATTAATTAAAAAATAATAATAATAAAAAAATCGAGTCATGAGTCATGAGTCATAAGTCAAGTTGTGTTGAATTGAATTGAGTTAGATTGTCGGATTGGGTAACGATATAGATTTAATTAATTTTGGGCTAGATTCATCTAATTTAAGGACTTAAATCAGATTAAGGAATTATTGGGCTAAATTGTAGTGGATCAGATTGGGCCTTGAAAGAATAAAAAAGGTAAAAAATAATTAAGGTTTCTAGAAGTTAGGATAAATCTTAGAAGAATTGCAATCGTATCTTCCGTAACTTCGATACGAAAGATTCGATTTTGAGCTTATAAATAGCACATTGGCTAGGCATTTAAGGAGATCTTAATCACACACCTTCACATACACAAATACCTAACCCATGAACACAAGGAACCACGTCCTACTACCTAACCAAATTCTATAGACATTGCCAAACACAATCCAATGTCTAACCCAAACGTCTACGCCTTGACACCTCGCTGCACAATACAACAGCAATCACGCATAACCCTTTATACACCTTGCCTTCACCAATTGTAGCAAGCCTTGTCTCTCGTTATCTCAATTCGCGATAGTATATACGATCCACAATCGAATCCTTGTTGCCATGTCTCCCATCCTCACATACATCAGGCCAGATCCATACACGCTACAGTAGCCAAACGTCCCTACTCCTGATTGACAAATAGCACAACAATGCAAATAGCCACATGACCTCGATTCTAAACCAACATCCTTCATCGATCCATTGCACTTAGACATACGACAGCACGGCATACACGCTGTATTCAAACACACAATACAAACTCCAACTTACACGTTGTACATAAACACAAACACACGACCACAGCAAATGACGCATGAACCACCATGCTTGTGATAAGTGGAAATAGCAATACATACCAACCATTACGCCCATGATCAATAGAAACAACAACTAACAACCTCCATCACGCTCGTAATAAGTGGAAACAGAAGTCAACACGCCCTTCATCATGCCCTTTGATTAGTGGAAACAAAAGTCAATACGCCCTCCATCACACTTATGATAAGTGGAAATAGCAACCGACACGCCCTTGATCACACTTGTAGTTATCCGAAAACAGTGTTCGATATACAGCTCGATTCGTCGGTAAAATTTCTTATTTTGCTATTTTTATTTTATTAGTTAATTTAATTATTTTTTACGAACTTATTTATTTATTTTTATTAGTGTAGGTTTTTATTATTTTCGTATTGCGTGTTTTTTTTAGATAATCTCAGTTTTTAATAAATTTAGCTCAATTACGTTTTTAGCAAGATCATGTTTTTTTTTTTTGGAAAATAAATGAATCTAGATTATGTCTTAGAAGTTAGGATTTAGGAAAGATACTTTTTTATACATAGGGGTTTTGGAAAAATTAAAAATCTAAATTGAGTTTCTTTTAAAAAAGATTCAGTTAGTTAGAGTTTTTTTATTTAATTCAAGAAACTTAGATTTTTTTAGGTTTTTTTTCCTTAAAATAATAAATTGATAAAAACATAAACTTGGCTTAGTTTTCAATATAAAAATAACTTACTCACTAAAAATTTTATAAAAAAGAACTATAGCCAGTTTAATTGAGATTAACGAGTACGTAGACACTTTTGAGGTAACTGTTAAAAAAAACTTTTTTTTAGGAATTTGTAATAAAAAATCATTTTTGGTTACCTTTGTGAACTTAGGTATATTTTTAATATTTTTAGAAAGATTAAAAAAAAAAAATAAAGCCCATCAATTTTTTTTTTTATTTTTCACATGATAACTTAGTCTTAATAAGTTAGCCTCTTACTCTAGTTTTCTGGTTCAATTTTCTAAAAATTAATTTTTTTTTAGAATATTTTCAGACTAGTGGTCATGTTAGGGTTTTCCCACTCGAAAATCCTAATTTTATTTTTTTTACCAATTGAATTGGTTGGTGACTCCATTTTTTTTTTAAATAAAATTTTTTTATTTTCCTTAGTTTAATGTTGGGTAATAAGCAGGCTAGGCTTAATATAAGTTAAATTAAGGAAATCAAAATAAGGTTCGACACATATACTAAAGAAATCATGAATCTTTTCATAACTCATAAATCAACAAGTCATACTTGCACCCAAGCACAATTAAATCAGCTACAGTTAGGTAAGTTAGAAAGTGACATGAGTAGATATGATCTACTCTATACATAAGAAATCTATTTACTAGGGCTACTTAGCAAACTCGCAAACTCTTACGTTTGTTCTTGAAGCTCTTCTTTGCCTACTTCACCTAAATAAGATGTGTACGACATTCACGTCAATTATAGGTCGAGTATAACTAAAACTATTAGCTTACCTTTACATAAGGTTTAGGTCTCAAAGTCATTCTATTTAGATAATTTTTAACTAGGATACCTTCTAATTTAGTCTCTAACTTACCCTTTCTATGTATAATTCTCTTATCATACCTTCTACCATAACCTCTGACTAGCTTATCTACTATATATGTATTACTAAATCCAATTTCCTTACTACCTTATTGTGAATTTAAAGTAAAGGGCTTTAACAAAATACTTGTTCAATATCCACTTTGTAATAGTATTGTTAATACATATCCTTAATAACCATATAGGTTAATATAGTGTAAATTGTAGAAAAAAACTTTAGAACGTAGATCACCCAACTTTGTAATAGTATTGTTAATACATATCCTTAATTAACCATATAACTTAATATAGCATAAATTGTAGAAAGACAATTTTAAACATAGATAGCCCAATCCCCTACATTACCTTCTAACCTACTATTAGGTATGAGCTTTTAACTAATTAAGGTTTTGACTGAACTTTTGACTTGCTCATTCCACTTTCTAATTCACCAAATCCCTTCACTTTGACATGAACTCTACCTTTTTCATACTCCACCAAATTGGTTGATGACTTTAAAGCCTAGTTACAATATTATTACAACATATGCAAAACAAATTACTTAAGGAAACACTACTCTAACGCACTTTCAACTCATTCTTCATGTTAAATCAAAATTACACAAAGTTCAACTTCTTGATTTTCCAAAACTTTTCACATTGAATTAAAGTAGCCCCCTTTGGAATTTATGCACAAAAATTGGAGTTGAAACTACATCATTTAGCCTACTGAAAAGTGCTACAATATTCATTTTTAGGCATGATTTCTTTAGGAACTCATATAACCACTTGAATTTCAAAAATATAGTTTCATTTATGGATTCTACATGAAAAATTATCAAGGAAAACCAAGTTGAATAATTTTTAGACATCATTTGCTATTTTTACAATTTTAGGGAAGAATTTGAGAAAATCCCTCACTAGTGTAAGCTTCTCCAGCTGTTGATGATGCTTAAGGATTTATTGGCCGGTCAATAAGGGCCAATTCATGTAGGGTGGTGGTTAAGATTCACTCTATGTTTACGTACTCTAAAAACTCGAATTTACACTTATTTTCTTCAATTTTTTACTTTCATCTTTTTTAAAACATTTTTTTAAAAATTTTTTCCCAATAAACTTTCTTTCTCTTGGAGGCACAAAAAAGACCTAAAGCGCTACTGGTATGAGTTTTTTTTTTTTTTTTTTTTTTTTAGTTTAGGAAATTATTTTTAGTAGTTTACACATGCTAACCACATAGATTTGCATGTTGGCTCCTAACTTAATTATAAGACACCTAGCTGAGACTAAACTTTTTCTAATGCGATGTATCTTGTCCCTTTATCATCTCTTTGAGTGTCCCTAATGCTTTCTTAAGTATTTTACTTAATTTAATTAATGTTTCACGAATATGTATATATTTATGTGTATTATAAATTATTATTTCACAAATCCGCAATCATGTATGTACATCTACGAATTTCATAATTATTACTCATTCAATTAACTCCAATTAATTATTTTATAGGTTAAGTAATCTATCTCTAAAGTCTTGAAAAGTTTCAAAGCTTAAATGTTGAGTTTACATTAAACGTAACCAATATAGGTAAAACTATACTTTTATTAAATTTAACATTCTATGTACCTTATTTTGCAAAATAAACTTCATTATGACTCTTCTTTTAAATTTTATGACCTTATATTAAGAATTAATTCAATTTTAAGAACATTTTTTGAAAGCCCTAAATCTACCGATTCTAAGCTATTACGGTTATACTACAAAATAGTACTTCGTGACTTATACTACCCATGACCACTTTATTTCTTTACATCCTAAGCATACTTTCTAAATTTATCTTCAGATACAAATACACCACCATTCCATGTCCAAGAGAGTAGGTCAAAGACTAGGTGATAACACTCATTTAGTATACGTAGTTTTAGATGATTTTGCATGATTTTGTATATTAATCAAGTTAATTTTATAGCAATTTGGAGCTTAAATCATTAATATTTCATTTGTAGGGATTTTGGAAGCGTTTGACAAAGTTTTAGAGATTTTTGATGGAGTTTGGGAGCTTAATTGAAGAGGTGCACTAATCAAGGGATTGAAGTGAAGAAATCTAAAGAGGATCACATGTAGCAACCATGGCCGTAGTCATGGACCTCTCGTCCTCAATTTCCATTGAATTTAAAGATTTCTATATGAAGTTCATGACCACACTCATGCTCTATGTTTGTGATCTTGGGGCATGGTTATATTATAATTTGTGAATCTTCTATTTTTCACAAGTTTTTTTTGTAGACCTAGGTCAAAAATGTAAACCCTAGGAAAAACAGTAGTTGAACCTTAACTCAAGTTCGAGTGTTCTAAACTGTACAATAAGTTAATAAAGCTAGTAATAACAAAAGAATATGAAGTTTAATAAATCAAATATAACACCGATAATAAAACCTTAGGAATTTATCGAAACCCTAAATCGTTTATTAAAACCCTAAAACTAGTTTATGCATCATTAATTGAAATTGAATCTAAAATTGCTCGAAACCATAAAATCATAAACATAAACCTATAAAATAGTTAAATATTACACAATAGCGATAAAATTATAGTCGAATGTAATTTTCGACTAAATCGCCTATTCGTACGAAATTGTAACGAAATTGCCACAATAACTTGTAAAAATTATAATTGTAATGGGTACCAATTAAATAGATAAAATTTCACAAAAATTTGAAAATTAATTTACGAGGAGAACGTATTAATTTATATGATTCGAAAAATTACATATATTTGTTAATAATTTTTATTTTCCTTTTCTTCCATTTCCAATTTATCTCATTTTCCTTCTTTCCTTTCCCATTTCAATTTCTTCTCCTGCATAACAAAAGCAAAATCAATAAAATGAAAGCCAAAAGAAGTAGCTTACGTGATGGATTATATTGCCAGGTGTTGGATACTTAATCAAACAAAACTATTGCAATAATTATCTAAGATTTGGCGTAAAATCTAAGCTAATAAACAAGTGAAATAAAAAGAAAGGAAAACAACATTCTGGAAACATTCAGCAAATAAAACCGTGAGGAAAAAGAAAGAAAGAAAAGAGAGAAGGAAAGAAGAAAAAGAAGAAAAAAAATAAAAAACTACAAGGTAAGTGATTTATTTTAGAAAGTATAGATGTATATTATAGTATATACATGTAGAAATATAGTATTTGTATGGTATTTTATGGTATTTTTACATATAATACTAATAGTATATGTTTATGTACATGAATACCCAAATTTAATTATATGTGTAAATATAAGATTAGGTTGTGTATACATGTATGTACATAAGTATATAGTATGTATTATGTATTTGTTTTTTTTAATACATAACTATAATATACATATATATGTATGTACCGTAACTTTATATATAT